>JANPWT010000005.1:17479374-17491925 GCA_024678245.1 Erythroxylum densum
AAAATTCTAATTTGATTCTAATTATAATTAAAGAGTTTTAATTTTAATAAAAAACTGTTAAGATTTTTCTATTTAAAGGGAAAAGCTTTATAGAAGCTAGCATTTTTGTCTTCTTCCTCTAACAATAGTTTGGAAATTGCTCTGTGGATATCATCAGAGGCTAGACAAGTGAATAGGTCGTGATTGATCAATCAGAGAAAAGACTCAAAGATTTTTCTTCGGAAAGTGAACAAGGTATGATTTTTAAATCGTTATTGTGTTTAATTCAAGCTTATTCAATTATTGGGATTCGCTAGGAATCTGTAAAAAAATTTATTTTCTGCTATGCCTATGATTCAATGACGGTTGGATTTGAACACAAACTACATCACTTCCAGATATTCTGTCCTATATACACTTTTTTTCAGGCATCACTAAACCCATTTTCCACTCTCATACTCCACAGCAACTCCATTAACACATACCTTCTACAACTTCACTTCACAAACTTCCAACACAGTTGCCACACAGAAGAATCCCAACCTATGTGAGCGGCCACCTAACAAATAGAACAAGCACTTAACTCAACACTAACCCCAACCTTCCCTTTTTAGAACATTACAAATTTCATAACTATGACATTAGACCACTCCAATAACCTTGTTTGGAGCAATCAAGTCCGAACAATATTATGTACTTGTAACTTACTGGGGCACGTCGACGGCACACTAGCTCCACTACCACCAACCATTACATCGCGAACATCCTCTTAACAATCACTTGACTGGGACAAACATGATGGATTGGTTTATTGTGCGTTAACCGCTACCTTATCTGTAGTGGTATTTTCTCTGGCTCTTGGGTGTATTACTACCCACTAGTTGTGGACTCGATTGGAGACTCATTTTATACAGTAGACGATAGCCCAACGCTCTATCCTTTATTGCCGATTGCACACCACCAAAAAAGGTAACACCTCCATCTTCGAATATGTCACTATTCTGTCCTCAATAACATAGGATCTTGCCGCAATAAGAGCTTTAGTCTAAGATGATGACTTGATTGTCCTCACCCTCAATGGTTTACCAGCCAATTATGAAGCTTTTGTCAACTCTATAAAGAATCGCGAGGTCTAACCTTCCTTCATCGAACTTTGAGCCAAGATTCTCCTTTATAAGTAGAGGTTGTCATTGTATCACTCACCAGCTCCACTAGACCTTGGCATCCCTTTCACAACCATAAGCACCACATGCAGTGTCCATGGACGAGGAGGACGAAGGAGTCACCAAAACCATCGACCCTCTTACCAAAATCACCTAGCCTTCCCCAAATCAACCCACCACCTAGGCTCTAGGTCACCGACCCATCCATCTATAACCCACAGAAATCACTCAAGCCCTCCAACCCACGGCCTTCATCCTTCCTTTCCAGCCCAATCCACTAATCCCTTCCTCTATAAAACCTACTAGCCCCACTTTAACTCTTATCCAACCCAGTCCAAACCATTTCCCTTGGCCCTACCAGAAATCTTTTAAACCCAACCCTAATACAAAATCAAACTATAACCATACACCTCCTTTTTTTCAAATTTTCTACAAAATAGGACACACTGTTGCTAAGTGTCGCTTTAGATATTCCAACTCTAGAAATGCCCAACCATACCCTAACCCAGACACATTTCATAGTGCATTCTCTACTATGAACATCAATGATCACCCAAATACTTCAAATCTCACTACTAGCACCATCATTGAATGGCTTCCTGACACTGGTGCTTATGCTCACAGGACGCTTAACCCACAACTCCTAGACAATGCTGAGCCCTATAGTGGAACAAATCAAGTACTTGTTGGTAACGACAAAGCCCTTACTATCACTTCCACTGGCATATGCACACTTACCCACCATCCGAAATCTCTTTACCTTAATCATGTTTTGCTTGTTCCACAAATAACTACTAATCTTCTATTTGTTGGTAAATTTTTCACTAATAATTTATGTTCCATCGAGTTTAACCCGTTTGGTTATGTTATGAAGGATCTCCAAACCTATACATCCCTTCTCAAGGGTAACATCCATGGCAATCTTTACCCAATGAGGATACTTAGCACCTTCCACATTCTAATTGCTCTTACTGCTCAAACAGTGCCTCTTATAATCTGTCATTAATGACTTGGTCATCCTTGCCATACCACAACCTCTAGTTTATTTCAAAGTCTCTCTAATAAACCTTATGTAATAAAACCTTGTACTTCATGTCATCAAGGTAAAAGTACTAGACTTCCTTTTTCTCATCATCCCGTAAATCAACTGCTCTATTACAACTTATTCCTTGTCATATTTGGAGACCATCCCCAACTTTATCTCTCTCTGGATATCGATACTTTATTATTTTTATTGATGAATATAGTCGTTTCACATGGATATAACCATTAACCCATCAATCACAAGCTCTTGATCAATTTGTTCATTTCAAAACCATCTATGAAAACTTATTATCCGCCACAATCAAAGTATTACAAACTGATGGTGCACGTGAACTCATCAAAGACCCCTTTGCTCAATATACATCTAATAATGGCATAACCAACTGCATTTCCTATCCTTATACACTCCAACAAAATGGTGTCGCTAAAAGCAAAATTAGGCACATCATGGAAACAGATCTTACCTTACTCCTCCATGCCTACCTACCAAAACCATTCTACTTTAAATCCTTTTCAACAACTATCTATCTAATCAATCTTCTCCCTACACTAGTGCTCCTTCATAAAGCACCTCGTGAAGTCTTATTCTGTACCAAATCTAATCTTATGCGCTTAGGAGTTTTTGGATGTGTTTGCTTTCCCTTGTTTGGCTCAACATGGTCTGATAAGCTCACTCCTAAGGCCAAACCATGCATCTTTCTTGGGTATTCTTCCCAACATAAAGGTTATTGGTATCTTGATTCTAGCACAAATAAAATCCATCTCTCTCGACATGTTCATTTCACTGAAACCCAATTTCCATACAATGACACCAGTCCACCACCTCAATTACACCCACCTCCTATAATAAACTTACCATTACCGCTACAAACAAAAACCTCATCTACTCACCATCAATCATCATCACACCAATCCTTACCCAACTAATCATCTCAGCGAACCCATCATCCCATGACAACCTGCACTCACATAAATACCAAAAAACTAAGAAAATTTTCAGATTATGTTACCTTTCATACTACCAACTCCTGACCTAATCCTCCTGACCCCCCTATTATACACAAGCCAAAAATTTCTCCCATTGGTGTTAGGCTATGTCTGATTAACTTCAAGCTCTCCATCGAAATAAAATTTGAACTCTTGTCCCACCACCAACCAATGCCAATATAGTAGGTCACAAATGGATCTTTCGAACTAAAAGAAAAGTTGATGGGACAATCGATCGTTACAAAGCCCGCCTAGTGGCCAAAGGTTATCACTAATCACCCGGTATTGACTATACTCACATCTTTAGTCCTGTCATCAAGCCAACAACCATTCGCATAATTCTCACCCTTGCTCTCTCCAAATCTTGGCCCATCCATCAATTAGACGTAAAAATGCATCCCTTTATGGAAATCTTCAAGATCTAATTTACATGCTCGAATCCCCAGGATTGGTAGATCCTCAATATACTCACTATGTTTGTCACCTTCATAAAGCTCTTTATAGTTTAAAACAGGCTTCCCGTACCTGGTCTCAACGTCTAAGCCAAAAAAATTTAGACCCTCAATTCACTCAATCCAAATTTGATACCTCTCTCTTCATTCATACCACTTCCACTAGTACTGCTTTTATTTTGGTTTATGTTGATGATATCCTAGTTACTGGCTCCTCCCAATCCTTCATTACCACTCTCATAGATAATCTATATAACACCTTCTCCATCAAAGATTTAGGTCCCCTTCACTACTTTTTTGGAATTGAAACCACTACCACACTAAATGGACTTCTCCTTACCTAACCCAAATATACCAAAGGCCTCCTATCTCATACAATCTTGATCAATCTAAACTTACACCAACTCCGATGACTCCTACCTTACCCCTCTCTAAAAACCATGGAATCCCACTTTCAAACCCAACTGAATACAAAAGCACCGTTGGGGCCTCCAATATCTTTGCCTCACCCATCCTGATATTCAATTTACAGTCAAAGTCTCCCAATTATTACATTGTCCTATTGATGTTCACTAGACAGTCATCAAGCAAATCCTCCGGTATCTACGTTCCACCATCTCTCATGGTTTACACTTCGTAAAATCACCAACACTTACCCTCGCAACTATTCTGATGCTGACTAAGCAGGATGCCCTGATGATCGTCGCTCCACCTTTAGCTATTGTGTTTACTTGGGCCCTAATATTATTTCTTAGAGTGCTAAGAAACAACCTACAATTGCTTGCTCTAGTACTGAAGTCGAATATCGAAGTATTGCACTTGCTTTAGTAGGAGTATGTTGGATTACATCACTTCTTCATGAAATTAGTCTTTCCACCCCACCACCAACACTATGGTGTGACAATCTTGGTGCCACTTTCCTCACTGCTGATCCTATTGCTCATGCTTACACCAAACACATTGAAATAGATATTTATTTTGTTCATGATCTGGTCGCTAAGAAAGCTCTCTTCTTCTGACACATTTCAACCAAGGAACAAATTGTTGATGTCATGACCAAACCCTTACCTACCACAACTTTTCACCAGCTGCGATACAAGCTCGCTGTTGTTTCCACCTTAAGCTTGAGGGGGGATGATAACGCGTGCCTTTGATTCAGCTACAACAGTCAAATTCTATGATTTCAGCAACATAATTTTAGCCTTGAAATCTTCTACTGTATAATTATATCTCCATGTTTATACTTTCATCACTTGTATAAATAGCTATACAATTCTCTTATAAAAAAAACACACAAAAACAATTCTCTTCTTCATCTATCATTATGCTTTGATTCAACTACAATAGTTAAATTCCATGATTTCAGCAACATAATTTTAGCCTTGAAATCTTCTACTGTATAATTATATTTCTATGTTTTATACTTTCATCACTTGTATAAATGGCTGTACAATTCTCTTATAAAAAACATACAAAAACAATTCTCTTCTTCATCTATCTTTCACCAAGTGTTGATCAAATAGAACAATTTTCATTAAAATCTGAGCAATAAAATTTACTTAAAAGAGAGATATGCTAACAAAAACAATTATGCTGGGATATTTCAAAATATCATCAATGACCTAGAGTTGCTGATTGTAAGCTATTTCTCTTTATAAGTAGAAGCTGAATAAATCAGTTATTAATTGTAGGCGATCAAGACATTCTTCAAGATTCTTGGATGCCAACAAGTGTTTACCAAAAGGGTATATAACCAACTACTCCAATAAAAGAAACATATTTCTTAATGTGGTCACCACAATTTAAATCATTATGCCTTATTCATAACCTTGGGATTAGAAGAACTATGTCACTGGGAATTGTTTTCTACGTAAAGTCAAAATTTTAATTGTCATAATTCTCAGAAGTTAACATTAGTTTTATCATGTTGAGAGTGGCTATGGAACTCCATAAGAAATAAGCATCATAATAGTTCAAACTTTTCTTTCTATCCAAATTTCGCAATCAAAATTCTTTGTTAGATTTGACACATGAGACTAAATTCTTAGTTAACTTGGTCTTAATTTTAAGTAAGCCATCTATGTTTGAACTGCGTTTACTGGCTCTCCTAAAATTAGAAATCAAGCATTGCATATGATGAGTAAATCTATGTCACCCAATTATAAATACATGAGAAAGAAAAAGAAAAAGGACAAATTATTTTTCCAATTCACTAAATATTATGTTGTTCCATTCACACTATCCCCTAGCTCAACACATATTAACCCTAGAAATCAACAATGTGACCACGAAATCTATTGGATAAAATATGAATCCCCATATTTGATTAATCTCTGAACCCCAATAGTTTCATCTTTTAGATTGAATAATTTATTAATACTATCACGATATTTATAAGTGAAAGGTACCAAGAGTAGACAATATTCCCCTAAATTATTTAAAGTGGATTTATCATTACTTGTATAATTTCAAGCCTAAATATTTAGATTGAATGGATGATATATATATTGAGAAATCCTGCAACTAGCCAACGTAGGGAAATGATAACGAGGAGTCAATGAATTTCACGCCCATTAAAAAAAAAGTCCTTTTTCAAAGCGAATCCAAGAAATTTAGACACAATTATGTATGATGATCATGCTTCAACTTCGGATTCAAGTTTCTGGGTCTGTTTCCTTCAAATCTTTGTAGGTGAAGATGGACCAAACAAAAACAAGCTTCGGCTAAGACCATAACGTACGCCCCATATGTTTACCTCTACGAAAAAACATAGAAAAATGAATCCTACACTAACTTTTTATATGTCCTAACGCTTGCTAGTCCAACTTAATCGGTTTCCTCACTGATCATTTCTTATCAATCATTATTTGTTAGCATGTAACAAGTTAGTCGTCGTCTCATCATCATCATGTTTCCCTTGCAATTGTCAGCATATTGCCAATATTGATAATCCTTTCATGCTCTTTTGAAACACAAACTACTATTTTCTTTATAACCTACTTGTCTTGAATTCATGCACATTGATATCCTATAAAATGCATGATGCACGGCTTTAAATTGTTTATTATACATTTAATTAAAACCTCATGGACTATTGTTAGGTTTGTGAAAGAGAGACAAGGAGAACCTAACCCTAGTTTAATTTTCTTGGGGATAAGTAGGCCAAGTGCGATGGACAAAGATTAGTTGGAAAAAATAAAAGCAAGTCATTCATAAAGACATCCTCCAAGTCCGAAAACAACCTAGATGACATCACGTGTCTTACTATTGATTTGATTAAAAAAAACTTTATCTTTTTAATAAAAGAAGCATATTAGAACACTCGAAATAATTGCGCATCGGAATCTTCATCCACTCAAAAGTAGTGAAGTACTATAAATAATATTTCTCAAATAAATTGGAACTAACTTTGAATATAAAATCGGCAAGAAACAAATAAAAGAACATTGTTAAGTATGTAACCAGGCAGCAAAGGAATCCATCCAGCCTAAGGAAAACCTCATTTGGTTTCATAGAATTATATTTACATATGCAACAAAATTCTTTTGTTATATATATTCTTTATATTTTGGTAGTTTTTTAATAAAAGAATCATGCATACATGCACAAACTGTGGATGCACTCAATTGTTATATAGATAATATATAGTTGTTGTCACCATTGTTCTCGACCATGGAATTAGACAAGCACTTGCTGTTAACTTAGGATTAGTGGTTAGCTAAGCATAGTTATATAGTACGTGTATCAGTGCGTGTACATGATTAATTATTATATTACATTTGTTGTCACTTCTGTGGAAATTAACGATATTCCCCTCCAATGTAAGAGGAGGCAAAGAAACTAAAAGGCGAAGAATTAAACAAAAGTAAAAGGGAATGAAAATTATGCCCCCACCAGCAGAACACTTGGAAGACAAGTTAGAATCGATGCCTCAACAATGAGCAGACCATGCCTTGCAGTTTCTGTTCCATTTTTTTTTAAAATACTAATTAATTAGGATATATAAAATTTAACCAAATCATAACATTTATGATTATAAGTTAAAAATACATGCAATAATAACAGTAGGTGAGATATCCATCCCATATAATAAGCTAAAAATGGAGAGGGTAACGCTCGGAATCCTAATAATTCATTATAAAGCAATAACTTAGAATTCCCTAGGCCATGAGTTATCAATCCTCACGTCTCAGGATGCGCGTTATTTACCTACTGTCAGTAATTCTTTGAATTTTCTAGTCCTTGATTGGTCAGTACTCAC
Source organism: Erythroxylum densum (assembly GCA_024678245.1). Lineage (NCBI taxonomy): Eukaryota > Viridiplantae > Streptophyta > Magnoliopsida > Malpighiales > Erythroxylaceae > Erythroxylum > Erythroxylum densum. The sequence continues at coordinate 17,487,261 of JANPWT010000005.1, forward strand.
TAATGTGAAAGATAAATTACTGAATATACGCTCACAAGTTGATACAAAAACCAGTTTGATTACAACATTAACAATACAAATGTTACTTACGGAGTATACAACATTAAAAGTATAATTGTTGCACCTAGGGCTACTTATCATCAGTAGAGATGGTATTGAGGAGGGTTGGACTCAGTTCAAGAAAATTTATATAAGATCATGGATTCATACCAAGAAAATTTATATAGGATTCCAAGCTTTGTTTGCAACTTCAACAAGCTTAGGATTCGTAATCTAAACTAGAGACAGATTAGGTTTTGAGCAGCTAAAATTCAATTGGGTATCAGAATAAGGTCTCTAGTTTTGAATCTAATCGAATTGGGACAAGTTCAAAGTCTTATTGAATCAATTGGGTATCAGACTAGGGTCTTTAGGTCTGAATCTAATCGAATTTGGACAAGTTCAAAGTCTTATTGAATCAGATTAAGCTCGACAAGTATATAATTAAATTATTTATAATTTCCACAACTTGGACCAAATGTTTTACACGAAGTGATGATGATTCTTCAATAATGTTAGCAATTTCATTCTCCAACTTCTCTAAAGTTGATTTCTTTAACTGTGGATTCTTGTCTTTAATTTCTTCCTTCTCTACTAAACAACCATCATGATTAGCCTTTTTCACAGACTGATTCATCTTCGCTTGATTCCTTTGATGTCTTTTACAAATTTCTTAGTATATTCTTCCTTTATTTTCACCATTTAGGTCTCTTCAAATTTCTCATTTGATGGTTCCTCCATGATTTGTAAAAGCCACTACTTGGAGTAATAAAGAATCTTTCTGTTCTCCTTTTTTTATGTTTCTAAAAAAATATTTTAATTAGATAAACCTGGCAATAAAATCTCAATCAAAGAATGAGGTTTGATTTTTCACCATTTGAACTTGATAGACATTAGAGAGACGTGGAGTGAGAAAATAAGATAGATGTAAAGTGGAGAGAGGCAATTGTTGCTCAATGAATAGGAGAATTAGGTTTTTGAATAAAACAAAGAAATAGGTCCGACATAAAGTTTAAAAATTAAAAAAATAAAATTTTATCATAAGTTTTATCAATTCAAACTAAATCTTTAATTGTAAATTGGATTGGACTAAATTTGAGCTTGAACTTAAATATCATTTCTAATCATGCATTTCATCTACACTACACATTATGAGAAAATTTCACTGTCATTAATTACCTTCATCTCATTCCATATATGTCTATTGAAATTTTGTGTAACTTGCATATGATCCTAATTATTGTGGAATACCAACAATAGTTGTTGAATAAGGCATCAGAGAATGAGTGTTGTTATGTGCTGGTTGGCTGAACATCTTGTTTTGGTCTTGTGTGATTGGAGTTATGGGTAATTTTTTTGAAGATGGATGCTTGAGTGAATAAGGTTATTGGAGTGGATTTGCAGTGGCGCAAGAAGGTACTCATTAGAGCTGGTTGGCAATAAAGGGTGTCAGTTAAGTGATTGATGATGTCACAAGCACAGATGACGATGGGAAGAGATGCAGGAGGTGCGATATCTAGCGGCTTGGCGAGGAGATGCAACAGTTATAGTACTCGGAGCGGTTGGAGACGCTAGCTAGTGGTGTTCGACTACTAAATGACCCATGTGATTTATTATTTGAGTCCTATAAGATGAACCCAAGATAATGGTTATTAGGTATTAAATGATGGAACTCAAATGGGTCAAAGACCCCTTCCCTCTCTTTTTCATACCTAAAACATTATAATAGTTGGTGAACCAGCATAATGGTTGGCTATTGGTTCACCAACATGATGGTTGGTAAATGAGTATATAAGTTTTAGAAACAAAACTTATGGAAGTAATCTCAATCATTCTGAACCATTGAAGAAACACATTACAGAAAAGAAAGGGAGAGAGGGAATAAACTTATACTAAGAACATCAGCGTCTTACAAAAAGATAATGGATATAGGTACGCCAAACTTAATCGATCCATTAATTTTTTGTACAATTGGTATCAGAGCAAGATTGATGCATTATTTGTGTTTTAGCATCATGAATGATTCCGTAGGTTTTGTATGGTTATAGATAGTAAAGAGAATCGAAAATCATCAAAACCATTATGAATGATTCTGTATGTTTTGTATGGTTATGGATAGTAGCGAGAATTGAAAATCCTCAAAATCGTAAAGTTTTCATTTTGAAGACCATCCTCTGTGATTATAATGTTTTTCCGTATTTGTAATGGCATACCTTTCTTAGGTACAATGCCATGAAAGAAATACAAAACATAAACATGATAAAAACTTTCAGTTTGTATGGAATGGAAAAGTGATTTTTGGTTGTTAATAGAATCAATGTTTTTAAGGTTTTGCAAACCCATTCTCACTGCTTAACTGAAACATAATATCTATGGATGGACCGAAACAACATATAAAGGGATGGTCTAGAGTGAGGAAATCCATGGGTTTATTTCCTTGGCTATTATCGTGGTTGTCTTACATAAATATTGAGGATGTGTTTCTGTGGTATGATAAAAAAACGTTTGGAAGAATGACGTTGGGATGTTTTGTAGTATGAAGAAGAATCCATGCAAGAAAGAAACGTTATAATAGAGTGTTTTTTAGAAAAGACAAACCCAGAAGCGTTGTGGGAAGACGATGACGTAGCGTTTGGTGCATGTCGTCATTAGGCAAACGATTAGTGCACGCACCGGACATTGCCTCTATACTCACAGACGTTGGTGTGCTCAGTACCCGCCAGATGGGCTTCCAGACCCAAAAATTAGATTATGGACTGATTTTTTAGGCCTTAAGGCCATTAAAGGATAACATAGAGTTAGTAAATATTTATGGACTTTAACCCTAAGTAAAAAACAATGTTTTGATGGAATATAATGGATTATGTAATTCATAATTGATTTATTTTCTATACATAATATAAATTTAAAAATTAGTGCCATATTATATATTTCTTTGATCCTTTGAGTATTTTATATTATGTAATAGTTGGAATTAAATTTTCCTATTATATGTTGAGCGTAATACATGATATTATGGATGTTTAGAATAGTTTGTTAGTCACCAAATTGACCAAAGTAATTGAATTAAATTTTTTCATGTATAATAATTGTCTAATTAAATGTTTATTGAATGGAAAGCTTGTTAGTTACCAAAGTGGCCTAGCTTGAAAAATATTAATCATTTAATTATGATTTATTTCAATTGATCAATATGATATAATGCTAAAATGACAAAGACTGAACTGAACAATTAAGATTGTTAATTATAACGCTAGGAGGTCACCCAAAGGTGGGTCATTGCTTATAATTAATGACATTAAAGGGACTTTATCAATATATTTAGTTAATATGATTGTATATCCAAAGATAACATACATGTTAACTATAATATGCTTGATTGTCCATTATAGTATTATATATGCATCATAATAGGTTACTTCTGTGTATTTAAATTTCACCCAAAGGAGAATTTAAATGTATAATTAATGTTTATTAGTTAGTTTGAATCCATTTAGGTTTACTCAAAGTAATGTGGACTATATGTTATATGTGCAGCATCTACAAGCTTGTTCACCTTAGGCAATGGCTTGATCAAGTTCAATGGTCTGAACTATAGGGATTGGTCCGAACAAATCCAGTTTCAACTAGGTGTAATGGATTTAGACTTGGCCACAGTTTCAGACGTAAGGCCTGCAGCCATAACTGAGATAAGTTCTAAAGCTGACAAGTCTTATTATGAGGCTTGGGCACGGTCTAATAGGTTGAGCTTGAATTTAATGCAAATGACGATCGCAGACAATGTCAAGCCATCAATGCCTAAAATGGACAATGCAAAGGAGTTCATGTTAAAGCTAAAGGAATACTCCCAATCAGATATAGCTTACAAGTCCATAGTAGGGACTTTAATGAGTGAGCTAACGACTAAGAAGTTTGAATGGTCACAACCCATTCATGATCATATAAATCATATGTCAGATTTAGCTACAAAATTGAAGTCTATGGGTATGGATGTGAGTGAGTCCTTTCTTGTATAGTTTATAATCAACTCACTTCCTCTAGAGTTTGGCCAGTTCCAAGTGAATTATAACACTATTAAAAAAAATGGAACCTTCAAGAAATTAAGGCCATGTTAGTTCAGGAGGAAGGGAGATTGAAGAAAATAAAGGACCACTTTGTTCATCTCACATTTCATCAAGGTGCTAATAGCAGCAAGAATAAACCACGACAGAAAGGTAAAAATAAGGACAAAGCTCTCAACAAAGTTAATGAGGGTCGAATCAAGAAAGATAAGAGATGTCACTTTTGTAAGAAGCCTGGTCAGTTTCAGAAATATTGCCTGAAAAGAAAGGCTTAGTTCGAAAAGAAAGGTACATATTATATCTCAGTATGTTTTGAATTAAATTTTATTGACGTGCCTAAAAATATATAGTGGTTAGATTTTCGTACAACTATTCATGTGTCACATGTTAAACAGGGATTCCTTTTAATCCAGATCATAAACAGAACTGAAAAGTTCTTGTATATGGGGAACAAAATGAAGGCACGAATAGAGGGCATTAGGACGTAGAGATTGATCTTGGACACTGGTTGTTACCTAAATCTAGAAAAGTGTCTTTATGTTCCTGAATGTTCTAGGAATGTAGT
>JANPWT010000005.1:17512440-17528233 GCA_024678245.1 Erythroxylum densum
GCACTCCAATGTTTTCAAAAGAAAAATGTTTTACCGGATAATTGACTGCTTTGACTGCTCTAGCATACCACCCTCGCAGGTCACGGGCTCGGAAATCACTGTAGATGTCGGGTTCGGGTCTGGCGGGAGTGGGGTGCTACAGGAGGTCTGATGAACTGTGATGTTTGAGCTGAAATATTGAAGTGCCTCTTGTGTATGAATTATGGGATATGATTGTATAAGAAGAATTATTTGAATTGAGATTTTTGATAGAGGGTGAATTTCCAAATGGGAAATTAAATTGCTTTGTATGAGATTGAATAAAGATTGAAAAAGGAAGAAAAAAATTTATACCATTTCGGATTGGTTTAGTCTAAGGTTTCTAATGCGCGTTTTTATAAAGTATACGTTCACGGATGTTGAAAAATTTGATTGAGTTCATTTGAACCGTTTGTGTGCTTTGATTCGATCCTTTCTCCTTTGCTCCGATTTGATTTCTTTGACTTTTGCCATATGTTTCCTCTTCGGATTCCTTCGCTTTTGATTTTCGTCTGTTATTTCGTTTTCTGTTTTCCTTTTTTTTCGATTGGGGTCCGGTTCCGAAATCGGGTCCCATTACTTGGAAAGAGTTGAACTCACCATAGTCCATGACAGATTCTATATATTGAGTCAAATTAGCATAATCTTCATGTATTAACCCTAACGCTAAATTGAACTCAGTGACATTATATTTGAATTCGACTCCCATTAATCAATATTGAATCACATTAGGGTTACTTAAAGTAAAAAAATTTCCTTTGTCAAATTTAAAGATAGTGTAAAACTCCTTAGCAAATTCAATAAAAACAGGAAAACTAATTAATGTAAAGTACTTCCAACTCATATTGATTAGCATATCGTTAAATTTTTCCTTAATTTCCAATTCTTCTAAGAAGGGAAGTGTACACACTTATCCGCAACAATATGTAGAGATTTAATAACAACATACTGTTGTTTTTGTTCTTTGGTGTTGAAAGTGAGATATCCTCATAAATTTGACTCTGCAGGTGGTAAAATAGAAGTATTTTTCAGAATCTGCACATGCTTCCTTTTGCTATCCGTTTCAGAGCTTGTAGTAGATTAGTGGTGTCAAGTAGCATTTACCAGCGATTTTCCCTTTGTTACAATCTTGATAGCAGCCTTAGAACGCCCCATCATACTGACCAAAATAAATAACAACCATTTAAAAAATATTTAAAACAACTTAATGATAATAATTAAAGTTGAACTGAAAAGAAAAAAGTGTTGAAAAATAATATAAATAAATAAATAAAAACAAAGTAAAGTGGTTGATGGTTGTGGCTAATAGTCTTTCATGTGTGGGCTACTAGTTTACATGTTTTGAGTGCAACATAAGTGATGTGTTGTGTGTATTTTTTTTCTTGGAGTTGTTGTTGGCACATTGGTGTGGATGCTGACTGTTGCTATGGTCTTGTCTTTTTTTTTGCGTCTATAGTGAGTAAGTTGCCTTTTGAGTTAGAGTTGGCATGAGTTTGTCCATAGTTGAGAGGTGATATGAGTTATGAATTTTTCTCTGCGTTGTAAGGGTGTTATGTTGTGTAGATCATTGTTGGGTGAAAGCTAGGTGCTGCGTTGTTTTGCTGGCTAGGCATTGTTCCTATCGTCTGGGTGCTACTGGTGTGATGTGGTGAAGGTGCTGTGTTGAAGGAGATGTTTGGTATAGGTGATACCAAGATGTGTTATGCTACCGGCATGAGATGGTGAGGAGCGCTAATGTAGAATTGAGCGTTTAACTTCCTGCAAAGAAGAAACAACAAATTAGGGTGATAGGGTTGTTATTTTGATAATTAAAAACAATTATTAAGTAAATAATGTAGTTAAATAATTAAATGAGGGACAAAAAAATTAATCCTTTTTTTTCAAAACACTAAATCATATAGAGCGATATCTCGCCTTATGAGATTTAATAGTTTGGAATTCTAGAGCATTAAATTACATAAAGTGAGATCTCACCTTATGAAATCTAGTAGTCTAAAATTTTAAGGTCTTCACTCCGGAACACTAAATCACATAAGGCGAGATCTCTCCTTATGAGATTTAGTAGTCTAGAATTTTAAGAACCCCCTTTTTATTTTTAACCAATAAATTTATGTTTCAAAAGCAAATAAATGCAAATTATATAGAACAAAAACAAAATAAAATAAAACTATCATATTTTGGGTTGCCTCCCAAAAAGCATAATTGTTTAACATCGTTATGTTCAATGGAGCTAGTTTTTCTGAAACTTCTTCGTATGATGGTAGTTCCAAATCAACATTCACTATACTAGAAACCATTATATCCTCATAGAATGGTTTCAATCTATGGCTATTAACTTTAAAAATCTTTCAGGTCTCTAAACTTTTTATTTCCGCTACACCATAAGGAAAGATATTAGAAACAATAAATGGACCAAGCCATCTAAAATGTAACTTACCTAACATAAGCTTTAATCAATAATTATACAATAACACTTTCTGTTCCACCTCAAATTTCTTTCCCAATATTATATTATCATGGAACAATTTAGTTTTCTCTTTGTAAAATTTTGAATTCTCATAGGCGTCCAAGATTATTTCTTCTAGCTCATGTAATTGTAACTTCCTTTCTTCTCCAGCTTTTTCCAAATTCATGTTGCAACGTTGCATTGCCCAATAAGCTCTATGTTCAATTTCCATCGGTAAATGGCAAGCTTTACCAAAAGCTAGTTGATAAGGAGACATTCCTGTCGGTGTCTTGTAAGCTGTATGGTATGCCTAAGGAGCAACATATAATCGTAAACTCAAATCCTTTGGACTAGAATTCACAGTCTTTTCTAAGATGGATAAATTATACCTTCATCCAAAAGTTTTAAAATTTCTTTCATTATCACTTCTTTTATTATTGAATTAAGTCTTTTTAAGGTTCCCGATTTAGTTTAGCATTCTTGTTTAAAAGAATCCTGTGCATGCAAATCACCAAGCTGAATCCTTTTATATTTGTTAAAGTCCAATCAATTGTAGTTTGATATCCTTTAAGAAGTGTTACCAAAATATCCTTTTACCCTTTAGTCAACCTTTTTGAAATGATCGTCGGTTATGACTCTCCATCAACCAAATAGACATATTTAAAGTGATCAGGTAGGTCTTTCAATTTGATCTTTGAAGCCTGCAAAATAGAAGGTAGCCTTTTGTGATTTATAATAAGTTCAGCATTCGAAGTTTTCAAATCTATTTTCATTGTTGATCATGATTCTGTAACTTCACAAGTTTCATTAATTTGCTCATTCATTTCTGATTTAGCCTTAAACTCCAACTCATCTTCAATATTTTCTTCATTAAACATATCCTGAATAAATGAATCCTCAATATCCATATGATAGATGGATTGAAGGTCATTAGGGTATTTCATTGCTTCGATAATATTGAACTTTACTATCTCTCCATCAAACTCTATAGAAAGAGTACCCTTATCTATATCAATTTTCTTCTTAGCCGTCTTCATAAATGACCTACCTAAGAGAATTGAAGCTGAATGTTCCAACTATCTCCATCCATTTTTAAGATGTAAAAATCCACTGGAAATACTAAACTATTAACTTGGACTAAAACACCCTCAATAACTCTAATAGGGCGCACATACGAATGATAAGCTAGTTGGATAATCACATTAGTTTCTTGCAAAGAATTCAGATATAAATTAAGTATGGCATGACATTAATAGATGCTCCTAAGTCTAGCATGGCTCACTTAGTTCTTTTTATTACCAATAACACACAGAAGTATAAACATACCTGGATCTTTGCATTTTTCGGTAATTTCCTATTTATCACAACTATACATTCTTACCCAAAATTTATCTCTCTTTATCCTTCAGATTCCTTTTATTTATGCATAGCTCCTTCAAGAAATTTGCATATTGCAGAACCTACTTGATGGCTTCCAAAAGTAGTATATTAATTTCCACCTTTTTGAATGTTCCTAAGGTCTCTCTTTCATACTCATCATCTTTTGGTTTAGCCAATCTGCTAGGAAAAGAAGGTAAACGTGCATTAATTGATATTGATGAAGATGAATCACTTTTACCTTTGTTGATTCTTAAGTTCGAATTTCTTCCTTCTTTTCTCCATCATTGTTCTTTTCTATCTCCATTGGTAAAGAAGTTTTAGATTGAATTTCCTTGCTACTTCTCAAAGTCACTAGACTCACATTCTCTTTAGATTCACTACTGTTTAGGAAGGTAATTCTCCTAATGTTTGCCTAAATTTTGAAGGCTTACCCTTGTTTCCTATTAAAATTATTGAGTATTATTAGCAAGTGCTTTAACAATTTCATCTAAAGACATACCTGAATTTGAAGATTGATGTTGAGTATATATAGGGGCTGGAGGTTGTTTAAAATTGTGAGGTTGATATTATTGTTGGCTTCCTTGATTTCTATAGCTCAAATTTGGATGGTCCCTTCATCTTGGATTGTAGTAATTGGAATAAGGGTCATACTTTTATTGAGATTAATTAGGAAAGCCCCCTATTGCATTAACTTCTTTAAGAGAGTCTTGTTGTAATGTAAGGCACATATCCGTAGGATATCTAGAGAATGAGCATATTTTGCACACTTTTGTTGATTGCAATCGACCTATAACTATTTGATGATAGAGTGGTTAAATTAAAAATTTTATCCTTAAGTTGCTTGTTACTTACCTCATTTACATGCTTAATAGCTCCATCCATCTTTGTCCCAAATTGTTGAAAATTTTCACCATAATTGATATCAAATGTCTAGCCGCCTTATGTGTTTTATTTATCAGAGCTCCTCTAGTAAATGTGTCAACCATACTTCAATCCATTGGGAATAGTCCTTTACAAAAATATTGAATCAAGAGTTGGTCAGGTATTTGATGATGGACAGCTGGCACATAGCTCCTTAAACCTTTCCCAATATTTATATAATGTTTCTCCTATAATTTGTCTTATACCACATATCTCTTTTATGATATTCATTGCTCCTGATATAAGAAAGAACTTTTCCAGAAACATTCTTTTCTTCTCGTTTCGTGTTTTCACTGAGCTAGGTGGAAGATAATATAGACAATCTTTTGCCTTGTCTTTTAATGAGAATGGAAAGACCCTGAGATTAATTTGTTCTTCTGTTACCCTTTGTGGTTTCATTCTAGAATAGACAACATGAAATTCTTTCAGTTGTTTATGCAGAACTTCACTTGCAAGATCACAAAAAATAGGCAGTAAGTGAATCAAACCAGATTTCAATTCAAAATCTACCTTTACATCTAGAAATTGAATACATAAAGGTCGTTGATTAAAATTCGGTGTCGCTAACTCCCTCAATGTTCTGGGGTTGAGATTTTCCATCTTTTCATCTACTTCTTGAAAATTAGAGTCTTCACCAATTGTTAGATCTACTTCAACTTTCATGTTTGAAGGTGAATGACCGCTTCCTTACTTAGTCTCTTTACTCAAATGACGCACTGTCTTCTTAATTCTTAGATTATATTGCAATTTATATGTCTAAGAAGTAGGAGCCATATAAGACAAAAGGTTTCTAGTAACTATAAAATAAAAATTCTGAGAAACTAAGAAACTAAAACAGCTTCCTAGAAATGGTGTCAAATTTTTGCGGGTTGTCGAAACTCCCAAAATAATTTTGATTCTCCAAAGTTCTTATAATAATCATAGAACCAGGTCGAATCCCTAGAGAACTAAACACTAGTTTCTTAATTTAAGGCAATAAAATTAAATGGGGAGTATTTTATTAAATAACTGATTAAAAAAATTAAAACGAAAAAATTAAATCAACTGAATTTAAAAATGAGAAAGTCAAGATTACCAAACTCTGATTCAAGGGAAAGATTTTATCTAATTATAACATTGATCATTGGTCTAAAAAGAATATTTCATGATTCAAGTAACTAGTCTAAAACATATTAGGATAGCCGTAATAAGGCTCAAATTTTTCTAAATTAATTAGTTCAAACCTAGCATCCAAACCAAAGTTTATCATCTATTGACTGGGTGTGATAATATTCCATATCAAATAAATCATTGCAATAAGCTTCGTGAAAAAGACTAAACCCTAAATTAAATAATTGAGATAATTGCAACTATTCAATTTATTTGTCTTGCTTATCATAAGTTAAATATGGAAATTCATAAATGACCTATTTGCTACTTGTACCAATCTTTCATGACAATTAAGGATCATTGAATTCCTAAATAGCAATAAAATAATCAATATTAAATTAAATTGTTAAATTAATCGAATATTCATTCATGAAATATAAGATCTCAAAATAAGAAATACTTGAAATAAAACGTGAATAAAAGTTTGGAACATAAAACCTCACAAAGTTACAACTAAAACATCGAATCCCCTTCAATCAAAAAGATTGAGTTTAGCCATACATGACTTTTGCTCCAATAACAAAAATAGAAGAAAAATAAAAAATTGTGAAAAACGTAAAAAGAGAGATCCTCTTTCTGTTATAAGGAATGTCCCTTTTATACGATTTTTGGATCTAATCCTAATCTAATTCTAACTTGTAAAAATGTTTATCTAAAAAAAATCAAATTCAAACTCCTACATGATAAGGATAAAAAGAAGTTCCCCAGTTAAACTCCAACTTTTCACGTGATAAGCCTTATCTATTATAACAATCTTTTCACTTTATCCAAATTTTGTAATTATCACCAATAGAGCCCCAATTTGATGCAATCTCCACTTTTCATCTCGTAAAATAAAACAAACATTAATTTTCATCATTAAGCACCAAATAAATCTAAAACAAAGGAGATAATATAAAAAAAATAGCAAGATAACATCTTATCAATTTCTCCTCTTGTTGCGATAGTGCCGAGCTCAAACTAGCTTGTCCCATCCTGTTTTTAACATGAGATTTTGTGTTGATATATCGAAATTCCATATTGTGGGACTTCAAGATCTCAGCTCTTGTCAAGTGATGAGTATTAAGGATCTAAGGAAAATTTATAGTTAGTCCATTATAATTGACACCATAATACTTCGCAATAAACATAACCAAGTACCTCATGTGTAGATTATTGCTTCTCTTCTTCAGAATAATAATAATAGTGTTAAAGTTGTGGGTGGAGGTGCAAACTTGGACGTTATGGTCCATACACCTTAACATGAAAAGTCCTTCACCGAACACTTACTACTTTCACTTTTTTCAAACATAATTTAACGTATGAACTTCTGTAACCAAAAATGCTTGGGACTACGAATTATGTTATTGTGGGAATTTTAGAGTCAAAATTGTTCAACCTAGTTAGTTCAGTCTAATAACATATGGCACAAAAGTTATTGTACTAGTCTATTATGGTTGACTCCAAAATTCCACTAATTTCACACAAAATCTCATATCTTAACTCGTATGGTTGACCTCAGAATCGAAACCATAGACCCTTAACATTACTAAGCTCAAATTGGAGGGAGGTAAAAAATTCTAGGGTTAGTTCTTCATAAATGACATAGTTAAAACGTATAAAATTTTCCCATTGAATTCTTCCCCCTAAGTTTTCAATCTGTTCTCTCAATCTAATTTTTTCTAATATTTGAAAATCCAAATATCGAGGCACAAAATTTTTTTAAACTAAGGGTTTGGAATCGATTACCTTCTTCTTTTGAGTAAATTAGAAAAAGTGCTTCGTAATCTATCACCCAATTTCTTTATCTATAACCCGATACTTGGACTTTGCCTTTTGATTGAGCATGCTTGACTATTTGCTTAATTTTTGGTCCCCTTAAAATGAGAGGTGTGAAGAATTTAAAGAGATAAATATTTTTATAGAGAGAAGGGAGATGATTTGAGAGTTTGGTTATTAGAGAGAGAGTGGAGAGCATGGTGTGGGTGAGAAAAATGAGGGTAAAGGTGAATATATAGGTTAGGAGGAGAAAGGAGGGGTAAAATTGGAAAAATGGCATAAAAATCATATGTCTCATTCTGCCTCCGCCATAGGTCATGATGTAGGCCATGATTGTGACAGAAGGTTTAGAAATGGAAACTGAAAGTTTTCACACTTGTTTCCCATTTTTTTATTCTTTCATTCATGTCACTACCAAATTTCTTCCATACATTATAATTGCACCATCACCTCATTGTTTTCCTTTCCACACCATTACCATCTATTTTGAAAAAGTGAAGGATAAAGAAAACCTAAGTTATAATTATGCTTGATTTCTTCAAGGTGTTCATCTTGTATCGAAAACATGCAAAAACATAATTGCAAACCTAATATAGTACAAAAGATGAAACACACAAAGTTAAAAAATCATGGGTTGCCTCTCATATAACGCTTCATCTACTGTCGCTATTTCAACATATCTCTTTTGCTCATGGTGGTTCAAATGGGTCATATAATGATAACGCTACTATAGATTTCATGAATTGTAAGCTATTGTGCCTAAAAAGTTCTAAAAATTACCTAGGCCATTGTACTTGCAAGTATACGAGGTAGTTGTAGTGATTAACTAAGGTCGTCTCTCACAGATGTGAAATTGGTTCACTTAAATTAATTTTGAACAAAACTAAAAATAAATTCAATCCAAAACATTCGATCCTGATTGTTAAGTGAAAGTTTTAAAAAAATCACAAATTAGTCTAAAAAGTAAAATGAATCAATCGGAAGAAAAAACAAGTAGAAATAGAAGTGGAAAACTCTTAAGAATTAATTTCACTAATTTAATCTCCTATGCATGATTAAGGGGAAATGATTGGACAGTTGTCTTACTAAAATTAATAGTTTGGCCCTAAGATCAATTCGAATAATTAACTAAACTAACTTTTATATTTGACAAGTTATCACTCGAGTTAATTATGGAAACTCGACTACTAATTACCACTTAAGTTAATATATTTCTTAATCCTTACCTAAGTGTCTATAATTTCTCATTCCATATTAAACTTCTCCTTTTAGTCCTTCAATTAATACTAAAATGAAGTAAAGTTTGATCATGCTATTATACCTATCTAGCTCAAAAACCACATCAATAAATAAGATAACAAAACCATAACTCAATAATGTATAGTTAACCAAAATAGCTACATTAATTCTCAAGAAAAAGAAATCAACCCATTATAGTTCATCATCTCCATACAGTTCAATCTCGTGTTAAATGTAAATATAAAAATATAAAAACGATGAATAGAACAAATGAAGTAAAGATGGACTAACAAGTAATAGAATAATAATGAAGAAAGTAAGTTAACAGACAGAAGATAAATGAGTTCAATGTTATCAGGAAAAGATGAAATAAGATGAGTAAACAAAATGAAGACTTTTGGATATAGAAGTTGGTGGTGGGTATCTTGCCAAACTCAAGCTTTCTGGCATTGGCTCTCAGCTTCTACCTCTACTCTCTTCTTGTCCAGATGAATGGTTGCTCAAGTTCACCAAGATTCAACTTCAACTCTTGCTTTCTGCCTCTATCCCAAGCTTCGACCTCTCTGTTGTGTTTCTCTCTTCTCACTTGACTCTCTACTTTCTCTCTTTTCTTCTCTCAGTTGAAGCTCTGTTTCTTTTCTTTGCTTCCTCTATTTTTCTATTTTAATCCTCGATTTTATCTCTCTTCCCTCTTCTTCTATTTATAATATGCTCCTAAGTCTAAGGTTTCATGCAATTAACCTCTGCAACTACCATGTAATAACTAAAACATTATAAGAAAATGAAGGAAATGAAGAGGGTGTGCAAGTCACAGTTGCTATGCATTGTGAGTCATGATAATGACTCACATATGAATGATCGTGCATGTAAGTCATGACCTTGACTCACACATGGACGACCGTACATGTAAGTCACGACCGTGACTTGCACATACACGGTTGTGCATGTAAGTCAAAACTGTGACTTACATATACACGACTGTGCATGTAAGTCTGTAACATCCCGTCACCGATGGGATGGGCACAGTTCATTTCATTCATATTTGGCATGCTCATGCATTATTTAGTTATGTATAATTTGGTAATTTGACAATTATTGCACTAGCATATGAACGTACATACATGTATGACATATTCCCGATAGGATCGTGTAAATTGGAATTTGGAGACGATTAGGGCAATTGAGCTGTGAGAAATTTAATTGGAGATAATTAGGTCAAATTAGGCTCGAGAATTGAATTTGAGTTAGAAATGAGATTTAGAAAATTGAATTATGAAATTGGAGTATACGATCATGAGTTTTCTATTTTTGAAGATTTATAGGAATTTTTCCAGAATTTTTAGAGTAATAGGTCCGGACCGAAAAATTGACCTAATGACTGATTAATTGAATTTCCGGTTCCGAAATTGATTGTCTGATGGCATAGAAAGATTAGAAATTTGATTTGAGGAATTAGGGTTAGAACCATTGGAATTTGGGAGAAATTAGAATTTAAAATTGGATTTAGGTCGTTCGGATTGGTCCTGTGGCAATTAAAATTGCCAAACAAGCCTTAAACCATTTATATAAAACCCTATTCTTTGAAATTTGCTTCCACGATGCTTTGTTTTTGAAAGAAGAAAATTTGCTCCTTCCTTCATCGTGGATTCCCTCTTTGATTTGCTTCTTGATTTCTCCTTGCTACTTGTTTTCCCTCTATCCTTGATTTATCCCCTTTGGCTTGGTGTGGAAGAAGATGAAGATGGGTTTAGTTTTGGGTGTTGCCGTGGGTGAGAAGAATTGAGGGATTGGAAATCTTTGGAGTTTTTGAAGGTTTAATCAAGTAAGTTTTCATCCTTTCTTGTTTTAGATAGTTTAACTCATGGATTGATTAAAGTTATTAATGATAGATTTGATTAAATTGGAAGATTGAATATGTTTGAGTTTCGGATGATAGGTTTTGAGAATTTTGGTTATCTTGATTTGGGTGTTTGATGAATAATGCTTAAATGATGGATTAGAGGTTAGAGATGAATTTAGTGTAGAATATTAAGTTGTTTGGGAGTGTTATAGACGGAAGGGATTGGATTTAAACCAGAAAATCTGGAAATTTCTGGGTTTCGGAGGTGAAACTGGGTTCGCACGTCGCGATGTGTGATGAACACGCCGCGGCGAGCTACCCCAGTTTGCACGCCGTGACGAGCAACAACGCACGCCGCGGCGAGCAGGAGAAGGGTTCGTCGCGACGCAAGCGAGGCGTACGTCGCGACGAGAGGAGTAGTTCGCCGAGGCGAAGCAAGTGGACGCTGCGGCGAAGAAGCGAGGGCTCGCCGCGACGAGGGAGAAGGCGCCGCGGCGAGGGAGCCAGATTTGCTAAAATTGATTTTTGAGGTTTATGAATTGGAGGATTTAAGAATTTGTGGATTCAATAGGTTATAGATTGATTGCAATTTGGAGATTTTGAATTCGGGATTTAGAATTTATATTAGGGAAATTTCAGAATAGTGTCGGGAATATCATAAACATGTATGTTACGCAATTAATTAGCTTCATGTGCATAATTGACATTGGAAATTGGACGATTAGTAATGTTATGTGTTCTGATTTTATAGAGGTACCAGTGGAGCGTCGATCCTCCGACGTGGCTGAAACTTCCCGGCATTAGCTCGGAAGTTACAAGTGAGTAACCTAGTTGGTTCCTCAATATTTGTGTGTTTAATTATTTGTTCATGCCATGTGGAAGATGGAGGGTTATGTGCTTAATTGTAATTGGTTTCGGACCAAGGGTGTCCGAAGGATCGGTAATTTGTGATTGATGTGCTATACGTGTGAAATTGAAATTTGGATGTACTTTTGGCATGTGTAATAGGAAATTGAGGCATGTACATTTCATGCATAAAAGTATGACCAGATAAAGGTAGTTGTGACCGGAGCAATGCCTCAGAGCTTTAAGCTCAACGCAATAGGACCTCAGGTCCAACGTATATGAGAGCTTTAAGCTCAACGCACAGGACCTCTGGTCCAATGTTTACAGAGCCATTGGCTCACCGATCAGGGCATATCACGCCCAACGTTTACAGAGCCTCAGACTCAATGCAATGTGCCCGTCACTGGGACAGTTTCAGGCGCACGGTCACAACAACGACATGAAAATGGAAGTGTCACATGCGCATTGCATATGTATATGATTGACTGTGAAATGTGAAAATGGAACTACATGTGATATTTTTGTAAATGCTATTGTATGATTATGTGTATATGATTTGTGAATGCATGAGTTGGGTGGACCATCGATGATGGTTTCTCGCTTAGTACGCAAACTCACCCAACATTGCATTATATTTTTCAGGACAACAGTAGTAGGTTCCTAGCTCCAGATTGTTAGAGTCTTCTCTGCCTCGTGGACCGAGTCGGCAAGAGAAGCTATGGCGAAGAGGTGGGTCAGCTGGGATCTTTTGGATGACCTAGATAGGATGTATTTAGTTCTTTTGAATAGTGTATTTTGGATAAATTGTATAAGTATGGATTTGAGAAATAAAAAAGTAAATTTGGTTTCAATTTTAGTGATATTTATATTTGATGCCATGTGGAGTTGGTAGTACACCTTTATCGTGGGTTACGTTTCGGAACGACCTACGGGCGTACCGGTATGTACCCTACGGTAAGGGGGCGCTACATTTGGTGGTATCAAAGCCCAGAAGTACGATTGTACATGGGCATTCTGAAATTTGTATTGAGTGATATGCATTAAAGTCGTTATAGCAGATGGTAGCAACTGATCCCTAGTTGAGTCACATGAGCATGTCCCAATTGTTTAAGCGGTTAGAAATAGCGAGGAAAAAGATGATATGTTATAAGGTGATAAGTGGAAACTGTAGATAGCATGGAATAAGAAAAAAGTGTATAGTTTGATCTGATAAAAGAAGATTAAGTGTATCGGTATTGGTGGATATATTACGAATTGTGACACCGTGTTATACCGGGGCATATCCTTGAATGTGGGATATGTATATATGAAGTTATACTTACGGATTGATAGAGGAAAATAGAGATATGATAGAAATGGCAAGATTGAAAGTGTATAAATATAGTGGATGAAAATAAAATGTTCTACGATCTAGAGAAGTTACGATTGGGTTTGATTTCCGTGACAAGAGTTATGAATGCAGGTCTATGACTTTGAGTCAAATTATGTTAGTGGGAAATCCAGAATGATTGTACATTTATGACATTGATTTGAGTGTGAAAATACTAGGGTATGATAAAATAATGAGAAATTGAAATGTAAGATAATGGTAGTAGTAGATGAGAAAGTTATCAAGGTTCAGCTAATTCACTTAAGTGAACGCACACCTGATAATGGGAACGCCAAGGCCAATGGAACTATTAAGTTTATATGTATCATATGTGTGGAAATGATATTGGAAACAATTGGTGAATAATGGATAATTGTTAGTCATAGCCCTGATAGTTTAAAGTTCAATTTGAGTTAGAATAAGAAATGGAAGTACCTATAGTGATCAATTGGGAATGAATTGAAATTGTTATATGTGAAGGACATAATCATGGCATAATCCTCAAGATCGAGGATAGGTGCAAAAGGGAAGTGTTGTCAAAAATCAAATGAGATCGAGGTATCCTTAGCATAAGTGATTAATTGGTGAGTTGCCCTCCTTCTGTTCCTCGATAAGATATAATGATTTTGGATGGTATATACTTCATTGAATCTTGTTAAAAAGGGATGTTATGATTTTATGAATTGTGGCGTAAATTGATTTTCACGGGATACTATGAATAGTTAAAATTGATTTCATAAGGCATTAAGAGTGACTGATAAGAAATTAGACGATTGTTAATGTTTAGAAATTTCATGAACGGTATCGATGCAAGTAATAAGAATCTTCTTTCAAAGAAGAATTTCCCTGGATTGGGTTAAGTCAATTAGATGATTCAATTTAAATGATCAACGAAAGGATAAATTAGAGATACGTCTGAAATGAATTAAAAAGTCGTTATTGGGAGTCCTAACCCTAGCGAAGACTCTAGTGTAAGAGATAAATGTTACTGAAAGGGTATGCGTTAGGTTGATGTAAAGAATCCGATTGTGTACTAGGATTTGTGAGTCTTAAAGAGACAGTAATTGCGAACTTGAGGAAAATATCGATTTACGGATATGTTGTTTAAATATGTTTGAGAAGTATAAAGTCGATATGATATATGTGTTGCCAACCCAGGGAGTAAAGATGGCAAGTAAATTAAAGCATGTGGAGAAATTAGTGTAAAGGAATATATGTCATTATGAAACTGAGAGAAATATCAGAGGATTTTCCTCCTTAAGGAAATCTGACACTTAAAGAGTTACGAGAATCAATTATGGGTATAAGGAGTTTAGGGTTGTAACTGTCGGGGATAACAATGCCCTCAACAGTATTGTATTATTGAAGAGTAAAGTGTCTCGATTGTGTTTAGATTGGATAGTGACTATGATCGTTAATGATATGTCAAATGCATATGAAAAGTGAAGAAGAATAGTTGGCATAATTGAGGAAAATTTACACCATGAAAGTTTCATAAGAGTGAATTCTTGCTTGATTAAATAAACGGTGGATGAAGTAGTACTCGAACATGGCTCATTAGGAGACTTAATGATGATAGAGGTGTTGATAAAATGCAAAATTTTCAAGGGACATACGTATACGGGATTTGGAGATTCTGCAATATTTAACGAAGTGTCCCAGTAAAGGGTGTAATGCGATCTATTGAAATAGTATAAAGTGGTCCTATGTACGTGGGAACAATTTGATGACTGAAATTTATGATATTGGAGATGATTTTGAAAGTTGGGAGATGCTATTCATACAAAAATATTTTTAGATGTATCTATGAATATGCAAATTGATAATGATTGAGATCTTAGTAAATTTGAAAGAATTGAAGAGGATTATGCAATTGAGCACTTTAAAATTTAGTCAGTGCTGCAATTAATGTATTGAATAGAAAAGTTTATGGCAAAAGATCATTATGTGGACGATGAGGTTATTAAACCTAGTGTAATACTGAGTGCATACTGTTGAGCTAACAAAAAGGGCAAAAAGGAAAGTAGTATTATTATTATTAGCTATTGGATTTCCAAATCAGATGTGTAAAAAGGGTCTGGCAAAACCCGAATTGAGGATTTAGAATTTGCAAGCCTTATGGAGGAATTGAAAATGAATCCAACTTTTGAGATATTGATATTTATGACTGGATTAAGAAGTATGTGTGATATCCACTAAAGAACTGTTAGAGAAAACTTAGGGAGCAATCAAAGCTTTATGTTCTAATAAGAGTACATTGAAAGAGAAATTGAAGGTTTAGAATGTGAAATCGAATGCTTATATGTGTCAATTACCAATAGATTTGACTGCTAGAGAGAAATGTGAAATTGATATTTTTGGAGTTCATAGGGACATAAGATTGATGTATAGTTCAAGTTTATCGTGGGCATAACAATCGTTATATTGATGACACTATTCAAATAGTGTATAAGGGATCTTACAGCCAAAAAGAAGTCGTTTATCCCTATATTATAGTGAACAGGGCCTAAAAATAGTCGAAGGCCATGACTGAGGTGAGATAATGTTGATAAGTGAAATTATTCTGTAATAGGGGCTAAGTAATTCAAGTTACTGACAATGGGTCAAGTTGATTCAAATTGAGGTTATGGAATCTAGTAAGCGAAAAATGAAATACTTCGAAGTGTA
The DNA here is from genome assembly GCA_024678245.1 of Erythroxylum densum. NCBI lineage: Eukaryota > Viridiplantae > Streptophyta > Magnoliopsida > Malpighiales > Erythroxylaceae > Erythroxylum > Erythroxylum densum. Next base: position 17,528,074 of record JANPWT010000005.1, read on the forward strand.
TCACCTCGGCTAAGATGTATTTAGATAAGGATATAGGTGTAAATTGGAGAAACTAAATTCGTTATAAAGTGGCCCTATGCGATTGTGTGTGAATAGAACTATGGATTGGTAAGTCAGTCGGAAACATAAGAGATGATTAGGAGTTACAAAGTGTTACATG
>JANPWT010000005.1:17559806-17572311 GCA_024678245.1 Erythroxylum densum
TATTTATTCATAAAGTATGTACACAACTTTGTACAAAACGCGCTAAAGGCGATTGCCTTTAGGGCACTACTCTAACACCTTAGTCATAAAATTCGCAATGGTTAATTATTTAAAACTCTTCCAACTTAAAACACTATCATTCAGATTGTAGATATACCTTGACTGTGATCTATTGTCTTCTATATCAAACTAAAAAAAACTAACATTTGAATATCCTTGAACTCTTATTCGTCTCCTCTATAGACTAAGAAAACATCTTTAGCTTATAACCTTTTAGTGAGCATCACCAAGATTAGCTTAAAATCTACTTATTATTCTCAAATTATAAAAGACATCTAGTCTAGTACATAATATTACATACATGACTGATACAATAGATGAAGCATATGGAGCACAATCTATTTTATAGTTCTTTTCCTATGTCTTTAGACTTATACTCTATGAGATAAAAATCTCATATGACATAGGTAATAATCTATTATTAGAATTCTCCATGATAAACCTCTTTAAAACACTTTGTCTATATATGTAAATTAGGATAAGCGAAGCATCCTCTTTGATATATCTCTATACATCTTTATTCATAAAATACAAGCTACTTTACCTATATTCTTCATGGGGAACTTCTTAGATAACTAACTCTTTACATACTGGAGCATTGATAGATGGTTTGTAATCAGTAATATGCCATCCATATATAACACTAGGAATACGATTGCACTCATACTAACCTTTTTATAAAAATATAGATCATTAAAAATTTTTATAAAATTAAAGTCTTTGATTGTCTCATCTTCCAACTCCGTGACATTTGTTTAAGTATATGAATAAAGTTTTACAACTTTCATATTTAATTAGGAAATTTCTTGCATTTAAAATGTACAAGTTGTGTCATATACATCCTCTAGTAAATTCCCATTAAGAAATAATATTTTGCATCCATTTACCAAATTTTATAGTCATTATATATGACTATAGCCAATAAGATTCTAGTGGACTTAAAAATAGCTATTAGTGAAAATGTTTCATCAAAATCAACTCTTCATTTTTATTTATAACCTTTATCCACTAGTCTTTCTTTTTGTGTGTGTAAATTATCATCTATGTCAATTTTTATCTTAAAAATCCACTTGTATCTAATAAGTACACTACCATCAGAAGCATCCATCAAATTATATACTTGGTTGTTGTACAGAGATGCCATTTCAAATCCTATAGCTTCATCCACTTTAAAATGTCAATATTAATCATTATTTTTTTAAAAGTAGTAGGCTCATCATCTATGAACAATAAATTGTCTTTTCCTTTTGTAATATGTTTATCTACTATAATGGTGGGATGACATATCCTACTAGTACGTCCTGGACTATGTGTCTTCTAAACTGTTAATTGTATGTAGTTTGTATCAACTTGAGGCTTTTATTCCATCTTGATTTAAATTTGTTGTTCTTAAACTTCTCTAAGTTCTACCACACTCCTATGACTTTATTTCAGAAACTTCTGTAAGTTCTGCCTCACTCCCCACTCCCACTACGTTATTTGAGAATAAATTATCTTTATAGGAATGTAGCATGTCTTGATATAAAAATATTTTGCTCAAAAGGATAGTAAAATTGACATTTGATACTCTCTTTTGGACACCCCAAAAAATTTGTATTTATTTGACTTAACTTGAAACTTATCAGACCTTATAAACTTTAAATAGGCATCACAACCCCAAATCTTTATGTGTGACAACTTTAGTTTACTGTCAGTCCATATCTAATTTGGCGTCTTATCAACTAATTTGGATAAAACTCTATTTAAAAGGTAAGCAATAATTTCAAGATCATATCCCTAAAAGGAGAAAGAAAGAACTATATGAAATCATATAATTTACCATATTTAATAAAGTATAATTTCTCCTTTCAAATGCTCCATTATGTTGTGGAGTTCTAGGAGGAGTCCATTGTGAGAGAATCCCATTCACTTTTAAGTAATCAAGAAACTCATGGTCTAAGTACTCACTTCCTTGGTCAGATCTAAGTGTCTTAATACTCTGACTAGTTTATTTCTCAACCTCAGTTTAAATTTTTTGAACTTTTCAAATGATTCAAGCTTTTATTTCATTAAATACATGTAACCATATTTGGAATGATCATTTGTTAATGTAATGAAATATGATTATCCACCTTTAGTGTGAGTAGACATAAGAATACATAAGTCTAAATGTATAGCTCTAGTAACTCATTACCATGCTCTACCTTTTTATTGAAGGGTTATTTAGACATCTTTCCTAAAAAACGAGATTCACAAGTTTCATATGATTAATAATCAAAATGATCCAAATACCTTCTTTATGTAACTTTACAATTTTTGTTTCGTTGATATGACCTAACCTACAATGCCAAAAATAAGATGGATTTTGATCACTTAATTTTCTTTTCTTATTATAATTTTCTTTTCTTATTATTTATATTAAAGGTTAGCCTTTCAAGATCTAATTCATACAAATTAATTTTAAGTAATCCAAATACATATTAAACATCATCTTTATATAAAGAATAACTTTTATTCTTAATAAGAAAGACAAATCTATTCAACTCTAAATAAGAAATAGATAAAATTTTTTTGGTAACAACTGGAACGTAATGATAATTATTCTTCTTCTTAACACCATCTTTTGGATTTTCTACTTTAACAGAAGCCTTATGTTTCATGTTTTTTAGTAGTTCAAGCAATTATATATCTTTTTAGTTCATATGAAAGTTCATAACAAAGTGAAAAGCTTGATCTAAGAGATTGTAGCACCATATCAATAATTAACTCATAGTCTTTGGTAAAAACTAACTGACCTAATTTTGCCAATATGCTTAATCATCTTCAGTATATGTAACTCCACTGAAGACCCTTTTATTATCTTTGTAGTGATATAATGCTTTGGAAATATCATATCTCTCCAGCTTACTTTATGCACTAAACAACTATTTAATATGCAAAATTATATTAAGAGCATCCATATTCTTATATGTCTCTAAAGCTCAAGAGACATACTAGCTATCACACATGTAACTTATTCATCATTATCAATATAATACTGATATCTCTCCCAAAATTCATTAGTTACATTTGAACTAGGCTTTAATGAAATAATAGTATCAAGAACATATAGTTTCTTTTTTTCATGAGAACAATTCTTAAACTATGAAACTAGTCAGATAAATTAGGTTCAGTAAGCTTGTTAGCATTTATGATGCTCCCCAAGGATAGATAGTTACTAATTTTATCTAACTAAAATACACAAAAGAGCAAGTATTAATTTATGCCATAAAACTTAGTAAAATAAGGACTTTAATAAATATTTAGCTACTCCTACTATTTTATTAAAAATAGTCTTCACTATTAAATCAAAATTTTCCAAGTAATTGTCCCCATTTAAACTAAATCTTGAGTTTCCTAAAAAATCAGTTGAAATTAAATTAGGCAAATAACAATTTTATTAATCAAATCTTATATAACTTGTAAATCTGTTAAGTGTCAACTCTTTATCAAAATATATCTTATATATTATTCCTGACCTTGCTTCAAAATTCATATGATCATAAGTTTGCTCATCTATATTATACTAATTTAATTAAGTATAACTCATTAATTTAAGTAAAAATATATTCGAATTAAAGGGGCCTTAAATTTTCTAAAAAAGCTTTAGAATAAATAGAAATGGTTTTATTATTAAATAATGAAAAGAAAATATCATGTTTTTAATGTGTACTTAATATTTAATTGAATGATTTAAATTTTCAAAAATTCAAGTCTCATCAAAATGAATATGATCTTATTAGAGTAATTAGTTCTAAGATAATAAAATTGTGTAAGAAAATGCTTTAAAACTTTTCTCGATTCTAACTAATTTAATAGTTTCTCTTTAAAAATTAAAACTAAATTCCTCAAAATTGATAGTAAATAACTCTCTTTGAAATAATTTCAAACAATTAAATAAAATTTTTATATTTATTAAGAATTTAAATGAATTTAATCTCAATTAGACCAATTTAATTTAAAAATAAGTCTTAAAACACAAAAATTTAAAAATAAAATTTGAATAGGGAATGTCTGGTGTATGTAGTTCCTCCCTCTATTTCTTCTACTTCCAACCACCACCTTTGCTCCTTTAGATGCACCATTTGTCTCCTATTTTCCTACCACTAATACTTCTCCTCTAGGCATCTCCATTATTGCTTTAATAGCTTCTATTTAGGCAATTTATTGCCCTTACTAGTAGCTACTATCCCTACTAACAAGCTATTAGACAACAAAAAATGCGAAGGAGGCAAAAGAAACAGAGGAATTAAGGCTAAACAATCTTCTATATTATAAGGTAAATTGTTGTCCTCTAAAATATGAAATATGCCCATATAAATATAGGCTTACAAAACCAATTCTTGATAAACTAAACTACTACTATTTAACTTAAACAATGTAACTAATAACTAATAACTTTAACTAATAACTCCAACTAGGACCTAACAATCATAATTCAAGTTTATTATCTAACACCCTCTCTTAAACTTGTAATTCAACCTTTAATAACTCCAAGAATAGCTCTAAACCTACAGAAATCTTCACATTTTAAAGCTTTGGTAAACATATCGGTAACTTGATCTTTAGATGTCACATGCTTCAATTGAATCTCTTTGTTCCCAATGCATTCTCTTATAAAATGGTACTTAGTGTCTATATGTTTACTTCTATCATGAAAAACTAGATTAAAGACATCATCATAATCATTCCAGCTTTTGAGTGAATCCTTTTGCAACAAATCAAGTTTTGTACTTCTCTACTTTTCCTTTTGAATTTTTCTTCACTTTATAAATCCACTTTACTGCTATAGGTTGCTTCCCTTTTGGAAGATCTATCAATCGCCAAGTACATTGTTTTTAATTGCTTTCATCTCTTCATCCATAGTAAATCTCCATCTTTCGTCTTTGATAGCTTCTTCAAACGTCATTGGTTCTGTATCTGCTAACAAACAAAACAGAGTAGAATCATTGATTTCTTCTATTATTTCATATATTTCTTCTAAACTTTATATATGATGCGGCCCTCGGAGGAGCTTTGTGGAGACATAATCGTTTGAGTTGTTTGAACTTCACGTGGAGGAGTTTGCGGTGTAACATTAGTATCAATTTGATTCTGGGACTTATCTGCATCAAAAAATTTATCAAACAAAGGAATAAATTCATAATTTTTATCATGTGGTACATTCCACTCCCATGAGCCTTCTTCATCAAATTCAACATCTCTACTAATGATTGTTTTTCCATTCTGGAGATCGTAAAATTTATACCCTTTTGAATTTTCAACATAGCCAACAAATATGAACTTCTGACTCTTATCATCCAACTTGCTTCTTTTTTCATCAAGAACATACACATAGCCAATACTTCCAAATACTCTTAAGTGTGAAATATTTGGCCTTCTTCCACTCCACGCTTCTTGTGGAGTCATTTGCATTAGACTCTCTATTGGACTACAATTATTCAAATACACCGCACATGCTACTACTTCATCCCAAAACTCCTTTGGCATTCTCTTACTCTTTGACATACTATGTGCCATGTCAAGAATAGTTCTATTTTTATGCTCTACAACTCCATTTTGTTGAGGTGATCTAGGAACCGTCAAAGAATGTCAAATACCAAATAGTCACATAACTGATTAAATTTATTCGACGTGAATTCACCTCCTTGATCAGTCCGAATTGCTTTAATTAGATAACCACTTTTATTCTCAACTTGAGCTTTAAATTTCTTAAACACTTCAAGTGCTTGAGATTTTTCCTTCAAAAAATAAACCTAAGTATTGCGAGTATAATCATCAATAAACAATAAAAACTACCTGTTCTTTCCATATGAACTTGGTGTGATAGGATCACATATATCAGTGTACACCAATTCGAGTAGTTGTGTAGCTCGAGATAGAGACTCCTTCAGAAAGCTCCTCCTAGATTGCTTACTATACATATAGTCTTCACAAATTTGATCGGGATGACTTATAAAAGGCAAGCTATGTACCATTCTTTTCTTATACAATAGCTCCAATCCACCGAAATTCAAGTGGCCTAGCCTAAGATGCCACAACTATGACAAATCATTTGTAGTATTTTGTTAAACATATGGGACTATCTTTATTGATTTTCAGTATGAACATCTTGTTCTTCAACATTGGCATTTTTTTAATCAATCTTCCTTTTCCATTTCGCATGACCAATCCACTCTTTCTCATCTGTATTTCATAGACTTTCTCTAAAAGTTATCCAATACTCAATGTATTTGTTTTCAAAGCAAGAACATAATAAACATGAGATATAAACTAACGATCTCCATTCTTCAATTTAATCAAAATTTCTCCTTTATCACCAAAAGAAATATTGCCTTTAACATATTCATCAAGACTACAAAATAAATATTTATTACCAATCATATGACTGTTAGCTCCTAAGTTAAGATACCAAGACTCCTCACTCCTTTCTTTGTCACCATTGCACGTTAATAACAAGGTAGATGGTTCATCATCTTCTTCTTCAACCTCAACACAATTTGTGTTTTCTTCTTTATTTGAATTCCGTCTATATTCCGCTGCATAGTGACCAAATCTTTCGCAATTGTAATATTGTATATTGGATCTTTGATGACGACCTCGTTGACACGATCCACCTTTACCACATCTTCTTGGATATTTTATTGAAAAACTGACTCTTCATTTCCATTTGAATTATTTATGCCTCCTTTGTCTCTTCCACAATTTTTATGATTCCAACCTCGACCATGACCTCTGCCTCCTCATCCTTTACTACGTCTTTGATGTTGATTGTCTTTTTTTTCATCTAAATTGAACTTCGCCTGTAACTCTTGAGCATCTGATTCTTCTCTTTTCTTCAATCTCTCTTCATGGGCTTGTAAAGAACCCAAAAGGTGATCTGTAGACATTGAATCCAAATCCTTTGATTCTTCAATGGCATTCACAATGTAATCAAATTTTAAAATTAGTGACTGAAGAAGTTTTTCAATTACTCGAACATCTTCTATAGACTTTTCATGTCTCTTTAATTGATTCACAATAGTCAAAACTCTGCCAAAATACTCTTCTATAGATTAAGAATCTTTCATCTTGAGATTTTCATATTCACATCTCAAAGCTTGCAGACGTGCTTTAATCGCTTTGTCTTTTCCTTTAAGACAATTTAGTAAAATCTCCCATGCTTCTCTTGCTGTAAACACCTTTTCGAACATATTTTCATCTAAGCACATATGAATAAGAGTGAGTGCTTGTTGATCCTTCTTTTTAGCTTTCTATGGCGCTTCATCTTTGCTATCGTTAACGTTTCTTCACATTCTAAATGATTATAGCCTTTTTCTACAATATCCAACACATCTTGTGATCCTAGTAATGTTTTTATTCTAATACACCAATTGTCATACTTTTCCTTGTTAAGTTTCAGAAATTGAAATGGTAACATTCCATTCTTCTTGGTTTTTACTATGGAACACCTTCAAAATACAGTTTATGGTGCTTCTATATATCTTCTGGAGGTGGCTAAACAGCAGCAATGTTCTTCTTTCATTTGGGAGGTTTTGATTTCAAATCCTCGTTTATGCAGTTGAACTGAGAAACAATTTCTTCAATAGATTAGTTTGTGACTTGTGTTGTGGAGATTTGCAGGCCAACGGTCAAAACACGTCTCTTTACTTTAGGTCTTGTGATCGAATCCTAGAAACCACACTACTCACGAAACTATTTTTTTGTTTTCCCTTCAAACGTCTTTGTTCTGTAGTCTTTCTAACTTACGATCTCTGAATCTCACTTCTTCCTCTCTGTGACTTATCTTCTTCTTCTTTCTCTATCTTCTGCTCTCTACACCTATTATTCTTATCGTTGCTGGTTTTAGTGTTCTGTATGAGAGGTGTTTGATAAAATGTCTTGAGATGGATGGTGGAAAACTAATTTCTAGCTCTGATATCACTTTGTTAGACAACAAAAAATACGGAAAAGGCAAAAGAAATAAAGGAATAGAGGCTAAACAATCTTCTGTATTATAAGGTAAATTGTTGTCCCCTAAAATATGAAATATGCCCATATAAATATAGGCTTACAAAACCAATTCTTGATAAACTAAACTACTACTATTTAATTTAAACAATGTAAATAATAACTAATCCAAATAGTACTCTAACTAATAACTCCAACTAAGATTCTAACAATCATAATTCAAGTTTATTGTTTAGCACAAGCATCCACCAATGACGGTAGCTACCGGTGGAAGAGACACCTTTATGTGACGATGGGATGAGGCTTCTCAACCTCACATAACAACTAACTCACATAAGACAAACATGTAATCTCTACAAATGTAAAGCTAAAGGGACATGCATATTATGTTTCTAATAAACTCCAAGCATCTTAAGTTTTATAAACATTAAAAAACAGAGGCATATGATTGATTTTGTAAAAATATAAAAGAAAACAAAATTAAGTGTTCTTTTTAGAATCAGTAGGGGCATGCAATTCAATCATATGTTCAGTACCAAAAAACAAAAAATAAGCTTTTCAAAAGCTTAAAGTGTGTGTAATAGATTATTCCAAAAAATACGAGGGGAGGCATAGAATATTAAGTTTTATTAAGCTATAAATAAAATATGACAATATCTTCTAGGAAGCCTAAGTAAAGGGCATCTTTGTAATTCATCCTTTAATACCTAAAAATTAAAACAGAACCTTAATTAGCCTAATTTGTATTAGGTTATTTATTTAAAAAAAGTTTTAAGCCTTAATCTTATCAAATTAATAACAATAAACTAACTTTAATCAAGTTATATAATTAAATAAGACTCTAATACTATTATTATGAAACTGTGATTAATTGAATAACTTGAAAAACATGAATTATAAATAAATGATAGAATTGTACTTGATTTAGATTCCTACAAAATTTATTCTTTAGATATCAACTACAAGTTGTACATATATCTAGCTTTTAATGAGGTCCACAGAGTAGAGAAAAAGAACTTAGTACTCAAGAGGAAAATATAGAAATGCTAGCTCCCTTATGCCTTACTCCTATTTATAGAGAAACACAATGATGATAAATCATAATTCTAATTTATAATTAGAATTAGATAAATTGAACTCTTTTTAATTTATCTTTAATTTCTCAATTAAACAATTATAATCATAGATCAAGATTAACGTCTAGCAAAATGCCATAACTACATAAATGTTAGGAATGTTAAAATGGTTTGACCTATCTATACATAGATATGATGTATAATTTAATTCATTCATCATCTAATGTTCTAATTAGATATAGAATATGAAATTAATGTTTACTATTTAAATCGAGTCATGTTCAATTTCAAAAATTAATTTATAGTTAATATTTGAAAACATCTTTTCAATTTGTGATTCACTCTGGCCATTAAATATCTTAAATTACTACTAATCAAGAATAATAAACATTCTCTCTAATTTCTTTAGAGTAAAGAATTATTTATTATCTTACTCAACTATCTCAATATGGTTCATACTATGTACAAGTACTACTAATTGAGCTACCCTGAATAAAATAGGTCATAAGTAACGTCAAAATATAATAATTCTCATATGAGATACTTTGGTAATCCTAAATCTAATAATCAACTATAAAACTATCATAATATGGAAATCCACATAGATATAAGTAATATTTCATTTAGGATTCTCATAATCTGGCCAATTTAGTAAACTTATTCTCTATTAAGCAACCAAATATTTGCTTCAGTATCACTATACTTTAATTTATATAATCAATTACTTTCTTTATAAGAAAGGAATATGATGGTGCTAGTTTTGGCATTCCATTAATATCTGGTTTTAATGAAACTAAGAATAGAAATAATTTAGAAATACATAAATGCAAATTAAATATCATAATTATAGTCTCATCATAATTTCAGTTATACAATAGTGATCCCAACGATCTTACCTTTAGTATTAAAACAACAAATGTCATTATAAAATTCCATAAAGATAAGGAATGTCATTATTAATTAAATAGTAATGTCATACATAAAATTGCAACTAACTAATTGGCTGTAAGGGAATAGATTATACTACTTATACTAAAAAGATAATTCCATTTACAATTATCTAAGTTTTGATGATGTTGTAAAATCAATCAATCCACATAAACCCTTGGGTCTATATGGCTTCAATATGCTTTTCTTCATTAAAACTTGGCCTTTGACTAGAACTATGGTTCGTAATGTTGTCTTAGAGTTCTTCACTAGCATGAAATTGCTTCAGGAAATCAATAGAAACTCCATCACCTTAATACCAAAAATGAGGGGAAATGAATTATTTTAGTGATTATAGGCCAACAACTTGCTCCAACTCAATTTATAAAATCACAAGACTATTGCTAATAGGTTAAAGAAGGTGTTAATCAATCAAGTTGATGAAACACATGGAGCATATAGTCCTAGTAAGTCAATGGGTGATAACATCTTATTAATGAAGGAGTTCATGAGAAGCTAGCACAGAAGAAAAGGGGCAGGGACTGCACTTTAAAGATTAAATTAAGAAAAGCATATGACAATGTTGATGGCCAATTTTTGTTAAACATAATGAGGGCAATGACTTTCCCTAAAATCTTTATAGAATGGATGTTCTAGTGCTTTACAAGTCTATAATTTAGTGTACTTATAAATGGAGAGGTTGTAAAAAGTTTTAAAAACAACAAGGGGCATAAGGCAATGAGATCTTTCCTCTCCTTATATATTCTATCTAGTTATTGAGTGCTTTATCAGAACATTTAAGAGACTAGAGGAGAGAACTATGCAGTTCAAATTTCACTCTAAATTCCAAGTGTTTAGTGATGACTTGTTACTATTATCTAGAGCTGACAAAGTTTCTATATCTTCTTTAATGAAAAATATCAAGATGTTTTATAGGATTTATGGACTTAAGATTAACTCAAACAAAGCAACATAATAAGAAGCAATGATACTATCTATCACAAGTTTCAACAAAAATGAATTGCCGATCATATATCTTTGGAATCCCAATTTTTGCTTTTAAGTCTACTTATAGAGATTACAAGACTCTTATTGATAAGATTCAGGAAAGAATTTCAGGCTAGAGTGAACTTATTTCCATTATACTCAATGTAATCTGTAACATCCCACCCCCGACAGGAAAGGTAAAATAGCAAATTTGGCATAGAATGAGATTGATCGGAATGACTTAGGACTGTTCATGCATAATAGGATTGGAACACAGTATCATTTGTGCACATGAAATTACTGTACATGCTTACATGACATTCCCGGTTTTTGTACCTAAGGCAATTTTATTGTGATTAACGTGACTATTGGGTTTGAAAAAATTATTCTGAGTGCGCCATTGAGTGTTTTATATTTTAAGGGATTTTTTAGGAATTTTTCTGGAATTTTCCGGAGAAAATTTTCGGACCGAAAAAATCGCCAAGTGGCGAACCGGTCAATTTTTGGTAGCGAAAATTGCTACCCAATGGCACTGTCATATTGGGTATATTATTTTGGAATTGAAATTAGGGCCATTGGACTAGAATGGGTCAAATTGTAGTAGGATTTCTAAATCCTATCCATCATTTTGTCTTATTAGTTATTTGTCTCCCTCTTCACCAAATTGACACTTGTCCCATGCATTTATGGGTTTTGACTTATGCTTCCTTGGTTTCTCACGGTTATGTTTGATAAAGGAAGGAAAACAAAAGACTTTGGGTTGCCTATTGTTTAAGCTCATCCGAAACCTCCTCCCTTTTGGCATGCCTCCATCGATTTTCTTCTCTTTTAAGTTCTACTTCCTCCAAACTCAAAAGTTTTCCTTCATGCAATCAAACCACCTTCTTTTCATGATAATAAACTCCTTGTGTGAGGTTTAGAAAGTAGAGAAAGTGGGAAGTTGGAGTAGTAGGTAAAGAGTTGAAGAAATTGAAGGTGGAAAAAAGACTTGATTTGGTAAGTGTTTTAGTTAAGCTTTAATGATGCTTTGATTATGAAATTAATGCCTTAGTTGTTAGAAGCATTCATGGGGATTCATTATGCATTTATTTCATCAAGATAGTGGTAGGTTTGTATGGGTTTAAATGTATGTTTGTGTGAGGGAAAGTGATATGGTAGATAAAGATTGTGAATTTAAGGTTGTTAATGATGTTTATGATGTTAGATGAATGTAAATAAAGTAAGGAAGTTGTGTATGTGGTTGCTGCCAATTATGCTCTATTATACAAGTAAATGTTATGATGAATTTGTGGCTGAATTTGAAGTGTAAATGGATGCATATTGATGTAGGTAAAATGCTAGAATGAAAGAGGAAGAGGTAAGGAGGAAATCTGGAAAAGTGTGAGTTGTGTAGATTTCAGATTTTGATTCATAACTTGAGATGTGGTTGTCCAATTGAGCTGAGGTTTGTTTTAAATTAAACTTAAGAATTATGGCTAGATTTCATA
>JANPWT010000005.1:17620313-17636032 GCA_024678245.1 Erythroxylum densum
CAAATTAGGAGCTTTGTATTAAGTTCGTATTTTGTTGGCCCTCCGAGCATATTTTCATTGAGCATACTCATGTATTTTGGATTTAGATTCCATTTTGTATTTTGCTACATTTGAGAATACATGTTGAATTTTCTTAAATTGCAATGATATGAAATCTCCATGGTTATGGGGTCTTTAAATTCGAAGTTGTGCATGTTATGGTAATACCTGTGTATGTATGTATAGAACGTATGTATGAGTATATGGAAATGTGTGTGTGTATCGAATGATCGATTGTGTAAAAATGTTGGGATCAGGTCCGCGGTTCGGGCGCTCGGCGCGGGCGCGACCCGAGGGGCCACCTCGGGATTCGGGGATTCAGGGCCTGGGCCCAACAGTGTTCAATCTCAGTTTTAGCAATAATTGGACCTATAGAGGTCCGAATTGAGTGATTGTGGTGTAAATGAGTCTCAAAATTTTACAGGAAAATTTTGTAACGGGAATTTTGGGAATAGTGCCAGGAATGTCATGAACATGCATTGTACACATTTTCAATTATTCTATGTGCATTATTAAATGTTTCTAATTGGACAAGGGGTAATATGCGAATATTTTGACTGTTTTAGTGGCACATTTGGAACGTCAACCCACAGATGTTACCGAGGCTTCCAGGCATTTACTTCAGGAGCAAAGGTGAGTGACCTAGACGGTTCCTCAATTATTATTTGTTTTGTTTATAGTTCTGTGGTGAATAATGGAGGACATTGTGTCTTGATTATGGATTCCAGACAGAGGGTCCGGTGTATTGGGAGATTCTAACATAGAAGTGCTATTTGTCTGAAAATTTGGGACCACCGTGTTTAGATGTGATAAATTGTGATCATGATTTTAATGTGATTAATTGTGAACTATTTGGTTAAATATGATAATTTGGGAATGAGTGTGATGATGATATTGCTTCAGTGCGACATATGCATTCTATGCATGAATGCATGATCAGTTAATGACAATTGTGACCTGAGCAGCCACCGAGAGCTACAAGCTCAATATTTATATTTGGGCCTCGAGCCCCACAGTGATTCAGAGCCTCAGGTTCAACGATTAATGTGTAACATCCCGTCACCGATGGGATGGGTACAATTCATTGCATTCATAATTGGCATGTGCATGCATTATTAGTTATGTATAATTGGCTAATTGGCAATTATTGCACTGGCATACGTACGTACATACATGTATGACATATTTTCGGGTTGATTTGGATAAATTGATAATTTGGAGACAATTAGGTAAATTGAGCTGTGAGAATTTAATTTGGAGATAATTAGGTCAAATTAGGTTCGAGAATTGAATCTGAGTTAGAAATGAGGTTTAGAAAATTGAATTATGAAATTGGAGTATACGATCATGAGTTTTCTATTTTTGAGGATTTATAGTAATTTTTTCGGAATTTTCGGAATATTGGGTCCGGACCGAAAAAATTTACCTAATGATTGATTAATTAGATTTCCGGTTTCGAAATGATTATCCAATGGCACGGACAGATTAGAAATTCAATTTAAGGAATTAGGGTTTTGAGCCATTGGAATTCGGGAGAAATTAGAATTTGAAATTGGATCGAGGTTGTTCGGATTGGTCTTGTGGTAATTAATTGCCAAACAAGACTTTATTTCCTTAGTATAAAAACCTAACTCTTTGAATTCCTCGCTTCCACGATGCTCCTTTGATTTTTTTTAGAGAAATTTGCTTCCCTTGATTGTGGATCTTCTTCTTGGTTTCTCCTTGCCTTTGGTTTCCTCTTCCATTCTTGAATCATTTCCTTTGGTTGGGTAAAGAAGAATTGAAGATGGGTTTGAGTTTGGGTGTCAGTCGTGGGTGTCGTTGAGTTGGATTTGGTGTGATCCTTGAAGATTTGAGGCTTTTAATCAAGTGAGTTTGTTTCTTTCTTGTCTTAGATAGCATGATCTGTTTATTGATTGAGTTTTATAGATGATTAGTTTGAATATTGGAAAATTGCAATGTTAGGGTTTCCGATGATCGTTTTTGCTTGATTTAGTGTTAATAATGGTTAATTGATGAAATAGAGGCTAGGGATTAGTTGTTTGAGGTGTATTGATTTATTTGAGAGTGTTTTGAAAGGAGAAAAATTGGATTTGGAGGTTTTAGCAGTCGAAAAATCTGGAAATTTCTGGGTTTGGGCGGTGGCACGCCGCGACGCGTGATGAACACGCTGCGACGAGCGTATTTCTTCTGCGCGCCGTGACGAGCGAATAAATGCACGTCGCGACGAACAGAATTGGCCACACGCCGCGGCGAGCGGGAGAGGATTTCGTCGCGACGCACGCGACGAGGGAGCCCAAAATTTCTGAAATGTGATTTTTTTGAGGTTTTGAATTTGGGGATTTAGGAATTGGTTGATTCGATTGGTTATAGATTGATTTCAATTTGGAGATTATGAACTCGGGATTTAGAATTCGAGATTGGAAAATTTCATAAGTGTGTCGGAATGTCATATACATGTATGATACGCAATTAATTAGCTTCATGTGCATAATTGACATTGAAAATTTGGATAATTAGTAATATCTTGTATTCTGATTGATATAGAGGCGCAAGTGGACCGCCGATCGTCCGTCGTAGGCGAGACTTCCCGGCAGTAGCTCGGAAGTTAGGGGTGTGACATTGTGAAATTGTGAACGTATGCTAGGTATGATTAGAAATCGGTAATTAACAGTTGTAACTGGAGCAAATTCTGATCGGAGCTATAAGCTCAACTAATGTGAAAAAGGGAATAGTGTATACCCAGAGGGCTCTCCTATCCCTAGTGCGCGTGGGCAGTAGTGCATACCCCGAGGGCTCTCCTACCCCGCGAACGCGATCTCTGTTTAATGTGCCCAGAAATGGGATCATACTGATGCTCAGTCACAACACTAAAATAAAATGGAAATCATCATGCATTCAGTATGTGATTGTGCTGTGAATTTGAAATGTGTTAAATGCAATTGCGGGATAATTGTTTAGTAAATTTATGATTGAGTTCGCAAACTCACCCAACATTACAAATTATTTTTCAGGACAACGTTAGTTGACTCCTAGCTCCAGATTGTGAGACTTTTCCTGCTGTGTAAGTGCCGGCGAGAGGAGTATGACCCACAGGTCGGTCAGCTGGGATCTTTTGGGGATGATCTAGTTAGGAGATATTTCAGTTCTTTTGGGATTTTGTACTGCTGTAAATTATGACAGAATTGGGTAAATTTGGTTTAAGTGATGAAATGAAGAATATCTTTTGGTTTTATAATTTAGTGAATGTGATATTACTGCTTTGTTATATTGATGCCATGAGGTTTATAGACTTGATCGTATCGTAGTGCACCCTCATCGTAGGTTATGTATCGGTATATACCCTACGGTAAGAGGGCGCTACATTAACCCTAGGATCATCTAGAACTAATAATTTGGTAAGTCATAATCGATTAGGTTGGTGTTAAAGATAGGTAAATTCCCCTTTCTCTTAATTGATAGTTTTCTTAGGTTAATTTTTGAATTGTTAACATTTTCTTAATTAATGCTTGCTATCTTTTGAATTTCTACGAATTATGTTGGCCTTAGATTTTAGGGCTAGATTATCCCTCGTGGCATCAACACCTTATGTACTATACGAACGACCCATGTACTTGCAGATTATTGAGGTTAACTAATTAAAACTTACACACATCAGAAAACCATGATCAAGTTTTTGACGTCATTGTCGATGAGGCGATTATTTTAGTTCTTTAGTCTAAGATTTTTTCACTATCTTTTGTTTTAAATAAATAAGAAAACAATAAAGAAAGAAGTTTGGGGTGTAAAGTAGAGACATAGCAAGACATCTTAGAATGAGAAATAAGACATCTGAAGAACTAGATGCCAAGAAGAAATGGAAAAAACAATGATGGAAGATAGATATTATAGGGAGCAAGGAACTTTTGTGAACTACAATGAGGCATAGTATGGTTAGGGAAATAATGATTCTTATTGGAATAAATACACTCCGAGGTGGTAGAATAACCCCGATTTCTATTGGTTCAATAATATAAGGACTTATTTAGGACGTCAAGACCTTTTAGGACTTCAGCAAGATGAGTCCAGTTCATAGCATTATAAATTGGACAAGATCCTTGATAAGCTCACGGATATGGAAGAGGGATAGAAGAGACTAAAAGAGCAAATTGAGAAAGTAATGGAAAATCATGCCTCGTCTATTCACAACCTAAAGATTCGAGTAAGACAACTTTCCTGTGAATTTTGTAAGAGAAGTGTGGAAGACTCTCTAAGTAATATGGAAATATATCGAAGAGAGCAATATGAGGCTATCACACATAAGAATGGGGGAGAGCTAGAGGACCAATGAAAAATCAAACTGAACCCCCACCTTATTGAAGACCAAGATACAAAGAAAGAGATTGAAGAAAAGAAAGCCAACCCTCCCTATTATTCACTAGTTTTTTATATACCATGTGTGAACATAAAAAAATCTTGGGTAGATGTTCATAAAAAGAACCTTATCCTTCCGATTAATGATGGACAAGTGACATTCAACATGAATGATGTATTAAAGAATATGAAGGATAGTAGCTTATTCAGGATAATTGAACAAAAGGACAAAAATCAAATGTCAACAGACATTGAGTTTGAAGAAGCTATAAAAGTCTATGTTCGTAAAGCAGAAGAAGCAGAAGAGACAAAGGTGATTAAGGAAGAAAGAGAGCAACTCACCTTCTTATAAGACAAACTGTTAGATTGGATGGAAGATTCAGGGAGTTTTGTTATTCCCTTTTTTGTTAACAGCTCACTTGAAAAAAGGACACTACTGAGCTTAATTGGTTTCCATAATTTTATCAATATTGTTCTTCTGATCATTTTGCAATTTGCAACGTACTTATAGGCTACAAAGCTGATGTTGAACGAAAACGGTGGGAGCAAGCCTCTCATAATTTATCCTGGCTAAGTTTCCAATGATACACGATCAAGCTAATGACCATAAATTAACATCTTTAGTAGTTAGATTTAAATTGTTGCGTAGTTAGATTTGTTTTAAACTTCAAAATGAGTTCTTATTTTTAAACCCTACTTATTTGAAAAGGGATTTTATCTAAAAATATTTCAAAATTTTACCAAAAATATTTGAAATCAAAACCTTAATTCATCTTGATAAATTTAAAAAATTTATGCATTAAGTTCAAAACTTGATATGTTTATGAATGAAGAGCCCCAAATGTATTAAAAGAACCAAGTAGGAGACATAAGAAAGGCTACAAACAAATTTGTAGACTTATTATGCCTTGCTCTTCTTTAGTCATGGATTTCTTTTTGTCTTGAATGTATTTAGTCTCTATAAATTATTTCTTGACTTCATTTCATGTTACTTTCTTCAAAGATATAAAAGAATAAATCATTAGTAGTAATTTTTATCATTAAAATATGGATTATAATCTCCCCCGGTTCAATATAAGCAACAAACTTAATTAAATATAATAATAAAGAATTAACCAAGCATTTAATATATCCAATAATATGAAAAACTAAGAAATTGAAAATTAAGGAATGAAAATTCTATAAAGAGAATATCTGTATATATACATATATGAAAGATATTCATTTAATGAGTAAAGATTTTACTAAAAGGTAAGGAATACCAAAATTAAGAAATGTAATAAAACAGTGAATATTTATCTAAATTATTGAGTGTTATTGTGTCTCTTGTTTGAGTTCATTGTATGTTTACTATAGATTCAGACGTATATCTACTTTCATCATAACCACCATACTAATAGCAATTCTAATTCAAATGAAAATCTTTAATAGGATTGCTACGATAGTAAACAACCATATTATTTTTTTGTAGGGTTTATCTTCATGTTTCCTATAAAAGGACTCGTTGAAATAGCCATCTCAAATTTAACCAAGAGTACTCTAAAACTTTAGGTTAAACCTACTTTTAGATCATTTTATGCATCTCTTTTTTCCATCTTTAAATTATAATGATTTAGTAAAGGAAGAATCAAAGATAAGGGCTAAAGATTAAAATGTTTACCATGTTTATTAAATCTAAATTTTGTGGAAGAGGAAGTTATTTTACCACTTCTCTATTTATATAAACTGCTATTTTCTAGTATTATATTTTCTATTTTTATTTTTTGAATGTTGAAAAAATAAATGGATTTTGAAGAATGACTAGATTAATTATTATAATGAATGGATTTCATTATAATGCCTTTACTGGGTATGTTTTTAACATTTTTTAAATTTTAGTTAAATGTCCATTATCAATTAAGCTAAACAATTTCATTCTTATATAGTTAAATGAGCATTCAATTCCACTTATATTTTTATGTGATTTTTTTATTTTCATTTCTTGATTTTGGTTTCTGCTTCTTAAAAATAAAATATTTTTATTAAATTCAATATAATAACCCTTTTATTACTGATAATAATTAAATTTTAAATAAAACTTAGTGATAATTAAATTTTATGAATTGATTAAAGTAAAATTTTATTTTAATCTCTTATAAAATATTTATTAGTGCATATTAATAGAAGTATGTAAAATTTTATTACAAACTAATATTTATTTATTAATATATTTCATTTAATAACATATTTTGCAAATTATTTTAAAATTTATAAATTAAATAAATAAATAAATAAATAAAATAACTAATTATATTAATCATAATTAATATGAAATAATTAATTAATATATGTTCAAACAAAAGTAAATCAGATTATTAAAAATAAAAAATCAAAATCAAATTTTTATGATTTTCATAAGTTACAAATACTTGAAGAAACTAAAATTAAAAATGAAACATACTTGAAGAAACTAAAATTAAAAATGAAACATAAACCTGACTAAATAATTTTTTATTGAATTTGAAAATAAAAATAAGACCAAACAATCTCTAAACTATTAAATAATGATAAAGTAGATACCTTTAAATAAGATCAAAACAAGATAATATGATTTACTTAAAATTGATATTAGATCTAATTTATTAAAATTAAAATTTGAACTACAATTTATTTTTTTCCAAAGTAATTATACAAACTTAAGCATTAGAATAATATACTAGCACAATAGGGAGAAAAAAAAGGGATGAATAGTTTTTAACTCATAATAAATAAGAATAAATATATTTAACATTATTTAACAGTTATGCATAATTGTTAAAAACATGAAAATATATGCATAATGAATTTAACAATTCATTTTTGTTTTCATTTAAAAAAATTATGTGTATTATTTTTATTAATTTTGTAACTAATTTATGGCCAAATAAATTCAAATTTATTAACAAATTATTTAATATTTGTTTTAAACTTTATTTAAATTTAAATTATTATAGAATTCAACTTATACGATATATAGGGTGTGATTATACTAGCATTAATACATCAAAACTCTATCATTAAGTGTGCTTAAATAAGAGTAGTACTAAGATGAATAATCTATTGCGAAGTTTTCATATTGCACTCTTCACTCATATTTTAAAACTTTTTTAAGAAATGACTCTCGGGTGGTTACTCCTTTAGACATTGACACTCTAGAATGGCTCCTTTATAGTTATTTCTCCTTCCTCCTTCCTTAGCCTACTCTTTTTTCCCATCCTCTCTTTTAGCTCTTTTTATATTCCTCTTGTGTTACCACAATTTTTCCCTTTTTTGGCAATTGTCTTTCCTTTTTCATTTGCGACCTAGTTGCTAACCTATTCTTGATTTTAGGAATGGACTTGATCTTGCTTGGAGCTACCTTGTAACCATCTCCTCCTACCTAGCTTGCCTTTCCCCTAATGCTTTCCCTCCACTCACTAAACCCCAATCACAACTCACCACTTCCTTAAGAACCTCTACTTCTTCTCTATTAGATCCGTAAACTTACTCCTCACTAGCTAAACCTCACATTAAACCTTAGGTTCCTTAAATCAACTGCTCAAGAACCTCTCATATTCTTTTACCTTGTTCACAAAACTCCTTTCTATTAGCTTAAACCTCCACCCAAACCTTACTTCCTGATATATATACTTGGCCTTTAGTTCTAGCTACCATCTCAATGTCAAAATGTGTTACTTGGAGATGAGTTGTTGGAGACTTTTTGCCTACTTTCGAGCTAAGCTTCATCCATCCTTTGATGTAAAAAGATAAGGTTGTTTCCAAGCCACTTGAAATACTAAACGCTGACCATTACTCTAATTAGTTTCTTTATAAAGAAGAAACCAGCTTCCCCCCTCATACATTATTAGGCAATCAAAAAATAGAAATAAGGTCTAAAGGATGTCTTAATCAGTGAGCAGGGTTGTTTCATATCTAAATTCAATTTTATCCTAGGAGAAGACAAAATCTTAAACTAAGGGCCTTGGCATATCGATAATAAGACTAACTTTCTTTAGAACTTGGGGTCAGGTCTAACCATGGAACAAGTAAGCATAAAGCATATGTATTTATTAGAAAGTTTTAATTATTACCCTTTGGAATACTAGTATACCATGGGTTTAAAACACCTAGCTGGCTATAAGAAGGCCATTTTGCATAGATGCAACCACAATGGGCATTAAATGGGTAGGGTTTGTGAGAGTCTGTGTGAAGATTAAAATTAAGCAAGAACTTCCTAATACCATTCTCATTTTGAATATTGGTGCGAACGATGAGTTAAAGGAAGAAAAAACTAAACTAAGCTACCAATAGAAGCCTTATTTAAAAGCATGACAAAAATAGTGGAGGCTTACAGGAAAGGTCTTTGGAAGAGGGGACTATAAAGAATTAACCATCATAAAAGGAGGAACTTCTTCTTCCTAGAGTCAACCTTAAGTTGAGGATATTAGTGCTAAAGAGGAAGAAAATATTACTACTCAACTTAATTTAGGATTAATCATTCCCTTTAAAGTAAGTGACAGAAATCTAAAAGGATGAGAAAGTGTAAAACAAACCATCAACATTCCTCAGAGATTTAAAGGAAAATGTATTCTCTAAGAAAAAGTTCATAAGAATAATAACCTAGCTTCCTCATCCAATTTCCTCGTAAAAGATAGGTCAAACAAAAATTTAGATAAGAATGTAGGAAAGGAATCCACTCCCAACTGCAATAATCTTTAATAAAAGGGGAAGGAGTTTGTGTAAACTATAATAAAGAGGTCTAGAAGGAAGGCAAGAACTGAGCCTCCAGACAAAATCACCTTTAATGTTTATCATTGCCTAGAACACAAGGGCATTGAAGTATCCCAAAACATAAGAAATAACTTTTTGAATAAAAGTAATCCTTTCATTATTGGCCTTTTAGAGACTAAGCTAAAGTCTAAATATTATACTAAGAAGCTTTAGTTTGTAAAGAAAAGTTGGTTCCTTATAAACAATTATGCTCACTTTAATAGCTATATCATAATAACTTTTGATACTTCTAAGGTCCAACTGACTCATATTGCTTCCTTAGACTAACATATCTTAGTTAAGCTACAAATCATGCCTTATCTAAAGGATTTATATATCACTTTCATCTATGTTGCTAATTTAGACTTTCAAAGAAGACAACTATAGAACAAACTAATGTAACAAGGAAGTTGGTTATCTAATCCTTGGCTTCTACTTAGTGACTTCAACACCACCATTTACCCTACAGTGGTAGAAGGAGATAGGCATAATATTAGACTTTATAGTGAGGGATGAAGGAAATGTTTCACCATCCTTGGGTTAATGGATCTAAGCCACAATGGGAACTACTTCACCTGGAAGAATAACCAGAGTGGGGAATGGTCAATTCGTGAAAAACTATATAAAGGTATATTTAATCAAGCTTTTCAAAGCATCTTTCCTCTTAGTAAGGCTACTTTTCCCAACTACTTGAGTTGTGATCACACACTAATTGAGATAAACTATCTAATTTAGAAGACATACAGAAAAGCCCTATTCAGATTTCACAGTCATTTGCTTAATATGCCAAGGTTTGAGGATGTTATTAAAAGAGGGATAGAGCAACAAATATAGGGAAATGAGGCATTAAAGTGTGTTATGAAGCTTGGTGCTATAAGAACTAAACTAAAATCCTTGAATTAAGGTTGGAACTCTATAATATGTTTAGAACCTCAAAGGACTAAAGAATCTTTGGCTAAGCTTCAAACAGAAGTGAATGTTGACCTTAATGTTTTAAAAACCAAACCTAAAGTTAAAATGATCATATTATGTTTAAGGTTTAAAAAGTACAATTAGTATTAGATCATTATAAAATTAGTCAAAGATTGAATAAAACTAAAGAAGTTGAAATATGATTAAAGGAGACTATCCTTAACCCTTAAAATTTTAAAGTTTAATTGAAAAGGAGACTATAAAATAAAATTAATTAGTTTATTTTAGTTTATAAAATTGATTAGTTTTTAAAAATCGATTAATTAATTAATTAAGTGATTGGCTTTTAATAAAAAAAGGTTATTAAAGTAAATCAAATTAAAAAGTTAGAAAGCTTAACTAAAAAATTGATCAATTCAAGATTTTTATAGTCAAACTAATTGAATCGATTATATTTGTAATCATTGGTTAACCTTAAAAATGAGCAGATAAGAGTAAAGGAAAAGTAAACTCTTGTTGACTACAGGCTCTTAGAAATTACTAATCCTTGCTTAAGTAAAATTTCGAATCCATAATGAATACCAATTTTTTTTATAACTCTATCATCTTTAGGAGGAATTATTATAGGATCTCCTCTCTTAAAAATAATAATGGAGAATTGATTTGGAAGCAAGATGACCTACTCAACAATATATATGATTTTTTCCAAAAATTCTTAGGTGTTATCACTAACACATCTTCTTATGTGCAGATTCTCTAATATTTTAATAATCACTCAATCACCAAGGACTAGGAGGAAGGACTCATCAAACAATTCTCCTTTGAAGATGTTGAATGAGTGATATTCTTTATAAATCCAAACAAAAGACTAAGTCTAAATGGATTTAATGAGTTCCATTATCAAAAAAAAGAGCTTTGTCAAGAAGTCAGTTACCAAAATGTTTGTTGGAGTTCTTCTCTAAGGGAGTCATGTTAAAAGAGCTAAATAGTACTTTCATCACCTTCGTTCCAAAAGTTCCAAATCCTGATGAGCTTGGTGAGTATAGACTCATATATTGCTACAATCTGATATACAAATTGATCTCTAAACTGATTGCTAATAGATTAAAGGCTATTCTTAACTCAATTGTCAATCCTTGTCAAGGTGCCTTTATAAAAGTTAGAAGCATTAGGGATATTATCCTATTTCCATACGAATTTTTTAGGAGTTTGATAAAAAAAAAATTGGAACAAAATGTTATGCCATAAAGATTCACTTTTAAAAAGCTTTTGATTCCATTAAGTTTATCCAACCCATACTGGAAGCTTTTTGTTTTCCTATAAAGTTAAGAAATTAGATCCAACAATGCATTGCGGCCACTTCTTTTAGTTTGCTTTACAATAGAGAGCTAGCAAAAATCTTTAAAGCAGCTAACGGTCTTTGATAAGGAGATCCACTATCCTTATACCTTTTTACACTTTTCGTAGAATTCTTGAACAAGTAACTAGTTTATAGCTAGAGGGTAAAAAGATTTGTATAACACCATAAATGTAAGGAACTAGAGGGTGAAAAGATTCGTATACCACCATAAATGTAAGGAAATAAGGATTGTTTGTCTTTCTTTTGTGGATGATTTGTTGCTTCTATATGGGCCTGATACTTCTTCATTAATGGTGCTCGTTAATTGACTCAAAGCTTTCAATCTACTCTTTGGATTCTCCTTCAATATAGACAAGATTCATATCATTTTATTTGTTAACACTAAAATACAAGTTGATTGGTTTAGATTGATCACGGGATTTAAGGCCAAGGACCCCCTTCAAATACCTCGGGGTGTTAACACTATAAGAAGACTCATTTTTGGCAGTTGCAAACCTCTTGTTGAAGGAATCCATAGAAGGGTGAGTAGTTGGAAGAATATATGGTTATCCTTTACAGGGAGACTCTAGCTAATTGTTTATATCCTAAATAACATACAAATTTATTCGACATATCATTTCATTCTACAAAAAAACCTCACCAAGAAAATATAGAGGCAGCTTGAGAACTTCTTATGGTCAAGGAATATACATGATTCCCAGGGGACCGAGGTGAAATGGAAACAAGCTTGTAAGCCAAAAGGAAAAGGGAGGATTGGACATTAAATTGACAAGAACCATGTTAATGGTAAATAGAATACAGACAATTTTCACAGATAAGGAAACAATTTAAGTTAAT
The DNA here is from genome assembly GCA_024678245.1 of Erythroxylum densum. NCBI lineage: Eukaryota > Viridiplantae > Streptophyta > Magnoliopsida > Malpighiales > Erythroxylaceae > Erythroxylum > Erythroxylum densum. Next base: position 17,632,582 of record JANPWT010000005.1, read on the forward strand.
AAATCCATATGCATTTCTCGAAAAGGGACAGTCTATGATAGAACCTGCTACTAACACTTTATGGACTTTAATTCAAAATCTTCAAGATTAAGGGCAACTTAAGGAGATTAATTAAGTCCAAAATTAAGAATAGAGAGAACCTAGTTTTCGTATGATGACTGGAATGATCTATGACCACTTGATCAAATTTCTAAACTCTAACAAATGAGGCACCTAGTTTAGAAAAGGGCTCAGGTTAAAGAATTCATTGACAATGGAGAATGGACTAGCAAATTCAAAGGGCTTTCTCTAGTAATGGATATTATATCAAGCTATAGTCGAAATCATAATATGGGATACAGAAAAACTTAGCTGTTAGACCCACCAAACACCTTCACGAACAAATCTTATTACTCAATCTTCAAAACTTCCTCCCCAAAATTTATTGGCAAAAGCTGGTCTAGTATGAATACAAGCTCCCTAAAGCTTCCTTTTTGTTATAGATACCAATAAAAAATAAGCTTAGAAAAAAAGACAATCTTTGAAGAATAATCGATGGACTAAATCCTATATATTGCTTTTGTAACCTAAAGAACATGAACATTCAGAACCTATTCTTTAAGGATCATTTCTCATAAGCTCCATTGACCAAGGTGTATCATTTATGCAACTTATGCTAGCTAGAAGATTGGAACCAAATAGTGCACTAGATAATTTTCTATTGTAAAAGTTGCACAACTAATAGCAAGATCATAAAATTAGTCTCTAATTGCTCTATCTATGTGATCTAGAGGCTTAGAAATGAAAGAATCTTTCAAAATACAAGCAAGGGTACGAGAGAGGATGAAAGCAGATATTAGTTAGATCAAACAAATGATTATCATCAAGTCTTCAAAAAATGGTGTTAGCAAGGGAATGGCTAGCAGAAGGAATATACCTTATGACCTAGTGTTCCAGGATCCCTAAGGTAAGCTATCTCTTGCGATAATAAATATAGGCGGAGATGATAAGCTGGTTAGAGTGAGCTGATTACTTTAATGCTTCATAGCTCAAAATCCAATAAGGATACAAGTAGAAGGAAGTTGATTTCCTTTCCAAGGACATAGAATAAAAAATTTCAGTTGCTATTCAAGTTCTTTTCATTCCTACCCTGTTTTACTCTTGCTTCCCATTTGTTTTATATGCATTCGTGATGCTTTTATTTCTCATTCTTGTTATTTAGCGATCCTGGAACCCAAACCACATGTTACTATACTACATCAATGAAATGAATCATGATTAAGAAGGCAATAAATGAAACGAATTGATGTTACGGATGGTTAGACAGACGCATAGGTGTAATTATGCACTGTTTAGGAGGTTAACATAGACGAGATTCTTGCTCTCCTGCAGCCTAGTTTCTCATTAAAATCAGTAAGTACCTTGAAAACATTACAGTGAAACCTTTAAAGCTTCAAACAAATGGACAAATGAGGTAAAATGAGCTCCAAAACAAGAAAACGAAGGGTGGAGAAAGAAAATCAGGTCACAATTGCATAATCAAACAAATTCATTACGATTTGGGTTAAAAATGAAATCAGATCACTAAAAAAGGTCAAAAACAAACTTGTGCATAAATGGCAAAAATCCATATCCCCTCTGTAGGCTAGAAAATCTGGTGAAAAAGCTAATGAAAATCCCTAAAATCAATGACAGCCCATGGAATAGAAGCCAACAAATATGAAGTACTGTAAGTAAGGTCTTGATATTACATATTAGCAATAGTTTTTCATGATCCAAGTATGAGTAGAAAGAAGATCGTGTACAGAACAGAGCTAATTGCCATACTACATACTAGCAACAGTTTTCCATGATCCAAGTATGAGTAGAAAAAAGATCATCGGTACAGAACAGAGCTAATTGCCATACTACATACTAGCAATAGTTTTCCACGATCCAAGTATGACTAGAAAGAAGCTCATGTGTACAGAACAGAGCTAATTGCCATACTACATACTAGCAATAGTTTTCCATGATCCAAATATGAGTAGACAAAAGATCATGTGTACAGAACAGAGCTAATTGCCAGGTAAATCAACCAAACAAACACAGCATTTAAAACCAATCCTCAACTTGTCATGTAAATACTCCTCCTGAGCAACAAACACAGCATTTAAATCAGTCATGTAAAACACCACATTTAAATCAGTCATGTAAACACTCCTCCTAAGCAGATTGCGAAGGAATCATTCCAGTCTTCCTAGCGTACGCAAATATCCCTCCAGCCTCAATCACCGGCCCAGCATCTCCAATGGGCTTCAACTTATACTCCTTGCCAGTCGTGTGATTGATCAACCGACTCTCTCCTAGCTCAATCGTTATTACGTCACCTGTTCTACACTCTTCGCATATCCTCACCTCTGACTCCAACGGATACACCTCTCCTGTAGCCACCGAATTCCTGAAGAAGATTCTCGCGTACGACTCCGCCACCACCGCTGCCACTCCGGCCGCTCCCAGCGCCACCGGAGCATGCTCCCGAGAGGATCCGCACCCGAAATTGTCGCCTGCGATAAGGATCGAGTATTTCGTTTTCATCTCATCTGGCTCGATGAATCTGGTCTCGTACGATGCCGGGAGACCGATCATGGCGTAAGAGCCGAGCTGCTCGTACTCGGCAGGGTTTGAGGGGACTAGGGTTAGGTACTCGGCGGGGATGATCTGGTCGGTATCGATGTTGTCTCCCACCACGTAACAGAGTCCGTGGAAACTTCCGGTGGTTGTGGTGGCGGATGGGGCGGCGCGTGGAGCTATGGAGATGGCGCGTGCATTGGAGATTACGCTTTTGAGGATGGGGTGGACAGAAACGGAGGGCAGTTTGCGTGAGGGAGGGGAGAGGAATGAGATGGATGGCTTGAGATTGGAGGCGGCAGAGGAGCTGTTGAAGAAGGCAGCGGCTACGGAAGTGGAGGAGATGGCCATTTCTAGTAGAATCGGAACGATGCGATGCGAATGCAAATAGTGCAGAGTAGGTCAGTAGTGGAAAAGAAGAAATGGTTTCTTGGGTGGACTGCGTACATTACAGTGAACTAAAGTAGCCACTAGGATTTCACCACGCAAGATACGGGTGAGCGTTGATCCTATAATAACCGGGATTCTCCAGCCGCCACCCCTCCACTGTCTTCCTATTAGCTTCTCTTGTAACTTGTAAGCTTTACGCTTTGCTCGGGAACCGGTAGCAAAGCAGTAGAAATGGAATTAAGGATAAAAATAAAAATTCTAATTCATGCATAATTATTAGAAATAGGATTAGACAAATTAATAATTATGTTCGTGTTTGTGTTTGGCTTTGGCATCAAATAAGAATAATAATTACCCCTTCTCGTAGGGTACACATCGGGACGTCCGCAGGTCGTTCCGACACGTAACCCACGATAAAGGTGCACTACCGAGCAACCAACTAAAATCCACATGGCATCAAATAAATATCACT
>JANPWT010000005.1:17649259-17661558 GCA_024678245.1 Erythroxylum densum
ATCTCCCCCATTCAGGTGACGAGCAAGAGATCGAGTGAGTCACGAGTACGGCAACACTCCATTTTGTCATGTTTATTTTTAAGCTTTAATTTCATTTCAAATACTATTGGTTCAAGAGTCTTTTGTACTTTTGGCTCTTGAACTCAAAGTTGTAATTTGGTTTGAGATGTTCTTACAGCTTTATGAAACTCATCTTTTGGAGCATGAATTATGAATTTGTTTGTTTAAATCACATGAAAGCAAGTTTCAAGATTATTTTCCAGCAGGCCCATTAAATCTTCCGCGGGTCTTTTCTTAAATGTATAATTAGCAAGCTTCATGTGGGCCCATTGAGTTTCCGAGGGTCGTTTTCCGAAATTGTTTAATTAACAGGTTTCATTCCACATGTTTCACGTCACGCTCTCATGTCCGATGTTGGGCTCCGGCAGCGGGGTCCAACAGCACGTCCAATCACAAAGGCTTTGGCTTGGACAAGTTCCTCTACCTCCACATCACTGCAATCCTCAAGCTCAAGCATTTCTTCTCTATCACTCTCCTGGGACTCAATTCTCCCATCATCTCTCAAAAGCATAACTCTTCTATTTGGGCATCGTGAATCAATATGACCAGATTCCAAACACTTAAAGCATTTAATGTCCTTGTGCTTAGTAGATGCATTAACACTATTTGGGTGAGAATTCATACCTTTGGAGGCTGTCCCCTTATGAACTAAATAAAACTAAAGATACGTATCAGTTCAATAGAATTAAGCCAAAACTCTGATACCAAGATGATACGGAAACCTCAAGAAAACAAGGTTCTTGAAACCCTCCTAATTTTATTGATCAAACCCCCAACTTTATATTCAATTAAACATGCTAGATCAAACCCTAAATCATAAGTTTGAGATCCAACCCCAAAGAAATCAAAAATCAATTTACGTTGTAAGTTCTTACTTATTGATGCAAATCAATTTCTTGAAGTAACCATGAAGACATTCACGCCTCACTTGAATTCAATTATGAAATTTTTTTTAATCATCCAATCTAGGTTACAAGGATATAATAAGGTATAAATACCCTTGACCAAGTCCTAACCCTAATAAGAATGGGTTTACAAGCCCATTTAATGAAAACTAGGCTAATTCTAACAAATATAGGAGTATCTAGTGTATTGAACATAATCTGATCCAAGTCCTTTTAAGAATGAGCTAAACATATTAAAACAAATAAGTCTCAAAATAATCCAAACAAATAAAGCACATGCTACTAACTAAAAGAACAGTCCATAAATAAGTCATTGGGCTTAAAATAAGAGATAATAAACAACAAGCCCAAATTATCAAAAGAAATGCACCCCAAATAAGACTTGAGCTTGTTTCCCAAAATGGCTAAATACTAGCCTCTTCCAACGCCTCCTCTATCAAAGTCACAAGCTTGGGCATGACTTGGTATTTCTCCATGGATGTTTCAGCCTCTTCATGTACTTGACTTGTAATTTGTGTTTGGACAAAAGCTTGCATTGCTTGTTTAAGTCTTAAAGTTTGTTTTGGTTGTATCATTAAGTTTGTCTTTATTTATTATGATTGTCGCCTTGCAATAATACATTTGAGAACATTAAATGCGAGTCTTTATATGGTTGTAGTCCGGGACCGATCTAAATTTTTTTTTGAATGGGGACAAAATTTTATTGGAAGCAAAATTTTAATTTTTTAATGAGATCAAAATTTAAAATAATAATTTTTTATATGAAATATTTTGGAGGTAGCGAGGCAAGTGCCCCTAATGTGGATCCGTCCTTGATCGTAGTACTAAACATTTGGAAACTATTATAATATTGGTTTGGACCAAGTAATTTATTAAGTAAAAATTGACAGGTATGTGAAAGTTTAAAGTTGATAGACATTACAAGAAAAATGATGAGAGAATATCGTTGTTAACAATCGTATTTATTAAGAGAATATTGAAAATCAAAACAAGCTTCAAGTTTTTAGAATCTAGTATAATTAATTTCAAACATCAAATATGTTTTAAGTTGAAGAAAAATTTAAAATTTAATAATAGAGATGAAAAAAATTCAAATTCCCTACTTTGCGGGGAGTTGGGAAAGGTTATAATATACGCAATCTTGTTATAATGTAGACAATCTTTCTTTTATATTTTTACAAAAAGACTATTGTTGTTATTTAAATATGTGATTTTATTATTACAAAGAAGCAACTTTAATAACTCATTATTTTTTAATAAACTGGAAATAATAACAGTATTTGAATAAGAAATTAGTATGCCAAAAGAGCTACCGTGACGAAAACAATTAACATCAAAAAGTTTGCTTGATTTCTACAATTGATTGTAATAACTACTTGTAAAAACTGCACTTTCATAATTATGGCAGATTATGATTTTATTCTTCTAAACAAACCCCAAGCAGCCTAATGTTGCTAAATCTTCAATCTCCAATCTCTAATCTCAAATCCGATCACTAACATTCAGTCCCTGTCTTATAAAATCAATCCATATGATTTTGTTAGTGAAAGTAAATTCGTCATATCACAAATTAACTTATGTCACAAATTGATCATTATACTTTGTAATTATTAAATTAAGGCTTGTTATCGCCTGGCTGGGAGTGAAAAGCGGACGGTGGATATTTCAAGTTCATTAGGGTTTTGTAGCATAAAACCCTTAACCTTTTGTCTGCGCAAGTGCAACCCATAGACGCGCGGCGTAACTCGGCTTTGCTCCGATCCAATGGGTACTCACCCTCTTCTTCTATTCTCTGGTTTCTTGTGGGAAAACTTGCTTTGCTTTGTTTTGTTTTGCTGTTCCATCATTCATACTTTAATTATTTGGTGTCCTGCCATGGAACAATTCATTTTTCCCCCCCTGGATTTTTGTATCTCTCATTCCGATGTTTGGGGGTAAGCTTAACGTGAAACCAGTCATTTGTTTGAATTGACAATGCTAGTACAATTTACTGCTATTCATTTCCACATGAAAAATGATAATGTTTCTTAGTTTTCTCAAGGAGCAAAGTGGCCGCAATTTGTATGGAAAAGAGAAAGTTGTTATTGTTCTTTAAGCTTTTGGTCTATTGTATTGGACTTGCGATTTTGATGGGTTTGAACGAAAATAGGGTCTTACAAATACGTATCCGAACTATGGAGGAAGAAGCAATCAGATGTTATGAGGTTTCTGCAGAGGGTGAGGTGTTGGGAGTACCGCCAACATCCTTCCATTGTCCGTGTCACCCGTCCCACTCGCCCTGACAAAGCTCGCCGTCTTGGCTACAAGGCCAAACAGGTTAGACTTACCTGTTTAGGGGCTGTTAACAGTTATTTGTAGGTCCAATATTGTGAAGTGATCAACAACTGTTACAATAATAGATAAATGTGTTAAGCTTCAATGCTCATTTTACCATACTGACCGATTCCAATCCTGCTGGCATATTTGCCTTGCGGCATGACTTATATAAGGCATGCATTTTGATTTGTTCTATATGTATTATTTGCTTCCTATGTGGTTTTTGTTACGATTTGTCTTTTTTTGTGTTTTGTGATAATCCATGGTTGTGTTTAGAATAATTTGGGCATATTGATGCGCAGCAAGTTGTAGTCTCTCTCCGGTCATTGCTGGTTAAGAAGCTTCCTGATGCACAGTCATCTCCTTTTTTGGAGAATCTCTACATACAGTGATTAGATGCTTCCTGAGATCAGCTATATGAAAACATGCAGTCCATCATCTGATCAAGTGGATTTGCTGTTATTTGAACCTCTTTTGTCTCAATCAGATATAGTTTATTACCCTTTCCATCTTTTATCCTTTTTTAATCTTGGGCTAAAATGATCTATACCATGGTTGTTTTCCTTCATGCCATTCTTCTGTGATTTAAAGGATTTCAATACTAGCTTTCTCTGCTAAGAGTTTGCTGGCTGGTTTCTGATGGAAAGTCGTATCATTCTGTGGTCCCTCCTGGAATATTATGTGAAATAGCAACTCATGCTTCAGCACCTACTTCCTTATTCTTGTATAATTGTGCATAGATTAGGGTTCATAAATTTTAGTTTTGTTATTCTTTAAATGTTGACAATTACAATATTTGTGTTCACACAATTTGACCAATGGTTGATTTCATGCAGGGTTATGTGATTTATCGTGTCCGAGTTAGGCGTGGTGGTAGGAAGAGACCTGTTCCCAAGGGTATTGTGTATGGGAAGCCCACAAACCAGGGTGTGACCCAACTTAAGTTCCAGAGAAGCAAGAGGTCTGTTGCAGAGGAGCGTGCTGGACGAAAATTGGGAGGTCTTAGGGTTCTGAATTCCTACTGGATTAATGAGGTCTGTGTGTAAATCTAAAAGTACCATTTTTCAATGTTAATTATTATTTACTGTTGCCTGTCTTCCATCCTGCATTTATCTTCAAACAGGATTCTACTTACAAGTACTTTGAGGTAATTCTGGTTGATGTGGCACATAATGCTATTCGCAATGACCCAAGAATCAACTGGCTCTGCAACCCTGTACACAAGCACAGGGAGCTCCGGGGCCTTACTTCTGCAGGGAAGAAAAACAGGGGTCTCCATGGAAAGGGGCACTTGTTCCACAAAAATCGGCCCTCCCGCAGGGCAACCTGGAAGAGAAACAATACTCTCTCCCTTCGTCGCTATCGATAAGTGCAGTGATGTCTTCAATGTTATGCTAATGCTTGTTGAGTTTCGTTTGGAGAATATGGTTGTCATTTTGGGTTCATGGTTTTCGATATTGAGATACCCGAGGAGCATTGCTTGGGTTGAAATGTTGCCATTTAATTTGCATTATGTTATTATTCATTCGATAGGTGATACTCATATTTCAAATTCTTGACAACCAGCGATGTGATTGATTTATAATACCTACTGTGGTATGAGTTCAGAATTGATGAGTTTTTGCCCACCTTCATGAGAAATTTATGAGCTCACCATCTATGATTCCGTCTGCTTAGGAATCAAAATAAGCTTCTGAGGTAGCCGATTCCTCATCGAGAAAGCTATAGGGATGCAATGATCGGAGACTTCTTAGGTGTTTGGGAATCCCAAAAAGATAGTTGTTCTACCTTTCTGATCTCGTATTATATTGGCAAGTGTTTTCAGAATCAAAATATCATTATATTAGCAACTGGCTTTTGTCAAACGTCAAATCTTGAGCTTTTTAGCACATCGTGACTTAGTGTCTATCATAGTAGGAAGGTTTGAAGTTGTACAAAATAACAACTCAAAACCTGGCATCAACCGCAATCATTGGTGTTTGATGTATCCCTTGCGTTATATTCATGCATGACTTCATCAATTGTCACAAGTTTGTGCTTCTCAATAGAGAGCTGTGCTGCGACTCCGATGGCAACTGAGATCAACCCATCTTGCAAAGACACTGCAGGGACCTTTTCACCTTCAGCCCGTATTGCATATAAGAAGTTAAGGTGTTCCAGATAGCTAGAGCCATGATGAAGCCCATCGTACCTAAAGAAACCAGTATGTTTGAGAATTGTTTTTAAGAATCATACCAAAGAAAAGCACACCTACTTGATTCGATCATCCTCAGCTTTCAAGGTTCTAACACCTTCTCTTCCCGCCGCTCTAGTACCAAAGCGCACAATACTCTCTGGAACAAAGGCCTCACCCTGTTAGATAAAACACAGAGAAAATAACTACTACTGACTGTGGACAAAAATCAAGCAGAGCACCTGGAAAGGTAAAAGAGTTTTAACCTTTCCAATTTCACCAACGACAGAAATTTCTTGCTCATTTCTGCTCCCTTCAGCAAACATGCATAGATCAAGCACCCCTCTCGCACCATTGTCAAACTCCACTATAACGTATGCGTTGTCAATAATATCTGGCCTCTGTAATAAAGGAAAGAAAGGGTAAAATTGTACTCCGTAGATGAAACTAAAAATAGAGTATAAAAACTTGCCTTTCCGTCATAGACTTCGTCTTTGTGGTTGACATCCATAGCTCCAGAAGCCATAACTCTAACGGGGTTTGAGCCAGCAAACAGCCTCATTAGGTCAAAGAAGTGGCAGCACTTCTCTACCAGAGTGCCCCCTGTGTTAACATTGAACCGGTTCCAATTGTTAACCTGTTACAAGCAGCACTTACAAACATTTCGAATCCCCACAAGAGTACTTGCGCCATGAAACAGAGTCGCATGAATTCACCTTAACCAGAAAGGGAAATCGATGTTCACGGATTGCCACCATTTTGACAGGCCCAACAGATCCACCTTTGACAATTTTTATCAGCTTCGCAACCGCTGGCATGTACCTGTACTCCAGTCCAACTTGTACTATCATATCTGATCTCGTTTTCGCAGCATTCACAACCTAAATCAAATTCAATTTAAGATAATCATGTAATATATATATATAGTAATTTTAATTGTAATAAGAACAGGGTCATACTTTTTTACAGTCAGCAACGGATGTACACAAGGGCTTCTCTACTAGGACGTGATGAGGCTTGGGGTGGTTGATGATATCCATCAGGATTTGATAATGCGTCATATTTGGAGTTGACACGACCACCACATCGCATTCTCCACCCTCCAGCAAGTCCTTATGTCCTGAATAGACCTTTTGTACACTTTCATCTTCTCATAATCTCATCATTACATTTTTTTATAATCCCAACAAGTGAAATAAACATTCTTCTCTTCTTCTCCCAGAAAAATAAAATGAACTTCAGTTATATTTTTTAAAAATGGAAATCCAAGAGCTTTTTGTACAAGGAAAAGATGTTAGAGACAGTTTTTTTTTCTTTTTGTGTGTTCATTGTACTAATGTTCAACATTAAAGACAACATCAGAATGGAATATTACATGAATCAATCCATAAAACAAAAGCAGATAAAGAGTGAAAAAGAAAAAGAAAGCAATACCTGAAGAGACCAGCCAAAGGACTTGGCCAAATCAAGAGCAAGTTGTTGAGAAGGAAGGTGAGGATCGGCGATGCAAGTAACAATGACGTTTTCGTTGCGGAGATGGTAGAGATTGAGGAGGTGTTCTCTTCCCATCATGCCCATCCCGATGATTCCATACCTCACTGCTGTTGCATCCATTGCCATTGTTTTTGCCTTGGTAAGACTATGGTATCACCTTCTCTTATTTATGCTTTTTTTTAAGTGCGGAGGCCGCAGTTGTTTATTGGAACGTCTTTGCGTCCAGGTTCATGACATGTTTCGTCTGATGTTACTAAGAAAGTTGGATAAGATGATACAAATTGTTGGAAACGACGTGTGTGAATTATTTCTTAGTTGCTGTCGTAATGCTGATTGAGTATATGCGGAAGGAGTTTAGGTATCATTGGATGTATGGCATGTGTCATTTAGTGCAATTATGGAGGATATAATTGGGAACCGGTGATAACTGCAGTGTGTTGGTAAAAATTTAAACCTTTGATGCTATTAAAAAAGATACTAAATCCAATCTCGAACTGCGGAAATCTTTAATATTTAATAAATAAAAAAGATGTTTTGATTTCTGTGTCACAAACAGGCCACGATAGCATGAGTTTCGTCAAACGATGGCTTCGCCAGTGGCTACGTTATGGATGAATTATACTGGCTTCAACTTGCACGTTGTCACTATCGTCGTTGAAAAACATCGACCCATTGTCCATATGTTAACTATTAATTAACACAAAATTTGAACTTCTCAAACTTGGAATCAAATCTAGTTTAAATTTACAAATTTTGAATTTGAAACAACACCTTCAAGAAGAAGGTGGCAACTGGCAAAGCCATAAAAGAGATCAAGAGGCTACGTATATATAGTACTATTGATACGAGGGTGGACGTGAAGTTGAACAAGCACATTTGGAGTAGGGGATATAGAAGGAGTGTGCGAATCAGGGTAAGGATTCAGATTCATTGAAAAAGGAATGATGATGAAGATGCAAAGGAAGAGCTCTATAAATCTCACTAGAAAGTCGAAACACTTAAGGGCCTAGGCACTAGGATCATTGAAGATGATGTTTGTCACTTGAGATTATTTTTAATTATTTTTCTTGACTGGTGAATTTTTAAAGTTCAATTATCTCATTTTCAAAATATTAAGAAAAATTAAGAAGTCTTTCATTGGTCTATCATTATAGTAATACTATTCCTATTATCTATCTAGGAATTCTATCCTAAACTCTATTTTATGGTTTATTGTAGCATTACTATGTACCAACTTGTCTTTTATGTTCTCATCTCTTGAATTTTAGCAATTTAGGATGCATAGAACCTGCGGAATAAAGATGATTTCTCATAAAAAATTATATGCAGATGCCTGATTTTTTCTATCGTTATGCAATTTGTCCCATAATTGGTATTGATTAAGTTTTAGTTTTTGATTACACCATCTATATATGCACGCTTTACCCTTCATACATGTGTATATATATATATATAGACACACAAGATCTCAATTTTAAAAGAGGTATTAGTAGTTTATTGGATGTAGTACCCTTAATAGTCGATTGCTTTATTGTTGTTAATATTTATGCCAGATAAAAAGGAATTCTAGATGTGTACATCTAATAACATGTAAAGTACATAAATTAATTCTTAATGTTTTGATTGATAAAATACTTTTTAATTATGGATTATAATTATATATTTTATGCTTTTTAAAGTAGATTTGAGATTTGGATAAAAATGTGTTTAAAAATAGATATTTAGCAAGTAAAGAATAAAGATTGCAAACTTTGAAAGAAAAAGGGAAGGCCTATAGGAGAAAAGTTTAAGAAGAGGTCTAAGGTGTGTCCACACTTTAGTAAATATATGTGCTCCAAGATTCAACGAGATTAAATAGATAAGGTCCTTCTAAAATTAGTGAGCCTTAGTTATTTCTGCCTTTATTTTATATTGTTTAAGAGTCTTGTTTAGGAAGGATCTACTTTGATAGGATAATCCCAATAAGAGTGAAAATTCTTTAGATTTAATCTTGATTTTAGCTTGTATTCCTTTTAGGAAGATCATTAGAATGGATTGTTCGAGGATTTATAGGAGGTATCGATATCTCTCTCACACATCTTAGTTTTTCTTTTTTTGTAATTTGGAGATAGCTCTTTATTTTTCTCTTTTGTGTTGTCCTTGAGAACCATATAAATCTAAACTCTCTTTTTTAATTAAAGCTTAATTAAAGTTTGATTATTCAAGAACTATGAGGTCTAATTGTTCTTCTTTGTTGTTTTATTCTTTAATATTTATATATCTTTTGAGATTATTAAAATTATTATTTTGTTTGATTTATATAAAAGGTCTATAGTTTAATTATCAAAATAAGATATTGCTAGTTATAATGATTAAATCCATAATTATTTAATTATTTAATTGTTCTAATGCTTAATGATAACATGGTTCAATATATGATATTATACTTAAGTTATACACATATACAATCTATTGGAAATAAACCAAGCTTGTATGCTAGTTACCTATAATTGGCAGTGCCTTTAGGGTTTAGTACTATCATCAATACATTAAATCTTAAGAGCTTGTTCAGGGATGTTGGTTGATAAAGGAATTAATTAAAGAGTTTGTTTTAGTTAACAAGGAAGTAAAGAAACATAGTTAGGTAGATCATATTAATAACTATAACCAATTTAATAAGGAATCGAAGAGTTTATCTTTGCTTTAATTATTAATTCAAAGAATCAATATTGAAATTTTACCTCAGGTTAGATGTTTGTTTTCATTTGATTATATTAAATTGCATTATTGATTAGTTTTTTTTCTTTTAATCTATTTCAATTTCCATCTTAAAATTCTCCTTTTCTTTATTTTATTTTGTTAACTTAACAAAGAGAAGATAAGCTTTACTAGTCTGAGTGGATTTGATCATGCTCATCACTTGAGATCAGGGTAGGGTTATATTTGTTGGATTTGACACCTACCAAAAATTAACATTATTGCTAAAACTCTCATATCGATAAACTTCAATATAATCCTTAGACCAAGAAAAAAAATGAGATTAAGGAAGGAAACATATTTAAGTGATAAGCAAGCATCTTTTTCTTTATCTAAAATATTAGAACCAACACTTGATTTGACAGAATCCTATAGTGATTCTAAATTTGAAGTAATCATGGCTAATCAAGAGAACCTTAAGAGATCTGACAACATTAGATTTGACTCAAAAACCTTTTTACATTAAATATCTAAGCCTAAATGTGGGTTTCGAGCTTAAGTCTAGTTTGATTTATTTGTTGCTTACCTTTCATGATCTTAAAACTGAAGATCCTCTTAAGTTTCACATGGCATACTCAATTTTAGAATCGCAAGGTTTATCTAAAGAGAAAATAAAGTAATATGTTTTTTCATTCTCATTAGGTAATAGAGCTAAAGATTGGCTATTTTATGCACCTTTTAGGTCCATTACTGTATAGATAGATAAGATGAAATTATCCCTTAATAAAAATTTCCCTATCTCAAGAGTTACCAATGTAAGAAAGGAAATGGGTGGAATAAAAAAAAAGGATTTTGAGTTCCTTCATGAATATTGAGAAAGATTTAAACAATTGTATGCAAGTTGTCTTCAATATGGGATTTTTTTAACAACTCCTCAATTAACACTTTTATGAAGGATTGTTACTAATAGAAAAAGGATGATGGATGTAACTAGTGAATATTCCATAGTGGATAGAAGTCATCAAGATCCTAGAGTTTTAATCTCTACTATGGCTGCCAAATCTCTCAATTTGATTTAAATAAGACTTATCTTTAAGAATACTAAATGAGATAAATGTGTCTAATATTAAATAATTTTTTTAAAATTTAACTTCTCTTGTTTAATTGATAGCCATAGGAAAAATGCAAGAAGTTAAAGGTTATAGGATCTAGGTCGCTTATAACTAACCAATCGATATGTATTTGACACTTTAAGATGATAATCAATTGCACGTTATGTGGTTAAAGGATTTCCAGGTCCACCTAAAGGAAATATGATCCTTACTTAAACATTTATAGCCCAAGATAGAGGGATCACCTAACCTCCCACCAAATTTCCAAAATTTTCATAATTGACCAATGAGTCTACTACAATAGCTTACCTCAAAGTCATTTATGTTGTTTAAATATATAGTAAAAGTACTAATTACTAACTCAAAATAATTTCAAAAAAAAATCAAGCATTTAGAAATTTGGAAAATCAATTAATCAACTGGTATCATCAGTTAGTAAAATGGAGGCTACGGTAAGTTTTCTTTGTAGGCCATTATTAATCGAAAATAAAATGTAAGTACAATCTCCCTATGAAGTGGGAAAGAGTTGAAGTAAACTAGAAGAAGTTGAAGAATAACTCTCGGTCACCCTTTAGAGGAGGAGACAAAACAAGTGATAACTCCCTAACAACAATTCAATCAACCTAAGATAGTTAATGAAGAACAACCAAAAGCATTGTTGACCAAACCTCTCTTCTCTGAAAGATTTGTCAAATACATGAAAGAGAAGGAGAAGAAGGCAATTCTTGAGAACTTTTCTAAGATAGAGGTAAACATTTCCTTACTTGATGTAATAAAACAAATACCTCATTGTACAAAATTTCTCAAATAATTAATTATGCATTAAGAAAGGTAAATTTAAAGGTAATGAAAGGGTAAGTTTGGGTGAAAATGTGTTAGCTATTCTCTAAAGAAAATTGTCCCCTAAATGCAAAGACTCTTGTACGATCAATATCCCATATAGACAATGTTGAAAATAAGAAAATTATGTGTGATTTGGGTGCTTCAATTAATGTTATGCTTTTGTATATTTATAAATCTTTAAAAGTTGGTTTATTAAATGAGATATGTATGGTCATCTAACTTACCAATAAATAAGTATACCCTATAGGAGTCTTGGTAATGTTATCGCTTGCAACCAAATTAATATCAACGTTAGTAATGAAATATGTAGTTAGTGAAGAGTTGAGATCGTTCCCACAAGGAATCTATTGGTAAGTGTTTCACGAGTTAAAACTAAAACAAATTAGGGGGGGATCCAACTAATGTGATTTTAAGAAATTAAAATTGAAAAAAATTAGAAATAAACAAAAATAATCAGATTTGAAAAGTTAATGAACAAACGTTAGTTTCGGGTTACCTATGTTATAAAACTAGTATGGATCATCGATGCAAAATTAAGTACATTAACAATACTCATTAAATGGTATTCTCTATTAGGATTAAATAAATAGAAACATGTATTCTAATAACTCTTATTAACTAATAATTTAAGTATGATCTTAAGTTTGATTAATTAATAGCTTTAAGAACAAAGAGAATCAGTGAGCAAGACAATACACAAACGATATGTATTTAGTCTAG
>JANPWT010000005.1:17692451-17703582 GCA_024678245.1 Erythroxylum densum
CTCGGTTTGGTCAGTTCAATGATCATATCTCCACCAAGATTCTATGAAAAGTTTAGGAGAGTCTGAAACTTGTCCTTTCGAGTTTTGAGAAAATACAAAGCAGACAATTGTATTATGGGGGGTTGAAATTCTCTGTCAGGAACCTAGTTTCTACCCAACCTATTTCGTTATGGCATGTTCATTAAAAAAACAACAATGTAAAGGACATGTCCTGGGCCACTCACGTGCCATCTCAATCAAAGTTTAAATGATAAAGTTATCTCCGATTTAAAATGTATTATATAAATTAGATATTGAACTAGTTTAACTTAATTTAGTTTTGTATATAATTAATAATATTGTGATTTAATTTAAAGTACTCTTTTAAAAACTAACAAATTTTAATTATAGTGAACCCATTTATTAAATTAAACCAAAATATTATGCATTATATACAAGATTAAATTAACTCTAACTAATCTATCATTAATTTACATAATCCTTCTTAAATTGAGCATAACTTTTCCATCTGAATTTTGATTAAGATAATTCAAAATCCTACAGAAAGCTTGGAAAGTACTATAAAAACTTTTGTCTCTTGAGTTTTTAAGAAATGTAAAAAGCATGGCTGAAAATATGATTGTATCTTAGGACGTGTTTGTTTAAATCGAATATGAAACAAGTTATAGACTTAATTTTGTTTTGTATATAAATAATAATATCTTATTTTCATCCAAAATAAAAATTAGCGAATTTACATCATAGTGGACTAATTTGTTAAATAAACTAAAATATTATTATTTTATATACAGAATTAAATTAAGTGTACCTAATATAATATTTAATTTGGACAATGCTTCTTAAATTAGACATAACTTTCTCATCTAAACTCCGGTTAAGATAATTTAAAATTATAAAAAAAAAGTTTATGAAGAGTTTTAAGACTTTTGTATTTAACTTTTTGATAAAATGTAAAGAATGCAAAAGAGGATATGGTTGTATCTTAGGGTGTGTTAGTTAAATGAACAACTCCATGAAAAAACTTGACTTGGTACAACAAAATATTCAAGACTCAAAAGTTTTTATAGAAGTTTTCAAACATTTTGTAGTCTTTAATCATCTTAATCAAATTTTAGACGAGAAAGCCATGCCCAAGTTAAGAAGTATTGTCTAAATTAAATATTGAAATTTTTTGACTTAGTTTAGTTTTGCATATAATTAATAATATTTTGATTTGATTTAAAATACCTATTTAAAAATTGACAATTCAAATCACGGTGGAATCATTTTTAAATTAAACCAAATTATGATCAATTATATACAAAATTAAATTAAGTCTAACTAATCTAATGTCCAATTTAGACAACACTTGTCAAATTGAGCATAAATTTCTCATTCGAACTCCAATTAATATGATTCAAGATTCTATATAAAGCTTAGGACAAGCTATAAAACTATTATCTTTTTAATTTTTTTGATAAAATGTGAAGAACATGACCTAGAATAGAACTGTGTCTTATTGTTTGTTAAATAAATAGCTCTGAAAAGGACACATCATGGGGATCCAATGGCCCTTTGACCATATTCTTCATTTTGCTTCAAAATATTTAAGATAGTAAACTATTAAAGCATTCCTAGATTTATGTAGCATCTTGAATCATCTCAATCGGAATTTGGAAAGGAAAGTTATGCCCAATTTAAAAAGTGTTGTATAAATTGGATATTGAATAAGTTAGACTTAATTTAGTTTCTACATATAAACAATAATGTTTTTGTATAATCTATAATGTGCATTTAATAATCATAAATTTAAATCATACTAGGCCTATTTGTTAAGTTTAATCAAAATATTACAAAATATATACAAAATTAAATTAATTATAGCTAATATAATATTCAGTTTAGATTATGCTTTTAAATTTGATATAACTTTCTTATCTAACCACTAATTAAGATGATTGAAAATTCTATTGAAAATGCTTTGGACAAGTTAGACTTAATTTAATTATATATATAATTAATAATATTTTATTTTATTTTACAAATTTGTCGACCATATTTTTCACCCACCATATTGAGTTATTAAAAATGCAATTAACCAAACAAGCATTTACAAAATGAAGTTTCTTTACAAAATCATATGTAAACATAATTTAGAAAATAGACATTTAACAAACTCTATTACTTGAGAAACACTTATATATACATAATTTGTGATACGGGTGAGTCCTTAGTTATGTCCTATAGAAAATCTTTCATAAACATTAGTAAGAACCATTCTTTTATGGCAGTGACAAGGAACTTATTATGATAGTAATTTTTGTATAGAGGTTTGGTATTGTTTATATTGAGTAATGATATTTATTTTATTATGTGTATATAGTCATATTATCATATGTACTCAAATGTAATATTTCCACATTAAAGTAAAGGTGTTACTTATTCAATTATTATGATGATAATCTTTTATAGAGGTATGGTATTGTTTCTAACGAGTGATGTGGTATTGTTATGGATTCATGGTACTTAGTTGTACACATATCTTATATTAAAGTAAAAGTTGTACTTAGTTATTTACTATGATGATGTTTTTTGTACAAAAAGATGGTATTGTTTGTAAGGAGTAATGATATTGATTCTATGATATCATAGTATTGTTTGTACTTAGATATGGTACTTACATATTAGAGTAAAGGTGGTATTTATTTGTCTAATGTAGTGGTATTTTTATATAGAGGCCTATTGTTATTTCTAAGAGTGATGGTGCTTTTTTATAAATGGAAACATGGTATTTTTTTATGCTTAGATGTGGTATTTACATATTAAAGTAAAGGTGGTACTTATTTGTTAAATGTGATGGAATTTTTATATATAGGCATGATATTGTTTGTAAGTAGTGATATTATTTTTGTGTAGAATATTGGTATTATTTGTACTTATATTTGATATTTACATATTAAAGTAAGAATGGTATTTATTTGCTTACTATGGTAGAATTTTTTGTGTAGAGGAGTGGTGTTGTTTGTAAAGAGTAATAGTATTTTTTGTATATAATTATAGTATTATTTGTACTCATATGTTGTATTTACATATTAAAGTGACGGTAGTACTTATTTGTTTATTGTGATGGAATTTTTTAATAAAGAGACATGATATTGTTTGTAAAGAGTGATGGTATATTTTATACAAAGTTATAGTATTATTTGTACACAGATGTGGTATTTACATATTAAAGTAAAGATAATAACTATTTATTTACTATGATTGTACTTTTTGTGTGAAGATATGGTATTATTTGTAAAGAGTGATGATATTTTTGTATAGAATCATGGTTTTATTTATACTTAGATGTAGTATTACATATTGAAGTAAAGGTGGTATTTATTTATTTACTATGATGATATATTTTATATAAATTCATGGTATTATTTTTAGGGAGTGATAAAATGGTTTCTATAAAATCAGGGTATTGTTTATACTCATTTGTGGTGTTTATACATGAAAGAAAATTCAATAGTTATTTGTTTACTGTGATAGTATTTTTTTATATAGAGGCATGGTGTTGTTGTTGAGATGTGGAGCCTGATGGCAATATTTAGTTTCCTTACATTAGTAGGAGTTGTATTTTATTTCTAGTAGGAAATAATAATAAAAATGGAAAGTTAATCAGTATCTTAGTCTGGGTAGGATTCTATTTCCATATGTTATTGTTACCTAGGTAGGATTCTGTTTCTATATTTTATCATTTTACACCACAAGACAAGAGACAATAAAATTTCTAACGTGACCGTGGATATTGAAACATTGTTGAATTACATAAAAATACTATATCATTTAATTTTGTTCTAAAAATTTATTATTATTGCGCATTGTGAGTGTTAATCCTAATAATTGATATCAGAGTGATGTTAGAAAATCATAAGATTTAAAATAATAGAGAACGATAAGGTAAAAGTTCAAAAGTTCTACATGAAGGATTTTGTGTTTTGGAAGGTACAAATTGAAGATTATTTGTACTAGAAATGTCCACCCCTCCATCTCAATGGGAAGAAGCCAAATTCTATGTGAAGGTCGAGTGGGATCTATTGGAAAGGAAAACGTTAAGTGTTGTTTGGTTGATGTTGGTCAGGAACGTTGCATTTAATGTCATTAACTAAAAGTCCACTATAGGATTGTTGAAGGTATATGTGCGAGAAGCTATTGACGATCAATAAGGTAATTTTGATGTAGAGATGTGAAGGCCGAGTAGGATCTATCAGATAGGAAAACGTTAAGTGTTGATTGGTTGATGTTGGTCAAAAATGTTGTATTTAATTTCATGAACTAAAAATCCACTATAGGATTGTTGAAGGTATATGTGCGAGAAGCTATTGATGATCAATAACGTAATGTTGATCCATAGGTTGTTTAATCTTGAGATAACTAATGGTGGTAATATTACTGATCATAATAATGAATTTAAAGTGATTATCAGTCAAATAAAATATGTTGAGATTGATTTTTACATCAAATTTAAGCACTAAATTTGATGTCTTCATTACCCAATACTTATAATACTTTTATTTCTACAATTAGATCTTACTATAGTAAATGAAAATTGAAACTAGTTGATGTTTAGGATACTATTGTTAGTAAGAGCATTTATAGGTGGGACTTAGGAGAATCCTCTAGTATTGTCTTTAGCACTGAAGGAAGGGGAATGAATAAGCAATAGGGTCAAAATAAACTCAATAGATTAAAATTTAAAGGTAAAGGGAATTTAAAAGTCAAAGTAATGTTCTCTACTAAAACTATGATGATAAGGTTCATCTCAAAAGAGATTGTCCAAAGCCAAAGAAGAAACATAATCAATAACAAGTGGACAATGATTTTATGAATTCATTGGAGAAAATTGAGAACGCTTTGCTTCTAAGTGTTAAAAGTCCCATTGAGTCTTGGGTTCTATCCTCTAGGGCATCATTTCATTCTTCTCTATTTCAAGAGTTGTTTCATAATTTTAAATATAGAAAAATTTGAGAAGATTTATCTTTTGTTGATGATAAGCTACTGGAAATTATGAGAAAGGGGAATGTGCTAATCAAGACTTATGGTGGGGATGAGTGGGTTTTGTAGGATGTCAGGTACATGCTAAATGTGAAGAAAAAATTTGAGCTCAGTTTACATTACTATAGAGTGTTTGATGTAGGGACATTTTACACAAGGGACAAAAATAGGGACATTTTACATTACTATGGAGTGTTTGAGCATAGTCATTATAGCTAATGTTGACAATTCAAAGCTATGAAATATATAGTTAGGTATACGAGCGAGCAAGGGATGAATTCTTTCATAAGGAGCTCTTTTAGGTTTAAAATAAGTTAATATAGATTTCTATGAGAGTTGTGTCAATGAAAAGCAAAAGAAAGTCAATTTCTCAAAAGTGGGAAGAAGTCTGAAGGCAGAGAAGTTAGAGATAGTATGCATAAACGTGCAGGGAGTTTCAACTATTACATTTCTTAAAGGCTTAAGGTACTATGTCACCTTCAATGATGACCACAACAGGAAGGTATATGTTTCTTTTATGAAAAATAAATATGACATATTTGCCATTTCAAGAGGTGGAAGGTTGAGATTGAGAATTAAACTAGGAAGAAGATCAAATACTTAAGGTATATTAATGGAAGGTAATATGATAAGATAGAATTATAGAATTTTTGTATGATAGTGGGACCAAATTTATCAAGATGATTCCTAGAAATACCAGACAAAATGGGGCAACTAAAAGGATGAACCAAATATTTGATAAGAAAGCGAAAAATATGAGGTTTCATGCAGGTGTTACCAAAAATGTTATAGGAAGATGCAGTTGATGTAGAAACATATTTAATAAATAGACGACCATTATTGAAGATTTCAAAAGATGTTTCGTCAAGAAAAGAGATAAATTGAAAAGAGATAAATCTTTCACACATATGAACTTTTAGCTATAGGACTCATGTGCACGTTGATTCTTATAAGAGAGATAAACTTGATCTTAAGGCTAAATGTTTTTTTATTAGATATGGTTCTTGTGAGTCTTGAGTACCAATTTTGGGATGATAAAAATAGAAAAACATTGAGACACTATGACATAACTTTCAATGAGACTATCCTATAGAAAGATAGGAATGGTGAAGTGAGATAAAAGCTTGAAAAGGTAAAGTTATAGGAAATCATAAAGGATGATATTATAGCAAGGTTCCATGAAAATCCAAAAAACTATTAATGATGTGATGTAGCTAGTTACACCCAAATTGGAATTAAGAAGGTCCACAAGGGTATCTACAGTGCCACATTGATATTCTCCTTTATAATAATTTTTGTTGCTAACTAACTCTGGTGAACGAAAATCCTTTGAAAAGGATATGTAGGTGAGTGATGCCATTAAGTGAGAGCAAGCCATGGATGAGGAAATGAGCTCCCTAGAGAAGAGTGACATATAGGAATTAACTAAACTACTTATGGGGAAGAAAACACTACTAATTGGGTCTATAGAATTAAAGTAGAATTAGATATTAGCATGAGATTTAAGGAAAGATTGATGGTCAAGGGGTACTCATAGAAAAAGGGAATTAATTATGTTGAGATATTTTCTCTTATTATAAAGCTAACAACTATTAGAATTTTATTGAGTATTATTACAGCTAAAGATTTGCATTTGGAGTAAATGTATGTAGAGATAGCATTTTTACATAGAGAGCTAGTGGAGGATATATACATGCAATAACTAGAGGGCTATGTGGTGTTAGGAAAGGAATATTTGGTGTGTAAGCTAAATAAGAGTTTGTACATTCAACCTCGACGATAGTGGTATAAGAAGTTTGATGCCTTTATGCATCAAGTTTAAAAGAAGGGAAATGGCCACTATTACTACTTTAAGAAGTTTAATGATGGTTATATTATTTTACTTCTATATCTAGAGGATATTCTAATTACAGGTTCTAGCATAAAAGAGATTGATAATTTAAAGAGGAAGCTATCTAAAAGATTTGATATTAAGGATTTGGGAGCAACAAAGCAAATACTTGGCATGAGAATTTCTAGAAACAAATCAACTAAAATGCTAAAGTCGTCTCAGGAGTAGTATAATGAGAATGTGTTAAGTAGAATATCCCATGACGATCCTAAGCCTAGGAACACTCTATTGATAAGTCATTCCAAATTATCCAAGGAGCAATCACTTAAAACTATAGAGGAGTGAGAATGTATGTCAAATGTACCATACACTTCTATAGTTGGTAGCCTAATATACACTATGGTTTATACTAGACTATAAATACCATATGTGGTACGATCTATGAACAGGTTTATGTCAAATATAGGAAAAGCACATTGGGAAGATGTAAAATGGATATTGGGATATTTAAAGGATACTTCAGGTATGGCACTTTGCTTTAGCAAGGACAAAGTGAAACTAAAAGGGTTCGTTAATACTGATCTTCATGGGGATTCTGACCCTAGTAAGAGTACTTCTAAATATATCTTCACTATTGATGGTTTAGCTATGAGTTAGATGTCCAAACTCTAGAAGTGTACTTCTCTGTTAACTATAGAGGCAAAGCATGTGGCTATGTCTGAAGCTAGCAAAGAGATAGTTTGATTGCAAAATTTTCTAGAGGAGATGGGCAAGAAGTAACATGTCATCATGCTCTACAGTAAAAACTACGTTGACACATTACTGAACCACAAAAAGTATTGTATCATTTAATTTTCTTTCCTACTAATTTATTATAGATGTGTGTCTATGGCTATTGATCCTAACAAATTTTTTTATATAGATGATAATTTGAAGGTATTTTGTATAGAGTAATTGTATTTGTATAGACTCATGGTATTTTTATATCGGGTGGTGATATTTTTTTCTCTAGATAAGTATTATTTACCATATAAATTGATGGCATTTGCTTATTAACTAAATATATATTTTTATATAAAATGGTGGTATTTTTTGTATAGAGTAGTGATATATTTTGTAAAAAGTGGTGACAATTTTTATATAAGGTAATTGTATTTTTTGTTTAGAATTGTATTAATTACAATATAAAATAGCAATATTTTTAGTATTGGATAAAATTATATTTTATATAAAGTAATAGTATTTTTTGTATAGGGGGTAGGTGTTTTTGGTATAAGGTTTTCATATTTTCATATAGCATTATGGTTTTTTATGCACAATGGTGGTATTTTTATATAAAATGATGATATATTTTTTAAAACAATCATGGTATTTATTTGATAAATTAAAGAATATTATTAAAAATAAGAAACTAAAAATGCAAGCATGGAAATCTTGTAACCAATCATTAGCCTTCAACCTATAGGGAGTAGCTAGTACAAGAAATTCATAATTGATATTTTATAACAACAATTTCCTACTAAATATACTGTCTTTCCCAATACTTCTTTGTGCAAACAATCAGTCTAAGACAATGGTATTAACCCTTATATCCTCCCATTTCTAGTCAACATGGTGATGAATTTAACATTGGGAAGTGGATTAAAAGTTTTTCCCTAATGGATTACATAATAAATATGATCCGAGCTTGTTCTTGAGAAACAAACTGTTAGAAAAGTCACTTGTTTCTTTCCAAAAAATGCCTTATATTGTATTGCTAAATACAATTTTGATGGCTATCTAGTCTCCATCTTTTCTTCTTTATTGATGAAACACCAATAGCTGATGCTTTGTCAGTCCCTATTTGGGATGTATTTGTTACATAAACCCGTAATTATGCTTAAGTTATTAAATATTGAATTATATTTAAAGAATAAATGTTTCAATTTTTACTCTTACTTCTACACAAAACATATAATCTTGACACACTTTTGAATTTCCTCATCTTGTCCAAAGTGCTTAACTTTCCTTTAAGAGCAAGCATGCTATTGATGATGCTCTTGGACAAGCTTGGGGGAACCGTATGATCTAATATCAAAGAGCTTTTAGAGCTTGCATTCTAAGGATATTTTTATAAGAATGCTTAGTGAAAATACTCGAGGGAAGTAGATGCTACTAATTTGTTCAAGAGTGACTCGATAGTTATGGTTCAAATTTTTTAGCTCCATATAGAATGGTTTAAAGATATGAATTATTTTATAGTGACCCTATTAGGTTTTGTATCTTTCAATTTTTGTAGAGAAGAGGCTTCATGTAAAGGGCATAGAGCAATCCATGTGTCATGCTAAAAGGAAATTGTTACTTCGTCACCTAGCTTATGTATAATTCCTCTTCTAATTTTATCTCTTAATTTGAGTATATGGATCATAATCTAAGAAGAATTGACCTTAAGTTTAAACACTAGAATCTACCTCTTTTCCTATTAAGTGTTGGTATTTTATGTGTGTTAATCAAATACCTACAAAAAAATTTACGTTCAGTTTGCTTCAAGTATTTTCATTTTGCTAGTTATATCTCTAAATATCTTATTGATTTAATATTGTTCACAATTCTTTTGTTTTATTAAGAATGATAATTTTACTGTGCATGTGGGTCTACTGAAAACAACATCTTTACTATGTAGGAGTAAGACTGCGTACTATCAGACCCCCTTAAATCCAGCTTCAATGCGGGACTTCGGGATATGATGATGATGATGATGATGATAATTTTACTGAAAGTATTACATTGATTAAGATGATGATAATATTAATGAATATCCTAAGCACAACAATGCATTAATCTAAAACTAACTAGCTTATAATGGATCATAAGAAAATAGAAAATATGCCTGCAAGTTTAATGATTCAATTCCTTTGGAAAAAAACTTAACATAAAGTCAAGAAAAAACCTCAAACATATTTCTTTATAGGAATTGTTTTGTTTTTATTTTTATTTTTATTTTTGGCCTTTTTTAATAAAAAAATTATATGTCAAGAATTATAAAAATTGAAAATAAACTCTAGATTTTGTAATAAAAAATTAGAAACAAAAACATGTTTGTTTTACTTATACTATTATACGGAAAGTTTTATACAAAATCAATTCTTAACAGATAAAATTTTATTCTTAAATTAATTTACCCTTAATTATTAAAAATATAAATATAATTATTATACATCAATTTATAATATAAGTCTAATTCATTATATTATAATGACAACTCACTTCCAAATACTTGAAAAAGGACTTTTTGTTTTTACTTCAATCATTTGTTAATAGCTTGAAATAAATATTTAATTTGAATCTACATTAAACCTCGTTCAGATTACCATAGGTTCGACTCATAAACTAGTTAACTTAAGAATGAATCAACTAGAATGAAGTGCCTCTTAAATCAAATCTTTCTGCACATGTTAGTATTAAGCATTGTTATAAACAAGGAGCTTTGAAATTATTTACTATGGAGAATCAGTGATCCTTAGTGCAGTTACATTCCAAAATCTGATGAATTGTTTTCTTTACGGTTCTCCATCAATCAAAATTTCTTCCTGCTTGAAAAAAATATAATACAATATCTACAATTTCAAAAAACTGTTAAAATAAAAGCCTGTTAACACATAAGAAGTAAATATTTCTCAATTGATAAAAACAAAGAAAACTTTCTTTCTCCAACATTTAAATTTCTGTAGAACACGCCCACACTGTGGCACTAATCCACAATGTTAATTAGCAGGTTAAAATATATCCTGACATCATCCTCTTTAATCTTCTCGTACTTGGCCTGATATCAAGTTAAGTTTAATTGATAATAAAATGATCTTATATGGAACAGCAGTAAGAAGGTGACGTAACTACAAAAGATGTTTATATATATATATATATAGTTAAACACACTCCTCTTAGCTCATTCCGCAGACTGGAGCCTGTTAGAATGCTTTGCTAGTTATAGGACAAACAAAGCCATTCCTGTAGATACGGGTGAAGCTTATTTCAGGCATTTAAACCATAGTTCAAATTCGATGAGGTATGGTGCAACCGAATAGACACAATGTTCCCTTAGTCAATCCTTCGCAGGTTAAGTACCCTTAATCTAGAATTTCGATATTATAAGCTTAATGCGACTTTAACAAGCTCGTATCTGAATTCAGTATTCACTGAAATTGCTTCAACATAGTAAGCTTAGTGTTCCAATTACTATATTTTCTTCTCTAATTATTGGTGTTTCAACCTAATCTTTTGTTGAATTATCTCATTAAC
>JANPWT010000005.1:17737954-17747958 GCA_024678245.1 Erythroxylum densum
CGCAGTAAGTATCCTTCAACTATAAACATGTTGACGTTAGAGGTTGATACGAAAAATTTCTGAAAGCATAAAGTAACTAAGAAGGGTTATATGAGTTCTCTTCGTACACTTTCTCTTGCTGGCTTCATCTCTTCAGAATTTACTATAAGCATCATATGCACAAGAATTCAAAACCTCTTTCTCTCTACTGCAGGCTGCTTACAACGTTGGTGGTCATATTATAAGTGCAAATGCCATAGAAGAGTGTATATTTGGTCTCCGAACACCCCGAGTTGGAAGAGTATGCGCCACCTTGTTATTATCATGTGCAAATCTCGCTAATTGATTGAAAGATTTATTTATCCATAGACAAATATAGTAGAACATCATCCCTAGGGATTTCTCCAATGCAGTGTAACCAAATCTGTAGTTCCTTCATCTTTTCACGACTCGTATCTTTTGTTACCTGATAGAACTAGCAAGAATAGATCTTTTTATGACGTACGCTAGCTACTGCATTTGCATTTTTCAGCTGTACCAAACCAGTTTTTCCTTCTCCACAGTGTATAAAGTGTCTCTCTTGTAATGTTTATGTACGTGCTGATGAATGTGTCAGCCCTAATTGATCAAAAATTCTTCTTTTTACTCTTTTATCTTCGTATCTGGTAAGAATTAATAGATCTCGTTTGTCAAAAACTTTCCCATAGCCATAGGAAACATTCTGTCTTTAGTATGAAAAACAGAGATTTTAGGGTCATGCTGTGGCAACAGATATTATAAGTTGCGAGGAGAGAATATATTACCAGTCGTTGACATTTGATAAAAATGGGACAGATTTGATTATCTATGTTAGAGCTTAATCAATTTATTTATTTGTTCATTTTCAGATCAATGCTGGCTTTTCTTACTTTGAAACTGTAAATTTCTTCAGTGTGATGCTCTACTGAACAAAAATATTTTTTAAATGCTCTTCTTTGTACAAATTACAGTGGCTTGAGAGCATCCTTTCCTCTGCCTTGCGGAAAAAATCCAGTGAAGAAAGGCAACTTATCCGTTCTAAATTTGGTCTTTCAGTTGCCGAACCCTTGGTGTGCTTTGCCCTTTGTAGTGGAGCCTTTTCTGATCCTGTGGTAACTCGACTTTCATTATCAGCTTTATCTTTCACGTGAGCATACATTCTTGTTAGAAAATTTGATATGTCAACTCTTTCTTGGACTCATGTTAAAGTATTGATTATCCCTCGTAACATATACCTTATGGTAATGACTTTACCCATAAAAAGGAATATCTGATACCATTTGGCATGTGCATAAAGCAAGTTGTTTTCTTAGGCTTATTTAAACTAAAATTTGCTAAGTAGTCTTTGGTTCCCAAGAATATAATGTGCATAGAATAACTTGTCACATATTTTTAGCTAAGAGTATACTCGGCATCAAGTATTCAAGAAGAGTTAGAAGCTGCAAAAAGAGAATTTCTTCAGGCAAATGTTGTTGTGAAGAAGTCGAGAAAAGTATTTTTACCCAGGGTGCTTGAAAGATTCTTGAAAGAAGCCTCCGTTAGCTCAGATGATATTCTCAAATGGCTCATGCGCAACGTGGATAAGAAGCTCCATGATTCGATGCAGAAATGCATTGAAATTAAATCAAATAAAAGGGTATGGCAGATGATAGAGTGGATACCTTATAGTTCAAGGTTTCGATACGTTTTCTCAAAGGACTTAACAGAGAGGCCTTGGTGGGCATGAGTTGCTTTGTAGTGTCTCGTTCCAAGTGGGCCTTTGACATCCTCTTCATTTGCTAATCAACATTGCAACTCAGGTATAAGGAATGGAAAAAAATGGCAATGGTGTGGTGAATCCTGTATTTGCTCATTTCACAGGCAGCTCTGCAGAACTCAGATCCAAAGTTTTAACTTTTTTTTTTCTGCTTCATGTTTGCCATCTTTTTACTGACGAGTCTAATGTAATATAGTTTGCATAGTCAGTAAATTAACGACTTGTAAATTTGGACATCCTACAAGATCCAAGGAAATGATTTCTTGAATTCTTTTCTTCTTTTTTTTTTGGTTATCTGTCAGTTTTTAAGTTGTGGTAAGGGAATTGCATAATAAACTTCGATACATATTCATTAATTAGAGTAAGTCTTATAGACAAAATTTGTGGTTAGAAATTTTTTAAAGAATTATATCTAATTCTTACACATTTCACAAAATATATTCCTTAAAATCTCATTCGTATCATACTAACTTTCCTTTAGTTATGATTAGACTATCAAAAAGATGCAATAACTATTGAAGCAGTGGCATTTTTGTTCCTGGGTCTATTAATGCGGAAGTTTATTTCTCCTTGTAGTATTTGGATGTTTAATAGGAATCCTTGTGCAGCTGGAATTTGTATAGCTTGCAAACTCTTTTCAGAGTAGTCTTCTTGGTTTATTAGAATTAGAATTCAAGTAGATTTAGAATTAGAATTCAAGTAGATTTATTATGTTTTTGTTTTCTATTTAAACACTTGCTGTTATTAATAAAAATAGAAGCTCTCTTTCTGCAACTTCGGCAATCGATTTCTTTCTCTTATCTTTCAATTCTTCTTCTGTTTCCATTTTGTTTTTTTTTTGTTTTGTAAAACAGCAGCTTTGCTGCATCTTTCAATAGTACAAAACAACAGCTTTGCCTCAACTTTCAACAGTGGTATCAGGGCTATAGTAGATCTTAAAAGGACCAAAGACGTTTTAACTTCAGAAAAACCCAAAGCTTTTTTTAACCATCGAAAACCAAGACTGTTAGACCCCAAAACTGATGGCTTCCAGCAACCATTCTTTGAAACCACCAATTATTTTTTCTGGTGAGACTTATCATATTTAGTCAGTAAAAATGCAAGCTTTTTTGGAAACTTGTGATATATGGGAAACTGTAAAGTTTGACAAACCAGCTTCTGTTTTACCTGCAAATCCAACGTTAGAACAGATCAAACACCATTTTAAAGAGAAAGTAAAGAGATCTAAGGCCAAGTCTGTGATCCAAAACGCAGTCTCTAAATCTATTTTTTACAAGATCATGGCATGTCAAACTGCTAAAGAGGCGTGGGAAAGACTGAAGGAGGAGTATTAGGGAAGTGATAGGACTCGCCAGATGCAAATTTTGAATCTGAAAAGGGAATTTGAGACTTTAACCATGCAGGAAGATGAAACCATCAGCAAGTATGCTGATAGGATTTCAATGATTGTCAACAATATAAGACTACTTGGAGAAGATTTTTCTGACAAACGAATTGTTGAAAAGGTTCTAGTAACTCTTTCGGAGAGGTTTGAATCAAAGATT
This sequence comes from Erythroxylum densum, assembly GCA_024678245.1. Taxonomy (NCBI): domain Eukaryota; kingdom Viridiplantae; phylum Streptophyta; class Magnoliopsida; order Malpighiales; family Erythroxylaceae; genus Erythroxylum; species Erythroxylum densum. Next base: position 17,741,252 of record JANPWT010000005.1, read on the forward strand.
TCCTCTCTAGAAGAGTCTAAGGCCCTGAACAATATTTCCTTGGGAGAATTAATGAATGCTTTACAAGCACAAGAATAAAGAAGAATCATGAGGCAGGAAAGATTGACAGAAGGAGCCTTTTCAATGCAAAAACAGAATTTCGGCCAACCAAAGAAGCAAAGTAATCAGAAGAACAAAGGCAACAGTGGTGAAAGCTCATCACAAAAGCAATTTCTACTATGCAAACACTGTAAACAAACAAATCACAGTGAAAAATACTGCTGGAGAAGGCCTGACGCAATATGTGGAAGATGTAAGCAATTGGTACACACTGCCAAAGTCTGCAAAAGTAAAAATAAAGACTTTAAACCTCAGCAAGCTCAGGTGGCAGATTCTATTGATGCTCAGGAGGAGTAATTATTTGTGGTTACTTGTCTTTCGGCAGTAAATACTGCTGATTTATGGCTCATTGACTCTGGTTGCATGCATCACTTGTGCAATGACTCTACCATGTTCAAGAATCTTGATGAAACATACAAATCTAGAGTCAAGATTGGTAATGGAGAATGGCTTAAGGTAAATGGCAGAGGTTCAGTTTCTATCTCAGCAAGGTCAAGTACAAAAATCATTACTGATGTTTTATTCATTCCTGATATTGCACAATTTACTAAGTGTTGGTCAAATGCTTGAAAAAGGGTATTCCCTGCATTTTAAAGATCTTAAATGTGCAATCTATGATTCTTTTAGTGAGCTACTCTTTGTTATCAAGATGAAAAATAGAAGTTTTGCAGTTAATTGGGATGAAATTCCTAAACATGCTCTTGTAAGCACAACAAAAAATATTTCAAGTTTGTGGCATAGAAGATTTGGTTATTTTAATATGAAAGGTATAACAGAGATGAAGAAAAACAGATTGGTGGATAATTTTCCTGAGTTTGTTTGTAAAAAATTAATCTGTGAAACCTATCAGCGAGGCAAGCAGTCGAAATTGCCATTTCCAAAAATTCAAGCATGGAGAGCTGATTAGAGGCTTCAATTCATCCACTTTGATGTTTCTGGACCAATGAAGACCAATTCACTCAATGGCAATCCTTTTTATTGATTATTGTACTAGAATGTATTGGGTTTATTTTCTCAAACTCAAAAGTGAAGTCTTTAGTATTTTCAAACAATTTAAAGCTTTAGTTGAGAATCAATGTAATCTTAATATTAAAGCTTTGAGATCCGACAATGGTGGAGAGTATACTTCTAGTCAGTTTATAGAATTTTGCAAAAATGCAGGAATTGAACATCAGTTCACTACTCCATACACACCTCAACAAAATGGTGTTTCAGAAAGGAAGAATAGGACTGTGATGGAGATGGCCAGGTGTCTTTTGCTTGAAAAACAGTTGCCTAGTTCTCTATGGGCAGAAGCTATCAACACTGCAGTTTACTTGCTGAATAGGTTGCTTAGCAAAGCATTGGAGAAAAAGACACCTTATGAAGCTTGGAATGGTGTTAAACCTGTTGTTGATCACATCAGAATCTTTGGTAGCATTTGCTACTATCAGGTGCCAGAGCCAAAGAGAAGTAAACTGGACAACAAAGCTAAAAAAGGAGTATTTGTAGGCTATGGCTCATCAGTCAAAGGTTATAGAATCTACTGTCTTCAATCAAAGAAGGTAATTCTAAGCAGGGAAGTTAGGATTGATGAATCTGCAGGGTGGAACTGGGAAAAACAACATAATGTGCAGATTGGTCACTCTCCAGACGTTGGTACACATGAACAAACTCAAGATGTAGCAGATGATGTGGAGGACAATGCACCAGTAGTTGCAGATGCACCAGTAGTTGCAGATGCACCAGAAATAACTCCACCAACAGCAGTAACTGATTTAACTGATAATATGTCAGTAAGAGGAACCAGATCTTTAGCTGACATTTATCAAAGATGCAACCTAGCAATTTCTGAACCTACATGCTATGCTGAAGCCAAAGAATCAGTGGCCTGGAGGAGAGCAATGCAAGAAGAGCTTGACATGATCAACAAAAATGAGACTTGGCAGCTTGTTAACAGACCAAGAAACAGAAAGGTAATAGGCGTGAAATGGGTTTTCAGAACTAAGCTCAATCCAGATGGTTCCATTTCCAAACACAAGGCGAGGCTTGTGGTAAAAGGCTATGCTCAGCAATATGGTGTGGATTATCAGGAGACGTTTGCACCAGTGGCTAGATATGACACAATTAAATTGTTGTTAGCTTTTGCAGCTCACAATGCTTGGCAAATTCATCAGATGGATGTGAAGTCAGCATTTTTAAATGGATTGCTTGTCGAAGAGATTTATGTGGAGCAACCCGATGGTTATGTAATTTCAGGGAAAGAAGACAAAGTCTATTTGTTAAAGAAGGCCTTGTATGGTTTGAAACAAGCCCCTAGGGCTTGGTATGAAAGGATGGACAGTCATCTTTTACAACTCGGTTTTTGTAGAAGCATGAATGAAGCGACATTATACGTAAAAAACAGTGGAGGAGATTTTTTGGTTGTTTCAATTTATGTGGATGATATACTTGTAACTGGTTGCAAAATTGAACTAATTCAGCAGTTCAAGTTTGAAATGCAGAAAGTATTTGAGATGACAGACCTTGGACTTATGTCATATTTTCTTGGAATGGAAGTGAAGCAGTCTAGTAATGGCATCTTCATTAGTCAACAGAAGTATGCCTCTGATATATTGGTTAAGTTCAGAATGGAGGACTGTAAACCAGTAAGCACTCCTATAACAACTAGCTTGAAGTTAGGCAAGGATGAGGATTGTGCAAAAGTGGATGAAGCACTTTACAGAAGTATCATTGGCAGCCTTCTATACTTGACAGCAAGTAGGCCCGACATTTTATTTGCTGTAAGTGTGCTCTCTCGTTTTATGCACTCTCCAAGAGAAACACATTTTGTTGCTGCTAAGAGAGTATTGAGGTATGTTAAAGGCACCACCTCACTTGGAGTGTTTTTTTCTAAGTCGGCAGAACAGAATGTGACATTGAAAGGATATACTGACAGTGACTGGGGAGGATGTGTTGATGACGCTAAAAGCACCTCAGGTTACTTGTTTGGATTGGGTTCTAGCTACTTCAGTTGGTGTTCAAAAAAACAAGAGACAACAGCACAGTCCACTGCAGAAGCTGAATACATTGCTGCAGCTCTGGCAGTGAATCAAGCAATTTGGCTTAGAAAAATGCTGAAGGATTTGGGACAGGAACAATCAGCAGCTACTTTAATTTTCTGCGATAATATCTCTGCTGTCTCTATTTCAAAGAATCCTGTGTTTCATGGAAAAACTAAGCATATGAAGATTAAGTTTCACTTTATCAGAGAAGTGCAGCAGTCTAATGAAGTTTTACTGGATCATTGCTCCTCTGAAAATCAACTTGCAGACATTTTCACAAAAGCCCTGTCCACACAAAAGTTTGAATCTCTTCGAGAAAGAATTGGTGTTTGTCTCCAAAATGCCAAGGAGGAGTGTTGAAGCAGTGGCATTTTTGCTCCTAGAGTCTATTAATGCAGAAGTTTACTTTTCCTAGTAGTATACGGATATTTAATAAGAATCCTTGTGCAGCTGGAATTTGTATAGCTTGCAAATTCATAACAGAGTAGTCTTCTTAGCTTTATTAGAATTAGAATAGAAGTAGACTTATCACGTTTCTGTTTTCTATTTAAATACTTATCATCATTAATAAAGGTGTGGGCTCTCTTTTCTGCAATAGTTACTATTTACTTTTTCTCTTTCTTATCTTTCAATCCCTCTTTTTGCTGTTGTTCTACTTTTCTCTTGAAACCCAGTATATTTGCCGTAACCTTCAACAATACAAACCAGCATCTTTGCTACAACCTTTAACAGCACAAATCAGTAGCTTTGCCTCAACCTTTAACAATTGTCACCATTCCCACCATTATCATTCTTTAGTTCCTCTGGTTGTGGCACTGGCTTATCTTCTAAATTGTTTTCTGGGTCTGGCTTACGAGCTTTCCTGAACTTCTTCACTTTGAAAAAATCCATCTTTAACCCAATGTTCCTCTTGAAACAACCTCAACCGGGAAAACGGAGAAGAGAACAGCAAATGTTCCATCTAATATGTTCCAAAAATATCGATATATAAATTAATAACCTGTGTTAATAAGAAGCCATTGGATTAATCATTTTCGTTTCCCCTTTAATTTTCAATCTGTTCGTAAATCTGGTTGGTTAAACATGGAGTTTATGCGTATTTGATAATTCTTCGTGGCAAAAATACGAAGACCAGCATTTTATTGATTGAGCGTTGATATATATATATACAAGATATCCTGTTGTACAATGTGATACAAAATCTTTCTTTCTCATCTAACGAACAAATATTCCTTCTATGATTATATACAAACTGGTGGTGCGTGGGGTTGGTTAGCATGTGTGTATGTATGGTATGACTGGGAGAGGAATATGGTGTGTGAGCTACCCTATAATTACAAGGTAACGGTGAAACATTACCCAAATATACCCCAGCTTTAGAAGCCCATTTTCTACCTGAACCCTGAGCCACGCAGTCTCCTACGTGGGTCCACAGGAAGCCCCACCTTTGTGGGCACCATTTATCCTGTGGTTCTATCCCAAATTGTTTTTCTGAGAATCGAACTTGTGACGTGAGGCAAACCCAAGCCGCAACCTGGTGGCTCTGATACCATACACCACCATCGTACGAACATCTGCGAGTTTTTGGCTGTCTATGTTACGCCACCAATACCAAACCTTCCAAAGATAAATTAGAACCACGTGTCACTAAATGTAATTTTCTGGGCTACTCACCAGGACAAAAAGGTTTTAAATTATTTGATTTAAATACCAAGAACTTTTTGTCTCCAGAGATGTTTTTTACGAAACCCAATTCTCTTTCTCCAACAACATCAACCCACCTCACATTCCTATTTTTCCTCAATTTCCTCACAGCCCCATTGATCATGTTCCCATACAAAGGCCATAACCTTCCTCACCTGCCCCAAACAACGGTATCCCAGCTAGGTGGTGTATGGTAGAGCATTTCATAGGGGGTTTTCCAAGATAGGATTTTTGTTGGGATTCGGTTAATTAGATAGCTGGACATGAGTAAGGATTCCCCCCAAAACTGTTTAGGTAAATGGGCTTAATATGGTAGGGCTCAGGTAATTTGAAGAAGATGTTTGTGTTTGCGTTCAACTGTGCCATTTTGCTGGGGTTTGTATGGGCAGGATTTTTGGTGTACTATTCCTTTGGTTTGAATAAAATCCTTACACTTGTTGTTGACAAATTTGGTGCCATTATCAGTATGGATACAAAGAATAGAGGCTTTGTGTTGGGTTTCAATCATGGCTATGTAAATTTTCAAGGTTGTAAATACTTGATCCTTACTATTTAAGAGGAAGGTCCAGGTAGCTCTTGTGAAGTCGTCAACTATGGTCAAAAAATAATGTGAGCCATCAAAATTTGGGACTCCATACGATCCCCATAAATCAATATGTAAGGTCTCAAATGGTTGGTGGGTGTTCATGATGTGATTTGGAAACGGTGTTCGACTTTGTTTGACTAAGGGACAAATATCACACGAAATATTGCTAGGAATTGAAATGTGGAAATTGGGTAAACATGCAATTTTTTCTTTTGAAATATGACCAAGTCTTAAATGCCAAACATGAAAATTGTCTTGGATATAATTAGCAACTGGGTTCTTAACATAAAAATCTAGAGAAGGGCCTTTGAAAGTGCATGGGTTTAATAGGTTCTCAGTGCCTATCTTGTACAATCCCCCTTTCGCCTCACTCACAGCTACAATGTCATTAGTCCGTAGGTCCTGTAAATAGACATTATCAGTTACAAAGATGATAGCAATGTGGTTTTGGGTGGCCAAATTATGGACAGACATTAAGTTGTGGTGAAAAGTGGGTATGTGTAGGATGTGTTGTAAGTGTAAAAATTTGTGAAAATTAACAGTGCCAACATGGTTGACATTCCTAGTTGTTCCTTCTGGTAGGATTACCGGTTTGAGAGTAGAGACTTCTATTTTGTTGGTGAAGAGGGTAGGGTTGTGACTCATATGTGTAGAGGCCCCCGAATCTACTATCCATGTACCATCATCATATTTGTTATTGCTAGAACTAAAAGGAGTTGGGTTCGTACCTGCGTAGCTGTTGTAAGCTATGTGATTAAGCTCAGCTGAGGATTTACCCTTGATTATGCGCATCAGGTCTTGTACTTGCATTGTGAGTGTTGCTATATCAGTTTCTGCTTTTGACTGTGGTTCTATCTTCTATTCCTCCAGGCGGCCGCATACATTCATCGCAGTATATGTAGGTTTACCCTTCTTTTTCTATGGTTCTCTATACCAGTCCGGTATTCCATGTAGTTGGAAACATGTGTCCTTTGTGTGTCCCTTCTCCCTGCAATGTTTGCAAAATTTGTCTTCTCTCCTATTACTAAATCTTCATCTACCGAACTCTTTGTTTCCCTATTTCTTGTAGGTGCTTGTATTTGCCATAAGAGCAACACCCATCTGATTCATGCTTTCAGAGTTTACATTTTTTAGTTTTTCTATCGTCAATACCATTGAGTAAGCTTTGTTTACTTGTGGCAGTGGTTCTATCAACATAAGCTGACTTACTACAGTCGCATACTCTTCCCTGAGACCTAGTAGGAACTGCATCAGTCTGTTAGTGTTAAGAAACTCTAAGTTTTTTCTAGCTTGTT
>JANPWT010000005.1:17799803-17816745 GCA_024678245.1 Erythroxylum densum
TTTATTCATAAGGTCTGTACATGACTATGAACAAAATGCGCTAAAGGGGATTGCCTTTAGGGCACTACTCTAACACTGGCATACTAAGTGCTTTTGATTGTTCAGAGACTTTAAAGCTTGATGATCAGTATAAAGAATGAACTCTCTTTGAATCAGATAATGTTCCCAATGTTTCAATGTTCTTACAACTGTATAAAATTCCTGGTCATAGGTACTCCATCTTTTCCTTGTATCGTTAAACTTCTCACTAAAGAAAGCTACAGGTTGGCCTTCTTGAGATAAGAAAACTCCAATACCTACTCCACATGCATCACACTCAACCTCAAAAAGCTTGTCAAAGTTCGGTAAGGCTAGGATAGGAGTAGTGCTGAGTTTTTCCTTAATCAAAGTAAAGCTTTTCTCAGCTTCTTCATTCCAATCGAACTTTCCCTTCTTCATACATTTTGTGATAGAGGCCATAATTGAATTGAAGTTTCTAATGAACCTCTTGTAGAAAGTAGCTAGTCCATGGAAAGATCGAACCTCACTAACATTCTTAGGGGTAGGCCATTCACGAATTGCCTTCACCTTTTCTTCATCTACATGAATTCCTTCAGAACTAACCACATATCCCAAGAATAGTAGCTTGCTAGTCAAGAAACTACATTTCTTCAAGTTCAAGTAAAGTTTATTATGTTGTAAAATAGACAAGACTCTCCTCAAATGTACTAGATGCTCTTCAATTGTTCTGCCATAGACAAGGATATCATCACTAGTTTATCATCTGTGACTTCCATCATCTCTTGAAAACTTTCCACCTCATCAATCCAATCAAGAAAGTCTTCAATGCTTAGATCTCCACTAAAGTAAGGGACTTCATCTTTACCCATTTGTAATCATCTTTACCCCTTTGACCTCTTCTTGGTTGGTCTTGATCTAGAATTTCTTCATCAGAACTATCTTCCATAAGAGGCATCAGATTCTGATTGTGAGCTCTCTTATTTTCTGCATTCCTTGGAAGATTTGGTGTGCGAATAGGTTGGGGTTGAGGTAAACCTTTGCCTTGAGTTCCCTTAAGTGATATTCCTCCATTATTGGCTTGATTAAGGCCCATAATGGTTAGAAGTTGATCCATACGAGTCGCTAATCCATTAATAGCCTCCAAAACTTTGTCAAATCTCTGGTTATTTCCTTGATCAGCCATGTGTATTGGTTGGTCAAGACTGATAACTTTTGGTTCGACTTTTCTAGGTTTTGGGTGAATTTTCTAGCTTTTGGGTGAATTTTTTGGGTTGGTAGGGCTGCAAGATGGGCTGGAGGGTGTGGAATAGAAACAAAACTGAGGAAAGGCAAGGCTGGAAGATGGGCTGGAGGGTGTGGAACAGACACAAAATTGAGGAAAGGCACTAGGAAAGAAATCCAGGAAAAAAATTTCTGGGTTGGTAGGGCTGGAAGATGGGTTGGTGGGTGTGGAACAGAAACAAACTGGGGAAAGGCACTAGGAAAGTAATTCAGGGAAAAATGGATTTTAATGCTTTGATACTAACTGCACAGCGGAAGTAGTTAGGTAGAGATTTTAGGTTAATCTTGGAACCAAATCTAAGCATCAAACTTAGGATTTAATCAACAAGAGAAAGACACTCTCTCAGGAGAATTTATTGCAGAATCTTTATTAGAATAATAATGCTTCGGGGGTACCTAAACATATGTTAACTCTCCTTTTTATATCCCTAACGTGGTATTGTATGTAAGAGTCCTAATTCTAGTATGAAAAGGATTGATTGAAATCCTTTCCTAAAGCTAACTTATGTCTTTTTTCTTGCTGGACAAGAAAACCTTCCTAGCTAGGAAACTTAAAATAAAATAAAACAGAAACAAATCCTAATGGATATACGATAACATAACAATCTTTATCCTAATGGGTATATGACAACATAACATATCCTTATGGATTCAATCCTTTATTACTATTAGTCAATTTTACTATTCAAAAGAAAACAAATCTAGTATTGTGGAAATTCTTATCCTACTGGAAATTTCTCTAAGGTATCCATTGTTCTCTATTATTATTACTTTTTCATTAAATAAAACTGCTCCATTTATTCTATAGAATAAAGAAACATAGTTCCTTATGGTTGGTTTCTGTTTAAATGTTTGGCGATCTACTGGCCAAGTTGGGTTGTTTTAAATACAGCAAGATGTGGGAGTTGCTAGACTCAGTATTGCATTACTGCAATTTGACCCGAATTAGTAGTGTTCTTTTCATTTCTCTGCCCCTTTCCTAGTGTTGTGTTATGGAACATGTTGGATATGTTCTTCAGTTGTATAGTTGTTTGAACTGCGATTAAGGATGTAAGTGGCATTAGTTATTAATGTGAAGATACAGCTTGTTTCGAGAATTTTAAAGAGGTAAAAAAGGAATGTTTTATCATTTGTTTCATAGTCTTTTACCTTTATTTGATATGCTCCAAACTTTGGTGGTTTTGATATTAATGAAGTTTAGTTAGCAAACTTTTCTACTTTTTCTACTTATAGTGCAAAATTTTGCTTTTTCTTTTGTTCCATTTGTGATATCATGTTGATTGTGTTTACTAAGCAAATTGCTTCAAAATAGAAATAGGAGCTCAATTAGTTGTATAATTAGAAGGTTCTTATGTCCTGTTTTTTCCACTAAAAATCATATATGATGTCAAATTGGGTCAAGTGGTCATAGTACGTACTTGAGCAAGTTCTCTTGCAATTATTTGCAGAACATACACCAAAAAAAAGAACATTTGGTGTGATTTGATTTACTTTCATTGGATTCATGAAAAGGACTTGGTAGAAAAAGTAGTTTTTATATTTTTCCTGTGTATGTCTACATTAATCTTGACATGATCATAGTTTGTGTATATTGTCATTGTAATTATTGAAGTATTTGTAGCTGGTTCATTATGCGGGATCATTCTTTTTTCAGCTTTTTCTGTGGCAGGGTATCCTTCTAGCCTCAACATGTGATCTATACATCTAGTGCACTTTGTGGGCATACTCTCTCAGTCTCTCTCCTTCTTTCTCACCTCCTCTCTCTCTTTAATCTCTTACTGTTGCAGGCATATACCCATGGATTATGATGACAATGATTTTCAGAGCCAGAATCTTCATTTAGCTACTGAAGGGAGCAACAATTTTCCACCTGTTTTACGGCCATATGCTCTTCCCAAGTTTGATTTTGATGAACCTGTTCATGGATCTTTGAGATTTGATGGTTTGGTGGAAACCGAGATCTTTCTTGGTATTGAAAGCAACGGAGATAACCAGTGGATTGAAGATTTCTCCCACAGTAATAGCAGGATACAGTTCAACTCAAGTGCAGCAGAGTCTTGCCCAATTTCAAGGCACAACAATGTTTGGTCAGAGGCTGCTTCCTCAGAATCTGTTGAGATGTTATTAAAATCTGTTGGGCAGGAAGAAATTGTCCCAGTGCAAACAGGCAATAAAGAATTAGATTCCTGTGATGAACTAGGTTGTATAGTAAAGCCAATGGAGCTCAATGTGAAGCAGGATAATAGCACACAGTCTGATGTTGGTGTTATTTCAGATTTACAGCATTCACGACCACCACACGAGGCTCTGGATAATACTCGTGCATTGAATGATAGTGGAGGGCTTCAGTCTCAGGTTGATGATATTTCACAAACTCGTGAGAATAGCCTTTCTGGTAGTAGGGTTTCAAATGACCTAACTTCTCTTACCGCTGATGGCTACGTACCTGTCACTGAGAGGAGGTTGGGGACTGATGATGCAGGTAATGATGTTAGTGGAAGGGAAGTTGACGATGTAGTTACTATGTCTTTGGATGACAGGAAAGAAATGGCTTCTAATTCAGAGATGCAGGCTGATTGCAGATTGTTATTTTCAGGAAACACTATTAGGGGTGGTGATGAGCTAAGTGAGGATCTGAAGTTTAGGAACAAGGCAGCTGGTGACAGCATGAATGTTCCAGATACCAACAGTGAGCTCCAGGAGGAGCAGCATCAGATTATCCAGGGGCTTCAGAGGGATGATCGAATCGTGGAGACAGATTTGTCTGGAAGTGGTTCTTCTTATTTTGATAGAACTAACTTGAGTAATTCAGAGGAACCAGTAAGCATTATGTCAAAACATGACTCTGGTTCTCTTGAAAATTTAGAGAATGCTGATCAGTCTGGGGTATCTATGCATGAGGTAGAACCAAAGGGCTGTGTTGCTATGCAGAGACGTGAAGTGGATGACTCTGATGGTTCTCCATTACCTAGCACAAAGGTGGTAAGTAATACTACTGCACCTCTTTTGTCTAAGGAGGAAAGTGAAACTTCAAAAGGAAAAGTGGATAGTGGCACTAGCTATGGGGGTGGTTGTTCCAGCTTGGCTGTGATTAGTTCTTCAGCTGACCTTCTTGGAGGAAAGCATGGAAAGAGTCATGCTTCATCTACAGTAATGGCTGAATCCACGCTAATTTGCAGAACAGGTAGTCTTGTTGAGCAGGTTGATACTCCTGTGTGTGACCAAGATATTCCGGATGCAGGAAACAAAAGCACAGAGTTGCCTTCAGACAGCTGTAACATGGATTCTGTTGTTGATCAGTCTCTCATCATAGAGAGAGGGGTTGAGACCATGTGCTTTGATGATGGTGGCAAAAACAAGTCGTTAGGCACAAAATCAGTGTCTGATTCTGCTGCTGAAAAAAAAACAGGTGAGTAGTTGTACTGACCATTAAGTTTCAAGAATTATTTAGTTTTTGCCCCAGTTGTTTAAAGTGCTAACTTGTTTATTTAGATAATATAGGTGGTATCACTGGGTGTGCTGGGCACGCCATCACTGGTGATGTACTTCTTGATCATGTTGGAATTGAAAAATCACCTGTACCCTTGGTGGGGTATGCCTACTCTGGTAAGGACAAAGGTACGTTGGGTGGGGTTTCAACCAAAGAACACACATCAGATTCCAAGACATCAAATCAATTACGAGCTGGTCTACAACCTGCCTTGGAATCTAATAAGATCAGTGATTCTGGTGCTTCTGGTCAGATGCTAGAAGGTGATCAGTCTTTGTTAACATTTGATGCTTGTAAAGCAGAAAACCATGGTGAAGCTCAAGCAGTAGTAAGTAAAAAAGGCAGTCAAAAGAACATGGAGGTCATGTATGTGTGCCCAATACTTTGTGATTCAAGTGAAAGAAATGGAGAAGGTGCTGAATCAGTTGTAGAAGTAATTGATGAAAAGAAATCCCAAAATATTTCTGGTGAGTCTTTGTCAGTGCTACAGTAAGTGTATGAAGATTGTTATATTGTGCTCAGTACATACATATTGTAAACTGTGTTGTCTCATCTCTAGCTCCATATGCTTAACTAAAGGATTAATGGTCGTTCTCTTTCCCTCTAAACTTATTACTCTTTGATGGACCTATTTTCTAGATGGTATTTGCTTCTGTTGCTGTTTAACTTATCCATCTAATCTGCTCCTATGTTTATGTTGTACTTGGGATCCACATGTGAACGGGCATGACTACATGCAAATATGGATAACTTGCTACTGAAGTGATTAAAGATTGAATTTCCAGTAAACTACAACCGCTGGACAAGTGTTTACATATTCTTTCTCAAAAATTCATATCATACTTTCTGTTCTCTAATAATTTTTTATGTTATAGACACTGGAGCTGGGCCTTCTGCCCTCAGAGAGTCTGCCCATGTTGCTGATCTAAAAGATCTGCAAGAGAATGAAGCTGTAACAGATACTGAGATTACAAATTATGGGCAGGCTGCTGTTCCAATTACAAGTGGTAAGTGACTTAAATTTCCCTATTTGCTAATGTTTGTTTGTTATGTTGCATGGCTTGTTAATTTACATCTTATGTGGGAGCTTTCAAACTTCTTTATTCCTGCAATTTCTATATCTCAAGATATACTTTTTGCATTAGAATGCGGAGGAAATCACAGTCAGCGAGTTAGTGTTTCTTCTGCTGTTGGTAGAACTGCTGAAAATTCTCAGAATGAAAATATCATGGATGGGGAGAAAGGGTTCACAGATGTTAATATAAGCAATGTTTCATCTGCTCCTGGTGATCCTAAGAAAAATGATATGCTTGTAGATGAGAAGAGCTTCACGTTTGAGGTTAATCCACCTGCGGATACACCTAAGAAGGAAGATTCAACAAAATGGCACCCAATTTCCCTTAAACAAACTAACAAAACAGTACGTGCTTCTTTTAATCTGAAAGTCTGACTATTTCACAAACTATTATATTGCTGTCAATGGTGTACTTAGTAGGCTAATTTTGCACCTTTTCCTTATTGCAATTCTTTCGTGGACTCTGAAACTGCCAAAAAACTGTATGGAAATCTTTTTCTTTTTGGAAACTTGCTTTACAACATTGTCCTAGTTATGACAATTTTGAAAATAAGCTTTTTGTCCCATTCCAGCTTGGTATTTTGAGATAGGAAAGTAGGAAATTTAGATTTCTACAGATTGCGTCTTCAGTAAACACATTTTGTTGGATTTAAGCCATACAAAGTCTCCAGGGATTAGGTTATTCTTTCAACCACCCAGTGAAAACGACAAATAGGAAACCTCAAGTGGCAAAAGTTCTTCTCTTGAATGAGTTAACAGAATAGATATCAACTCGTTTATTTTGTATAATTTTTACAATTACACTTCACATGGTTCGCATCTGTTTATTCTTCATTTTTCATTTGGCACCTCTCATAGGTTGTGGATGGAACTCCTTCAACTTCTGGCTTGGACCAGTCAAATACCAAGGCTGGTCAAGAACTTTGGCATGGAAGTCAAAAGGCACCTGAAGGAGTGATAGCACTTAGTGGATCTAAACGTAACACGGAACGTAAACCAAGGCGATCATCTGGTAAGGCCACAGCAAAAGAAACTTCTAAAAAAGGAACTACCAAAGAACCAGCACCTGTGAGAATAGAAAGGGGAGATAAACTAGCCAGTGTAACACTCAATCCATCTGTGCTTTCTCAACTTGTGCAGCCAAATGAGATGCAGCGTTATGGACATGTAGACTCCTCCAGCTTAAAACCCTTTGTTCTTGCAGCATCAACTACTAACCTGCCAGATTTGAGTTCTTCTACTTCAACATCGGCAATATTTCAACAACCTTTCACAGACCTACAACAAGTGCAGTTGCGGGCTCAGATCTTTGTTTATGGATCTTTGATGTACGTTATGTTTTTAACTTCCACCCCCCATAAATGTAGCATTTTATTTCTGATGTATTTTGTAAAAGAATTTATCATTGGTTGATTGCCTTTCTTTTGCAACTTTTAATGATTGTTGCAATTTTCCAACTTTGATGATTGTTGCAATTATCCTGCAGTCAAGGGACAGTACCTGATGAAGCATATATGATATCGGCTTTTGGAGGACCTGGTCAGTGCTTTCTTTTTTCTGATGTTGCCCCTGGTTATTTTCTATCCACTTTTTATCTTATAATGAATCACTTTATTATGACTTGCTGTAGATGGTGGTAGGAGCATTTGGGAGAACGCATTGCATTCATGTATAGAAAGGCTTCATGGTCAAAAGTCTCATTTTACTTCTCCTGAGACACCTTTGCAGTCACGCTCAGGTATCTTACTAATTTCTTATTTTGGGTTACTATTGAATTGATTGGTTGACTTACTAACCATGCAAGGGTTGAGGTTAATAGGTGCTAGAGTTCCTGATCAAGCAATTAAACAAAGTGCACCCAAAAACAAAGTGTTATCAACTCCTGTTGGACGAACTAGCAGCAAGGGGAATCAAGCAATTGTAAACCCTCTTGTACCCTTTTCTTCACCACTTTGGAGCTTACCTACCCCATCTAGTGAAACCTTGCAATCAAGTGGCATAACTAGGACTCCAGTTATGGATTATCAACGAGCACTTTCCCCTTTGCATCCCCTTCAAAGTCCGCCTATAAGGAGTTTTACTGGACATAACCCCTCCTGGATGTCTCAGGCACTTTTTTGTGCTCCTTGGGTTGCTTCCCCACAGACTGCTGCATTTGATGCAAGTGGTCGTTTCCCTGTGCAGTTACCCATAACTGAAACTGTTCAATTGACACCTATAAAGGAATCATCCTTTCCTCATTCCTCTGGCATAAAGCACATTTTCTCTGGTCCTGTGGTGCAGACTGGGGCTTCTGGCATGTTTTCTGGTGTGTCTCTACCTGATTTACAAAAAATGACAGCGTCATCTGATCAACTGTCTGCTGATTCCAAGACCAGGAAAAGAAAAAAGGCTTCAGTTTGTGGGACTCCTGGCCAGAATATTCTGAATCCTCTGCCTCAAGCAGAAGCAGTTTCAGTTTCTGCTGTAGCAAGTCATGTATCTACTTCTGTTACCACCATAACCCCTCTTAGCTTTGTTTCTAAAGCGCCTCCTGAGAAAGTTGTTACGTCTGCGCCTTCTTCTACTGCAGACCTGAGTAAAGTGGACGAAAGGACAGACAGGAGGACTGTTTTGTCTGATGAAACTCTATCTAAAGTAAACGAAGCAAGATTGAAGGCAGAGGATGCTGCTGCTTTTGCTGCTGCTGCTGTTGGTCACAGTCAGGAAATATGGAATAAGCTGGAGAAGCAAAGAAAAATTGGATTGTTACCAGATATTGAAAGCAAATTGGCATCCTCAGCTGTTGCAGTAGCTGCTGCTGCTGCTGTGGCAAAGGCAGCAGCTGCAGTTGCCAATGTCGCTTCTAATGCTGCATTGCAAGCAAAATTGATGGCTGACGAAGCCGTAGTGTCTAGTAGTTATGGCAACCATGATCAACGCAGTGCAGTTCCAATTTCTGATTGTGTTAATAACATGGGAAAAGCAACTCCATCCATCTTGGAGGAAGATGATGCAGCAAATAACTCCAGCTCCATCCTTGTCGCTGCAAGAAAGGCTGCCAGAATGAGGGTTGAAGCTGCTTCTGCGGCATCAAAACAAGCTGAGAACATGGATGCTATCGTTAAAGCTGCGGAATTGGCTGCAGAGGCTGTATCTCAAGCTGGGAAAATAGTTTCCATGGGTGATAATTTGTCTTTGGATGAAGCTGTAGCATCGGGTTCAGAGTGTTACCATAAAGTAGCTCAACTAATTTCTACAACAGGTTCTAAGTTTGTTGATATCAGTAGAGAAAATCTGAAAACAGATAGATCTGGGGGTCCAGATACTTCTTCCAGACACTTAGGAGAGGGTCCATCAAATAAGAAAAAATCACAGAGTATGAATTATTTGAAGTTTCCTGCTTCAAGAGAGACCTGTGAAGATGATGTGAGACTGGTAGATGTCATGTGTGGTGGTGGTGCAGCCACTGCAAAGGATACTAGGTCACAAAAGGGCAGGAAAGATTTGGATTTATCTAAGACTATTGGAGTGATTCCTGTATCGGAGAATGGATTAACATCTTCCTTAACTCTTCAGAATGAAATTGTGAAAACAGATTTGTTAAATGGAAATAGCATCAAGGAGGGTTCCCATGCTGAGGTTTGACAGTTTCCAACAATAGTTTCATCATGTTGAGGCACATGCACTTCTGATGTTACTTGCTTTCTTTACTTACCATCTAGGTTTTGGAGACTGTTTAGAGGGTCCCCTTGTTTAATGTTCGTAACAGAAATATCTTTTATAAATTATTTCTTTCTTCTCCTTTCATTAATATGATAACTTCTATAGGTTTTCAAAGATGGGAATGGATTTAAATCAGCCTGGTTCTCAGCCAATGTGTTGAGCCTAAAGGATGGGATGGCTCATGTTGAGTATGATGAACTGAGAACTGCTGAAGGTAAGCTACTTTTAACTGTGCATATTTTTGGATTGGTTGAATTTCGTCAGCCATTAATGCTGAAGATTTTGCTAATACCTCTGTTCCCCATCAGTGGTAAATACTTCTTGGGAACAGAGTACGATGGATAATGCTTCAGTGCTTAGGTTTCTAGGCAGTTGTTCATTTTTATCAACTATTTGATTTGGGGCAGGATCGGTGAAGCTGAAGGAATGGGTGTCACTTTTCAGTGAAGGAGATGCAGTGCCCAAGATACGGATAACTCGTCCTATTGCAGCAATACTATCTGAAGGAACAAGAAAGAGACGCAGGGTTGCCATTGGAGATTATACATGGTCTGTCGGTGATAGAGTTGACGCATGGATGCAAGATAGGTATACATTTGAATATTTATCTTTACAGTTCACATGACTGATATAGCTAAATCACTCAAAAGCCATTAGTTAAGTTCCTATGAAAGTTTTGGAGAGTGTTAGGTATTGTAGGGTTCCTGTAATTATGTGGCATTTTGGTTGTGCATAGAAATAAATTAATGCTACTCAGAATCATCTATTGTTTTAATTTTCAAAACTATCTAATGTAATAATTTTCAAAATCTTTTTTTTTTTTTTTGGTTGTGATTTCTCCTAAAGGATATAGAAGCGGTTCCTTCTGCACAAACAATATTCTCTTAAGAATATGCCAAATTTATTATTGCATGGTCTTTAACATAGTCTGATGAGACACTGAAGTTTGAGTGTGCATGACGTATGCATATTAGATTGATAATTAGCAGTAAAAAGGCTAGTCTAAGCCTTATAATTTCATGATCCAGATTCGTATATTAATTGTTGGTGAAAGGAATCAATAGAACCACGTCATCTGCCGGATAGGCAAATCTAGAAAAGATGATCAGCTTTAGCATATACAGTGCTACAACAGAAGTGGATTACATCTATGGTTTATTTTTCCTGATTGTCTTCTAAGAATTGCAATCAACTGGGTTTATAAGTACTTTTCTAGATGGTTGACCAGGAAGTTACTATTTCCATTGTCATTCTAAAGATTAGGTTTAAATGGTGTATGGCTTGTCCTCACAAGGATCATGAACTCTCTATTTTTGAGTTCTGTATTCTGTTCAAAAATTTTCTTACCCGTCTGGTCAATTTTTTCTTAAACTGTCAGCTGGTGGGAAGGGATTATCACTGAAAAGAACAAGACAGATGGTACTATGTTGACTGTCCATTTTCCAGGTGTGTAATCAAGGCTGCTGTAATGCTATTCAATAATCTCTACGTTAGTGATGTTCTTTTGCTGAACTATAGAATTTCTTTGCCTGAAATGTGTTTTTTGCTGTTTTGCTTGCAGCACAAAGTGAAACATCATTAGTTAGAGCATGGCATCTCAGGTCGTCTCTTATGTGGAAAGATGGAGAATGGATTGAATGGTCCAGTTTGAGAGATAGTGATCATGCTGCTCACCTGGTGGTTGTCACTTTTGCCTCTTTTCCCACTGCCACACCCCCTGATTATTTTTCCCTGATATTGCTTTAGCTTTTAACTTACTGTTGTACTGCCTTTAAATTTCAGGGTGATACACCACAAGAGAAGCGACCAAGGGTTCAGGCGGCTGCTGTGGAGGCCAAGGGAAAGGATAAGATGTCAAAAATACTTGACGCTCAGGAATTAGATAAGCCCAGTAAACCAACACTACTGGATATATCTGATGATGATAGAATATTCAACATTGGAAAGGGAACTAGAGATGATAGTAAACTGGATACATTGAGAATGACTCGGACTGGGTTGCAGAAAGAAGGATCACGAGTTGTTTTTGGAATACCTAAGCCTGGAAAGAAAAGAAAATTCATGGAAGTCAGTAAGCATTATGTTTCAGATCGAAGTGGTAAAGTTAATGAACCAAATGATTCAACTAAGTTCACCAAACGCACGAGATCTCAGGCATCAGGATTACAAGGGTGGAAAAATAATTCCAAAGCTGAATCAAATGAGAAGCAAGCTGTCATTCCTAAGCCCAAAGTTCTCAAGTCTGGAAAACTTCAGTATGCTTCCACGCGAACAATTTCTTCTCAGAAGGACAATCTATCAGGTTCTCAGGTTTCTGTTATTGCTGAAGGTGCTAGTGCAGATCACATTGCAAAGACCAAGGATTTTGTGAGTCAAGTTGAAAATGCTGCAGAGAAACATAACCTAGTGAACATGCAATCCCTGTCTGGTTCAGAGGGAGCGGAGGGTCCAGTCATGTTTTCTTCAGTAGCCCTCCAATCCAATACTCTTTCCTCCAAAAAAGTGCCGTCATTAAACGTGAAACCTGAAAGAATAAGTAAAAGAAAACCTGCTCCTATTGTTGGAAAGTTGGTTAAAATCGAGGACAAAGTTTTCAGTAGTAATACTTCAAAATCAGCACTGGACGCTACTGAACCTCGGAGATCCAACCGCAGAATTCAACCAACATCTAGAGTAAGTGTTAAGATTAGAATTTAAAGCCCTTCAAAATAACCCATTTTGTTGCTTTAAATAATTACATATTTGGTAATTTATTCATCTTTATCATTATAAATCATGCCCACTTGATTTGTCCTTGATTACAATTCATCCATTTAGGGCTTATGAATGGGACTTCACTTTCTTCTCAACTTAAATAACATTTACTCTCAATTGAGCTTGGATCCAATTATGATTAATATTTGATAATTAATATTGGAATGTGGAAAATGTAGCTTATTTTTATTCAGCTTGAAAAGTTAACATGCCTTTTGATTGAGTGCCTTGACGAGCTTCTTTTCTTCTTGTTTATAGCTGCTGGAAGGCCTACAAAGCTCATTGATGGCCTCAAAAGGTCCGTCCACATTGCATGATAAAAGTCACAAAAATAGGATTACTTCTAGAGGTATGATCTCAACGGCCACAATGCTGATATAGTAGTCTCTTTCTCTATGTGTTTCCATTTCATCAAGCATATATGGTGCTAACTCCATTGTTACAGGGAATAAAGCATGATTGAAAGTTCTTCAAAATGTGAGATGTAGTTGAAAGAAGCTGGATGCTCACTGGACGAAAGAAAAGATCAGGATAGCTTTCTGTATATTTGTAGTAGGGTAGATAGCTAGGAATGGAAATTCTTGCTTCCTTTAATTATGAGATGTAGCAGATAGATGTTCATATCTATTGTAGCTTTTCACAAAATTATGATATGATCTTTTAGACATCTTCTGTAACAGTTTGTAAATGGAAATTGTCCTTGTAGCTAGGCTTGAAAATGCAGGAAGCTCTGTGATCATCTTCTTTTATTGTTAAACCTCTGGGAATATCATTTTTATTTATTATTTTCACAATTAATGATCTTTTTTTTCATCTTAGGCGTTCGTGTAGGATATTTCAGTGCGCATTTTTTGTGATTTTTATTTACCGGAACTTAGCGGTTGCTGACGATTGGAATATGGCACCTGCCGAACATAAAGTAATTGCTTCGGTCACCAGCAGTGGCGTCCCTTTTCGCTTAATTTTGGTAATTATGGTTATATTTCCATTTGGATTGGGAAAAAAAAACACTTATACAGGATGCTGGTGTATAAATATAATCCTCTCCCTTTTATCTCAAAGATCTGGGAACATTCACCCAAAGGCATGTTAAGATGAATGTCGCGTTTGACGGACTCTCATTGAGCAAACCACTACTTGCCTGTCCGTGAACTTTTGGTCAGGTGTTTACATATAACTTGACTTCCAACTGAAAAAAGATAGAAGCTCGAGATAGGGATTAAATTGAATCGATGTAAGCGCATGCAAAAGAGCTAAAAACTCTTACTTGCACGTTACAGAACGCATTTTCCTAGAGCTATGTATGAACAATTGCAGCTCATCGAAGTTTCTGTACACAGATTCATTTTGTATTACAAATCAAGATACCATAATAGGAGGTTTAATTTCTAAAGCATCTGAAAATGAAATCGGTGCCATCATGTCCAAGTTGGTGTTGAGAACCAAAATCAGCACAACTAACAATTAAGGTCTGCCTTTTGCATGTCTTAGTCCAATTCTTTGGATCCTTTAGTCTGCAAGATTCCAGTCCCTTTTCTGCAACAGTTCACAGCTTTTTCTCGCTCTGAATTTCCACAGCATACTTCAAGCAACCCGAACTTGACCAGATAGCTGCCCTTTTTCATTGTCGGATGCATCATCATTGCTCAAAGGCTTCTCACAAATGCAAGATGCTGGATATTCATGAAATTCACCTCTACCAGGTTTTATTTCATCGGGCTCCCCCATGAATCCCCTCTGTACTGATTTAACCTTTTTGGAAAATTCACTCCACCCCATTTTCTCCCTTGCAATGAACAATGGACTGAGTCTCTTTGCATTGGGTCTGATGGTTCTCTTATGCCCTGCATACCTCCTTGTGTTCATCGTATGAAAACAGCAAATACCAATTAATACAGGATCTCTAAAGAGGACAGCAACAATTTTTACCAATCTGGAAAAACACATCAGTAACACTTAAATGAACAACCTGATTTAGCACGCTATAAACAATCCAATTTGACACCGCTATTCAAGAACAAATTAACATGAATCTCTAGAATCAACAAATTCTTACCATTTGTGACCAATGCAGTTGAACTTCCAAGTTTCATTACCAAAATATAAGAGAATCCTGCTGTTTTACTCGACTGTTACTGCTGTTGTTTCTAATAATGATTAACCATATAAAAATTCATACTTTGTCAAGGAATTGAAGTTAACATCACCAACAACAAACAAAGATGAACTCTCTCTGTTTTCCATATGAAATTTAACAAAAGTGAAATGGAGCACTGCACATGTACCCAAAACATAAGAGCAGTCATATTTCTCACCTTCGACCAGCAAGAATCTTGGCCATGTTACCATTGTTATTTGTCACAAAGACATCGCTCTCCTCACAAACAATGTAGTCAATGGCTGCCAAGCGCGAAGAAAATGGAAGAAATTGCTTTAGTTCTTTATCAGCAAGCAACTCCTTTGTGTAAAAGTTTGGGAAGAGTTCTCTGAGGGGTTGTAAGGTCTCTTCTCCACCATATATTTCCCCAGACGCCACAAAGAGATATGTGTCGTTAGCAAAACCAAGGGCGCGCAACATCAATCCAACTTCATAAGGAGTAAGGGGACACTTTCCCCTCGCTCTCTCATCCTCAGCACTTAAATCCTGATTTAATGCAATGCAAATACAATCTTTTTGTCAGATTACAAGATGTCATCAAGCATGACAGAGTCATAATTTTACCCTTTTCTGAATGTGATTGTAAGAAAATATTAACAGTTGACATCCAAAAATGAAAACAGAGAGTATACTTATCAAGAATCCTTAAAGTTCACAAAACTAACTTTGAAAGAAAGAGTTGAGACTCACTTCTCTACTTATAAAAGAAAACTTCACAAAAGATAACACTCTCACCGGCAGCGTTTCCCATCTCTTCCTAATTTCACCAAGTTCAAATTTCTCCTTTTCACCCCCACCATAGTAACATCCAGAGAAAGCAAGCATATCAGGTTCAAACCTGAAATTTGAAAGGTTTATCCATAAGTGAGACAACTAGATGTGCATATAAAATATGAACTAGGAATTCATGCAGTCCCCATGTAATGGTCAATTTTAGAAAGTCTAAAGCCATTTTAAATTGTTGACTAGGGGATACAGCAATAGAGCTTGAACACCAACTACTATGAGAATTAAAATAAAGCACTAGGAATAGATCAAGTATACTGGCATAAACACAAAAAAGCACACCCATGACATGCTGTGGTTTAGGATCAGACAAAGTCAATGCAGGTTCAGTTGATTTTTGGCGTTGAATATGGATGCTTTCTTTTCCTTTTCATCATTCAGTTGCAATGTTGTCAATATTTTCAGAACTTACACAGTTGCAAACTATGTTTCAAGATCACTACCTAAAGAGTGGAGTAAGTAATATATAAATGAACATCAAATTTCACTCCATGGAAATTTCTTAAAATTCAAGAAAATGTTTTTATACGTTCTTAATAAATTCTGACTTCAACAAGATCAAACAGTTGGGAGATGTGGAGGAAGATGCTCCGTATGATGCCTATGAAAAATGAGGCACTGCCCAGATCTAGTATGGCAATTTCACTGCTACCAAATGAGCAAGGCTCAAGGGGAAAATGCTTCCTCCATTGTGTGAAGTTGGAGCCTACAACTCCAATTCTGTATATGGATAGGATATTTTCTGTTGAAGTAATTCTTTTTAAGAGTAAGATCTATATCTATTGCATCAATTTTCCACATCAATAGGTGTTATGCCTCATGTAACTTGTAAGAGAAGACCTAAAAGAACTTCTAGAACAGATATGAACATAGGATCCTTATCGAACCACATAAATCTTGTGTTTCCTGTGTAGCATTTTCTTGCTTGATTTATTACAAACACAAACCAACAGAATAGTCATCCATGCAAGCAAGCTCTGTATTTTCAATGCATTATAAAGCATAAAAACTTGGGGCATAACATATCCAAATGTTTGAATGATTCTTATATATAGAAGTGTCTTCCTGCTCAGAGAGAGAGAGAGACTGATAAATAGCTTTTTATCAATAATTGAAGATTTGCTTCGCAAGGATAAGAAGAAGAAAGCAAGTGCGTTAGTGATGCTTTCAGTGACCTCTAAAATGAGCCCATTTACTGCTACAATGCTCCCGTCCATTGTGATTGAGGTATACTGTCAGTTATAGGGTTTGGTCTATCCAAGAGAGAGAGAGACAGAGAGAGAGGGAGGGAGAGGGAGAGTATCTTCACAGCTACTTGTTCTAAAATTGGTATTTGGTTAGCTCATATACAGCCTACAAACTTCACTGAAACACACCAATATCTCAATCCAAGAACTCATCTGGTGGGGAAAAAAAAGGGGGTGGGGACCAAGAGAGAGCAATGCTTTAAATATTAAGGAAAAAGCAATAAATCAGATGTATTAATTTGCTTGTTGTGCAGGAAAAGAGTTATCAGTTTAGAAATTAATACAAATATTAATGGGGAGAATGGAGAACTTTTTCCTTTTCTTTTTTAGTCTATATGTGCAGAAATTCTCTACTGTTTGTATTTCACTCACTTATACATCATTATATAGATACAGGTATATATAGAAATAGAGATGGCTATTCTAGGAAACTAATATCTTTACAT
>JANPWT010000005.1:17869958-17880495 GCA_024678245.1 Erythroxylum densum
ATTGCTTATATAAAGGGAGGGGTATTTCTGAAAGTTGCTTATGTGTTTTATTTCTGTTCCCGAGACAAGAAAAATACTACTTTTTTAAGTAAGAATTTATGCCAACCAAGTAAAGCCTAAGTGGATTATTATTCTTAACGCGCATTACATTGTTGGAACCAATAAGATCTCTCAGTAGGAATCGCCTACAATTTAGAAGCAGGGGCGGGAAATAATGTTGACAGTGAAAGTGAAAGAAGTAGTCATGTATTATTGGACTACTGCAACTTGCATCACTTGGACAACTTGATTGCGCTTTGAAAGCGAGATCAAACAATAGTTAGAACTTTGCTGCCCTTATCGGGGACTTATTTTAGCGTGCACAACTAGAATATGTAGTCTCTATTATACTTTTACCACCTTAACATTTCAAAGCTTTCATCAAGAGAACTTTCTTTCTTTATCCTGAATTAGTGATAAATAAACTAAAATCTTCACTCCCAAAATTTTTAAGACTTGAATCGAGCCCCCTCATCGCACCTAGCTCGTGAGGATGGGGTGCTCCGGGTCATGTAATGGCCACACTGGACGCAACAGAGGAAACAAAAAAGAAAAGAAGAAAAACTATATGATGAGAAGTTCCATTAAATTTGAGCAAGGTATGCTCGCCCTTCTCCTCTAGTACAGATTTGGTTATACCTACAAGAAGACAAGATTAGAAGACCTGATAAATATGCAATTTGAACAGAAACGTAGAATATATATATCGCTAAAAATGACTGCTTTATGTTCTAATTGAACAGATATCCAAGAGATTAAACTACAAGGCCTTGGAAATATCTCATTCCATGGTGTTCAAGTTAACACGGACAGCCTCATGATAGGGCTCATGATTTTTTCAGGTAGTATAAGCCACTATTTATGCATTGGGTATCCACGACACGACAAGTTTACCCAGTTAATTGAGAATACACAACCGCGAAAGCGATTTATGACAAAACCTAACTCGGTCAGCAAACCCGGAGCCGTCCTCTATATCTTGTAAACAATAGTCAACATGTTTCGTTTTATTGATTAACACTAAACTAGGGTAAGTTCAACTTACACTCCAGAAGTTTGGATGTGACCTTCGGAATCATAATTGAAATTTCTTGTTATGCCATGCTTGCACATAGTTTGACTTGAAGGAGAAATCATAAAAAAAAAGAGGTTAGAAACGTTGGCCATCACGAGGTATTTGGACTGTATTACATGCAATTTTTCCACATCGTGTACAAAATCGAAGTTCCCTTTTGTTTTTTGTTTTCAATTTTATTCTTACAACAGGATGTCTATGTGTAACATAGATTAAAACCAAAAGGCTTATATCTAGCTTTGAATCATGCAGGTTTAATCAAAGATCGATATAAACAGTGGCAGTCCTTGTAGAGTACAGGATCAGAGCAGGGCAACTTTTACGTGTATGTCTTGCGTATATTTATATTAGCAAAAGAAGAAAGAAAACTGTAGTTGTTATTTTTAAGCAACCATAACAACCATCAAAGTCAGAATCTCCAACGAAAAGGCGGGCACGGCAGAATCTTCCTAACTTTGTTATCTCACCAAAACAAATACCACCTTCTCAAATATATAGGATTATCCGTCTTTTCTTGTACATATATATATATATATATAATTTTCTCAAATTCAAAAACCCTTAATAACCCCTGCCTAACACCAACTCAGAACATCAAAACAGAACAGCTAACCATGTTTCCGTTATTCAGTTATTTCAGTTTCACCCTCTTCTCCCTCCTCTTCCTTTCACCCCCTTGCTTTCCTGCCATGACCACACCGGGCACAACAACTGTATTAACAGCCGATACTCTCAACGCCACGTGGCAAGAGTTCAGCCGTTTCCTAGATGTGGGGATTGGAAGCCAAGTGGCTGGTATGTCGGAGCTCAAAATTTACTTTCACCGCTTCGGCTATCTCTCTCTGTCATCGACCAACAACCTCACCGATGTCTTCGACGACCAGCTTCAATCCGCTGTTGTTGCCTATCAGACCAACATGGGCTTGCCTGTTACAGGGAAGCTGGACTCCAGCACCATGTCGCTGATTATGTCTCCGAGGTGTGGAGTTACCGACAGGACTACGCAAAACACAACATCTAATCAGGGATTACACGTAACTAGACATTTCGCGTACTTCTATGGCAAGCCTAGATGGGTACGAGGCTCACCCATGAGACTAACCTATGCATTTTCACCAGACAACATGATTGACTACATAAGTAAAGCAGAGATGAGGGCGGCTTTCAAGAGGGCGTTTTCACGGTGGGCGGCCGTAATTCCGATTAGCTTCAAAGAGGTGGAGAGCTACAAGATGGCGGATATCAAAATTGGGTTTTATCACGGCGATCACGGCGATGGTGAGCCGTTTGATGGGGTGTTGGGGGTATTGGGGCATGCGTTTTCGCCGGAGAGTGGACGATTTCACCTTGATGCGGCGGAGACCTGGGCAGTGGACTTTTCAAAGGTGAAGTCCAGGGTGGCGGTGGACTTGGAATCGGTGGCGACTCATGAGATCGGTCATGTGCTTGGATTGGGACACACTTCGGTGAAGGGAGCTGTGATGTTTCCTAGTTTGAGTCCAAGGACTAAGAAAGTAGACCTCAAGATGGATGACGTGGAGGGAGTTCAGGCTCTTTACGGATCAAACCCCAATTTCAAGATGAGCTCTTTTGAGTATGAAAATTCTTCTAACAAGGGTATGGGTCTTATGAGTAGAACATCCAAGTGGACCATTTGTGTGGTGGTCGGTGTTTTGGTGCTATTTTCGTGTACATAGTACAAAATTTTTACCTTTTCACTTTTTTATTAAGTCTTTAAATTGTAAAATTATAAGAATTATATACTCATATTCATTCAATTAAAAGAAAAAAGGTAATATATTTTATTGAATTTTCGCTTTCTCTTTTCAAATTATAGAAATTGTTCAAGTAATATCCATTTTAAACTGTTAACTTGGCTTTAAATTGCAAATAACTATTATAAAATGTGAATCATTCTAACTATTTAATTTTCTATTTGGGTGCAATAAAAAAAGAAATATTCTTGAATGTAAGTATTTGTTCGTTATTTAAGTTTTCAATGACCATGCTGATTGGTCCATACCTTAAAATGATAATACCATCAAGGGTTAAGTAGACTTTTGTGACCAAAAGAAAAACAAACTGTTTTGAGCATATGAAAAAAATCCCGACTGAAGTCTTATTATTGCCTTCTTAGCAAAGGGCAAAGGTGGAGGATATGAAATAGCAAAGGACTGAGTTCTAACTGTAGCTGCTGGCCTTTTTTAGTGGGTTAGTCCATAATAGGTTTAGTCCCAACAGCAATTAAATATTCATTCACTCCTACAATGATTGAACAATAGTACTTCCCTTCTCTTTTTTTTTTTTCCTTTCTTTCTTTCCACATACCTCACAAGTAAAGAGAAACAAAGAGTAATGGAATAAGGTTGGTGTGATTTCAGTTGCTACTTGTGGTGGCCACACCGTTAGTCAAGTCCGGGGTAGCCTGTAGACTTGGACTTGGAAAAGTTGATACTTAGTTAGGGGACTTTGAACAAGTCTGTTTAACTATTAGAAAGTACCTAACTCATCCTCAAAAGTTAGCTCAAGAGTAGAAAGTTTGTACATTATTATAAATTCTTGAATACTCTTATAGCGGTCTAATATGGAATTCCTGACAAACATTGACCTTGCCTAATTCCCATTGGCAATTTCCGTTGCATATACTTCTTTAAAAGTCCTTTTCATGTGATGCCTTTCTATGCTCTGGTTTAGTTTTCATATTCTACTGACTCTCTTTGGTACCCAGAAAAAGTCAATTTTTGGATGCAACATGCATAAAAACTGAAATCCTATTCTGGCCTTAACACATGCGTACAAAGAGATAAAAACAGAAATCATATTTCTGACATTGGACCAAGTTAGTGAAATTATCAAGTTCCTTCCAAAGAATATGCCAAGCCTTGAAACGAAACAAGGACTAAGGTATCACTTGCTATTAAAGACAACCCCCCATCCCACTCAAACAGAAACTAGCAGGAGAATTTGCCAAATTGTGATGGCCAATCAAAGGTGTCAACATACGTGTCTTTTGGTGCGAGTAATAAACTTACCAAATCTAAGTTTTTAATTAAAAATCGTTTGACCTATTTAGCATGGTGCAATTAGTAACATATGACAATCATCGAAAGAAAAAACAAAGATTCTAATTCTTTAGCAAAAATCAAGAAAATTACGGATATTAAGAAGTTTTGACTCATAAAGACTAATTCAACCTTATATTATTATTATTCAATAATTTCTAAGAAAACAAGGTATAAATTCAACATCACAACTCACCAATAAACAATATTTGAGATGGATACTATTAAAACATTTCAAAATTCATAGTTATCATCCATTGATTTATTAAAACTTGAATTAATGGTAAAATCTTAAATATAATAATATTGTTCAATAAATTAATAGATATTTTATCAAATGTATACACACTCCCTGCACCATTTAATATGTACAACCCTTGTGTACAAGCCTTGTAAAATTATTGACCATGTGATAATATTAAGTATGAGACGTTTGTAATATTTATTGGAGTATTTGATAAATCATTTAATTTAATAATTCATCTCTTTAAAAAATTAAATAAAATTTCAAAAATATTCTTAATAAAAATATTCCTTTAGAAAACACTTTTCAAGTTTATTAGGAATCTAAACTAATTTAATCTCAATTAAATAAATTTAATTAAAATATTGCTTAAAACGCATAAAAAAAATACAAAAATTGATTTGGGGATTATAGTCTTTTATGTGAGGGGCATGCAGTCAAATCTAGTGTTGTCTGGGGTGTCTTTGAGATTCAAGGTTTTTGCCAGTAACGATAGTCACCACTGACAATGACGAAGACCACCAATGGTGACTAGACTTATTGGTGTCATCTTCATGGCATCGAGGATGCTTCATGCATCTCTAACACAGATTCCTAATTCATAATCACTCTAAACCCAATTCCAAATTGAAAATCGATCACAACCAATAAACAAACAAATCACAGAAAAGACAAACAAGCCTATGGGAGTGTGTAAATACTTATGAAAGGCTACATATTATCATTTTTTGAAAACAAATTCAGAGCAATCAATTAAAACTAAAACCTAGTTCATCAAAACAAGGTTTCAAGCCTTGATTTTTATTAAATCAATAACAATAAAGTAATCAAGTTAAATAATTAAAGTAGGTTTTAATACCATTATTCCAGAAGCTAACAATGATTGAATTATGAGTGCAACATAAAATTAAAATTTTATGGCTTTCCAATCAAATCTTAATAACTAAATAAGTTGAAAAACATGAATCGTAAGAATAATTGAATTATACCTCATTCAGATTTCCACTGAAACCATTTTTGAGGTTTCAACTATGAAATGTCTAAGCATCCAGCCTTTAATGATATACATAAAGTAGAGAAAAATAAACTCAACTAAATAAAAAGAAATAGTAGAAGTTCTAGCTCCTTTATGTTTAATAAAATCAAATATCTCATAATTGATCTTTGGAGTTTCTCAAACTTCACAATTAATCCCAGCTTATTTTATATTAATTTTTTTTTCTTTTTAACAGCTCTTTATTTGTGATCCATTAGGATCCTACTTTATTAGTGAGATTATAAATTCTAATGCTAAGTTATAGCTAGAATTAGATAAATTAAAACTTCTTTTAATTTGTATTTAATTCTCTAATAAAATAATTTATAATTATAGATTAAAATTGAAATCTAGTAACAGCTATAATTACCCAAATATTAGGATGTCAAAGTAGTTTGATCCAACTTGTCCATACATGATTATGATGTATAATTTAATCCTTTCGTTATCCTATATTCTAACTGAATATATAGTATGGATATAAAATCTACTCTTATAAATCCAATGATGTTCTTCCTTGCTAATTATTAAGTCTTTTATAATTAATATTTAAAAACATCTTTTTAAATGTCAATAACGAGAAAATTTACAGATATATAAGTAACATTCCATTTCGGATCCTCATAATTAACTCCATTTAGTGAATTTATTCCCTAATAAGTATCCACATGTTTGTTTAAGTATCTTCATATTTTAATTTATGAGATTAATTATTTTCTTTATAAGAAAGAAGTATAATGTGTGTTAGTTTTACCATTTTATCAATATCCTGTCTTGATGAAACTATAAATAGGAACAATTTAGGAATGCTACATAAATGCAAATTGAATCTCAAAATTATGATCTTATTATAATGATACTTACACAATAATTATTCTAAGGATTTTTACCTTTAGTATTAAAACATAAATATAATTAACAAAATACGTAAAGATAAGAATGCTTTCATTAATTAAAATAATAATGTCATACATAAAACTGAGACCAAAACTGATTGGTTGTAAGGGCATAAAATAACACTTTATTGGTTTACCTACATCAATTTGTTTCAACTATGAATAGCAATGTATAGGAGGATTTATTATAGGCAATTAGGGGTTTTGAAATAGTCTTAATATTATTAGCATATTTTGATTGGCATTCAATCGTTAGCAAACTCTTTCTTCAAGATTTGTGTGCATAACAAATGAAGTTCTCAAGTAATCTTTTACACCTAAAACAACCAATGTTAAAATTGGATTATGAGTTTTTAATAACAAAGATCCATTTAATTTATGCCAATTTTTTGCTTTAAAGAGAAGTATCAAAAACAAAAACATATCTTATAATAAAAAGGAATGGTATTGAGGTAATCGAGATGGGTAAAATTTATGTCAATTTTTTCCTTTATAAAGAAGTATCAAAAACAAAAACATATCTTATAATAAAAGGGAATGGTATTGAGGTAATCGAGATGGGTATAAAAGCATTGATAATAGATAGTATATAGGTAAAAATTCTAATTATAGAATAAAATATCAACAATGCCTCGATTGTTCCAAACTTGCTCAAAAGGTTTCTTTTTGATAAGTATGTGGATGAAGTGGAAGATTTAGAGGAAAAGGTGACTTTTTCTGATGAAAACTTATTATCCAACTTAGAAACTTTTCAAAAGACCTAGGAAATGTTAATGTTATATGTTGAGCTTAACTGCTCTAAATTGGAAATGTTAATATCAAATATCAATAGAAAAAGAGTTGTTAGTAAAGCTCAAATATGTGAGGTGATTCCAATTTGATATTAAAGGAGGAATGCTCCTATTGAACTATTTATTGGGAAGATATAGAATACTGAGGTTCTTCCAAATTAAGAAGTCCAAAGGTATTGCATCAGATAATGTGTTGGACTAAAGATAAAGTGAAGTTTTTGACTTATGAGAGATCAATAGGGATGAAAATTTTAACCTAATTCAGCCTAAAATTAATGGGCTAAGCCTAAGTTGATCAATTTTAGATTAGGTTCAAACTATTTCTTTAAAAACATCTTTGGATTTTGAATCAAATTCATGTTTTATGGCCAGATCTAATATGAAATTGCCATACTATACTGTTTAAATAAAACAACGAAATTTTACTATTTAATGAATAGTTGTTACAATCAAAAGAATTGTTAGGTTTTTTATATCTAATTGATCATATTTATCGAGATTTATAATTATAACCCTCAAATACCACAAGTGCATGGGTCGTGAATTGTAGTAATTGAAGGGCTGATCTCACAAGGAGGGTGAACTAATCTTATTTTAGGGTGTCTACGGCTCAAAGAAATAACAAAGTGAAATAAAAATGAAATAAGAATATAAACATGGGAATTTGATTGCAGGAATTCAACTCAAGAAATTAACATAAAACAAGAATTGAAATTGAGCAACATAAAAAGTCACTATAGAAATTAGTCCAGAGAAATTGCCAAGTTATGAGAGAGGAGATTCTACATATCATTAATGCCAACCTAGCCAATTATGTGTCATTGGGGTGTTGATTCTAAACTATCATAGGGGGAATCACTCTCTCTCGAATTATAATCTCGTGCCCTCAATCATTAACCCTAATTAAATTATAGAATTTGTAATCTCTCAATTAACCAAAAACTCATAATTAAAATTAGATCGGAAGCTCTTTACTAAACTACCGGGTCTCACAAGAGATCTCTCTCCACACAAAAATTGATATGATTAACTATGTGGTCTATTGGATCGCCTAACTCTCATTAATCCAATCTAATCATTTTTATCCAACTCACCCTTTGGTTTGTTACCAAAATATGCAAAAATCGAAGTTAATCACAACACCCAATCAATAAAACACAAAATCAACTATATTAGTATTAAATCAAGGTGAAATCCTAAAGGAAGAGTTAGAACATTGTCAACAATCCAAAACCCATCATTATACAATCCATTTCAATCTTATACATTAAATGAACACAAATGAAATTGAAAGGAAATAAAACTTGGATCGGATAATTTAGGAAGGGAGTAGTGTCGGGAGACTACCTAATTTGGGAAGCAGCAACATCGGGACCTGCTTCTACTCTCTCTTTTTTCTCTCTCTCTCTCTTCTTTACCCTCTTTCTTGAACTTTCCAAAAGTGGCAGAATGTAAAAGCTCCTTTAGGGCTACATCTTTAAGTCTTATATAGTATTTCCAATTAAGGTAACCCTGTGGTCTTTTATGAGTCCAAAATGTCCAAAAAATCTCTCAAAAACTCAAGTCGTGGGGCTACATCCTTAAGTGTTATATAGTATTTCCAATTAGGGTAACCCTGTTGTCTTTTTTGAGTCCCAAACATCCAAAAAATCTCTCAAAAACTCAAGTCGTGGGGCTACGTCCTTAAGTCTTATATAGTATTTCCAATTAGGGTAACCCTATAGTCTTTTCTGAGTCTAAATCATCCAAAAAATCTCTCAAAAACTCAAGTAATGCAGGCCATGATTGTGTCACTAATGATCGTGGCCTTTAGTGGCACGATCATCCATGATCATATCCGAGAGTTTTTGCTTTTATCATGATTGTGTCCCATTACGACATAATCATGGCTCCCTGCACCAACTTCTGTCATGATCTTGGCTCCTTGCTTTTGCTTCTATCATGATCGTGGCCTTGGGTTATTTCCCAGGTCTTCTCCGAATCTCCTCCAATTTTCCTGAAACACTAACAAAACTAAGTACTGTCAGCTATGATGAATGCAACAATTATATTTCACAAGTCAATTAAGCTCTCACACAATAAACCACTTGAACATAACACAAAGATTGCTCCATCTAAAACATCATCTGTTGGACCATGTTTCCGGAGCCCAACATCGGACATTGGATCCTGAAACTTGAGCGTGGAGGGAGACTTAGAAGTTGAAAATTTAAAAGAAAAATCCTTCAAAAGCAAAGGTGGGTGTCACCACATCAAATTGTAATTTCGCCACGGTGAACGATTTAACTTTCGTCGCAGCGAACTTGCAATTTTATTTTCATTGCGGCGGCCATTTGGTCTTGTTGTGACGAACTTACCACGCCAACGAAAATAAAAAGTTTTGGGTTAATTACGTCGCAGTGAACTCTTAGCTTTGCCGCAGCAAAAACCCCTAAAATAGAACCCATAACCTAAAACTACCTATCATACTAAATGCAAACATAAATTCTTTTGACCATCTTCAATGATTCCACCCAAAGACAATTAAACATAAGCAACCTTCCAAAATCGTATTCTCATTGCAAAACGATTGTAATGTGAAACTTTTCAAAGCTAAAAGTAACATCAACCATATTTCATTGATAACCAAAGTAAGAGTTTTGCAAAGCTTTAATGGGCATTTCAAGCCATATTACAACATAAACCTTAAAAAAAAAACATCATTTGCAAAAGTAGAATTTCCCGAAATGCAACTAAAGCCTTATTTTGCAAAAACTAATTTCAAAAGCAAAATAAGCCTAGTAAGAGTTATGCCTTGACTCTTAACTACTCGATCTCATGCTCCTAACCTAAAGATGGGACGGAATAGGAGGGGTGAGTTTAAAGCTTGTGGGTAACAGATTTATAAACAAGAAACAAGCAAAAACTATTTTCAAACCTCATTGTTATTGTACATTTTCGAAACCATAGTAATTTCGCATGAAAATCACCAAACACTAATTTCTCAAAATTCTCAATTTATCAAACAACTCATGAGCAATCATAAATCATGTATGCATCAAACTTGTCATTAGATTATAAACACATTAACACATCAGAATGGTTTAGGTAGATCCATAAACATAATGCACTACACATTCTCACATAACGGTCCTGCGTAATCATAAACTTGAGGGAATCCATGAAGGAGCTTCGTGTTACTAGCAGGCAGGCGGGAGACGCCTTTAACTTGGTCAACGTGCACGTGACATTCTTAAGGGACTATCATAAACCCATATAAGTTGTAAACTTGTCGTCCAAAATGGCACTTTTTCAAAAACTTGCTTTTCATATACTTGATATATTTTGGAAACCATTTCCGAAAACATGATTTTATAAACATGTATCTTTTCAAAGAGAAATCCTTTTCAAAGTC
>JANPWT010000005.1:18004160-18017735 GCA_024678245.1 Erythroxylum densum
TCTCTAAGAATTTCAATTTCGGGATGGAATTTGAGCACAGAATAATGTTTTAGTATAATAATAGTCTGAAAATGTTAGGATAACTTTTAGATTATGAAACCAAATTGAATGATTTTAGTTTCATTAGAAAATTAAGACAATGAGAAACATTTTTCTAGAAGGAAGTGTTATCAAATTGCTTCAATTACCTAATCAGAAAAGGTCTTGATTTTTGGAAGAAGTTAGGCAATGACTTAAACGAATTTTGAGGTATTGATAGATTAATTATGTTATTTTTGTGAAGTTAATTAGCATGTTAATTTGAGTAAGGTTTATGACATAGGTTAATTGAATTATAGTGTTAAGGTAGTAAGATTGCATGAGGGGCAAAATTGGCAAGTTACTTAAGCATTTAAGTTACAAGGCATATAAGTAAGGGTAAAATGGACATTGTTTAATCATTAATGGTATAAAAGAAAGAAGAAAAGAGTGTCTTACATTTAGAAGAAACAAAAAAACGTGAATGAAAGGAGAGAAAGAGAGAGAAGCACAAAAAAGAGAGAAAGGAGAGAAAAATAAAAAAAAACTAGGGTTTCTCCATTTCTTAGTTTTCAAGAGGGATTTTGAAGTTTATTCAAGAAGGAAAAAGGAAGAGGAGGATGAGAGCTTCCATTAGAGCCAACAAACTCTTCATTTGGTGAAGGATCAAAGTAAGAGCATTTTTTATTATTTGTATTTTTGGAAGGGTTCTGGTTCATATAGCTTAAAAAATGTATGGGTTTAGAAATTATAGGATCAATTTTAGTGAATGTATCTTGTGGGTTCTCAATTGAGATTCCTATTGAATGGAATTTTGTGGCTATTGTTAAAGGAAATCAAGGAAGGAAAAAGGAGCAAGGGGAGAGGACATCTTGAGTAAGTTTATGAGCAAGGAAATAAGGTGGGTTTCATGTTTATAATTAAGTAATGAGCCATTGATGTTTTTATTCAAACCAAGAAAGAAAAATGATTTCAGTTACTTCATAAATGTTTCTTTTATTGCTTTTGAATGATTTGTGAGATTGCTATATGTTTTGATATATGAATTTTGATGCTGATTTGTGAAATGATGATAAAAATGCTTATGGAATATGTCATGCTCATGAAAGACAAGTTTTAAAAAATGTGCCATTTGGGCAATTGGTTTTCAAGTCATGAATTACATGTTATGTGAGTTTGTGGTGGACCCCTAAGTTAAGTCACGTGCACGTTGACCAAGAAAAGGCTTCTCCTGCTTGCCTGCTAGTGGCATGGAGCTCCTTCATGGACTCCCTTAAGTTTATGCCTACGCAAAACCACTATGTAGAATTGCGATAGTGCCTCAAGTTTATGACTACACAAGACCATTATGTGGGATTGTGTAGTTCGTCATATTTATGGACCACCTAAACCATGTCTAATGTGCTTATGTGTTTATGAATTGTGAACAATTTGAAAAATGGATAAATTGTGTTGTTGTGATTTTGATTACATGACAAGAATTTTGAGAAACACGTGTTTTATGATTCAATAAGAATTTTCTATGAAATTGAACTTTTTGAACAGTTTTGCTTGTTATTCATTATAAGCATGTTACCCACAAGTTTTAAAGCTCACCCCCACTCTCTTTCTCCTATTCAAGTGATGAACAAGAGACCAAGTGAAAGTGAATCAAGGCATAAATCCAAATTTGCATGTTTTGTGTTGTTTTGGAGTAATTTATATAAAACAAAGTTGTAATTGCATTTTGAGCAATTATTATTCAAGTGCCATGTGTAATTTGGTGATTTTGGAATAATGTATTGTGGCTTGAAATGCCATTAAAGTTTGTAAAACTCTTAATTTATGATGTTAACGAAATGTGGATTGGTGTATGGACATGAAATGTGAATTTGTATATGGATGACGATGATGAATGTTGAGCATGAATGGTTGGTATATATATACATATATATTCACATCAGTGAGATGTTATGGAAAAGAAAATAGGAATTATGAATGGATAAGAATGATGTTGCATTAGTTAAGGAAATGAATTTGGGACAATTTTCAAGATTTCATAAGGGTTAGACTTGTGTTCTGACTTCAAGAGAAAAATTGTATTGATTTAGGTAGAACTAGACCAATTTGTCTTCACAAAAGTTGTATCTCATCATCTTAGCTTTCCGACGATATAAAGCATATCAATTTTGGGGATCGAAGTTGAGAGATATGAGCATTATAAGTGATGATACTGCATGGGAAATATGAACATGATAGCTGTGGTGAATGATGAGATTTGTGGTATGTGATGAATCATTGAGTTGATATTTGGGAGTTTCCATGAAATCATTTTGGTAATTGGACGTTTAAGAAGTGATATCACATTATAAGAAATGAATTTGGGAAGATTAAGAGTGAATATAAGGTTAAATTGGATGTGGGAAGCATTGGAGACGTTTTGGAGGAGTTTTGGGAACCTCTATGTCTGTTAGATGGACTTTAGGTCCGTTAAACAGACCTTATCGGGTGAGAAAGGACTCCTAAGCTAGTATAAGTCTGTTAAAAAGACATGTATGTCCATTAAACAGACTTTCTCGGCCAAATTTGGCTTCCAGCCCTGATAATGTCCGTTAAACGGACATTCACGGGACAACTTTAGTAAATTGCAATTTTTGACCCTTTTAGAGGCAAAATTTCACTTTGTGATTCTTCATGCAGGTTGTAGATCTATAAATCTTATTTCACATGGTCCAATAACGAACTAAATCAAACATATTTAGAAAAAGTTATGGAATTTTCACCAAGACAGGTACAATATGAATAAAGACTTAAACATGTTGAATTCTTTTGGTGATAACTTCCCTATCCGATCTTCGAATGAAGTGATTCTTGAAGAGATAGTTTCCTAACAAATGCATCTATGTCTCCATAAAAATTGGGATCTTTTGGAGTTGATTTGAGAAAAGGTTGATGGAAAGTAAGTGAGAGCTCGGTTGGGGAGCATGATTGGGGTATGAATACACTTTGGAATTTTAAGCATATCTTGAGCTATAGAGTTCCAATTGAGATAGTTCTTGCTTCAAATTAAACTAGAGATGTAGATAAAATATTGTTTTGAAGAAGTCAATTCAATTTTGGTGATTGACTAGTGTGAGCTCACCACCTTTGTGAGATGACAGGGTTATCAGCTCAAGACTTATGACTCCAGAATGATCATTGGACTCCGGAATTAGGGTCCAACATGTTTACTATCAGAGCATAAAGATGAACCGATGATGGTCAAGTTTCATGATCCGAAGTTGGGCTCCGCAAGTGGGGTGCAACAGTATACTTGCAAATTATTTGATCAAGTTTTTGGTGCCATTGCTAGGAAAATTTTAATTACTAATTTTGTTAATCTTAGTTTAGTTTTTTCTTTTTCATTTGATTTCTTTTGATGTTTCATATGGTTCATGCGAGATAGGATATCAAGGAGTGATAACTTGGACATCTCACTTCAATTTGATCCTAAAATAGAAGGGGTGTAAAGACAATTGCTAATTAAGATAATGTAGTTGTGGTTATAAAGAAATAACCACAAATGATGCATATGGGGTCCATCTAGTTACCTATGATTAGTGATAGTACCTCATATAATAAATTGATGGAAGGGAGAGGAATTATAAGCTAAAGGAGTTATATCTACATTTTCTCTCGATTTTTAGTGTATCATTTGGTGAAAAGATGATCACATTTATAAAGGATTTTATTCGGCCATTAAGACATTTACATTGAAGGACCTTATAGAAGATAAGTTTTGTATGAGGTGCTTCTCATAATACATAAATGATCGAGGATATGGTTGATCTCAATCAAGGTAGACTTTTTTTAAGAAGTAGGACCATATTTATGACACATTCATGTTAAGATTTCAT
Source organism: Erythroxylum densum (assembly GCA_024678245.1). Classification (NCBI taxonomy): domain Eukaryota; kingdom Viridiplantae; phylum Streptophyta; class Magnoliopsida; order Malpighiales; family Erythroxylaceae; genus Erythroxylum; species Erythroxylum densum. The sequence goes on from JANPWT010000005.1 coordinate 18,008,054, forward strand.
ATATACAGCTTGGCATAGAAGGACAAGGATGCATTCTAAAAATCATAAGAGATATAAAAAGATCTCCTTATTAATTTTCATTAATATTGTTTGAAATTAGTGATGCAGTTCTTTTATAATGGCTTACTTTGACATGTTAAGCTTTGGTTGACAATGTAATTCAAGGAACAATTTATTCAAAAACTAGCTCAGTTAAGGAGAATACACCAAAGTAGTAAGGATTAAAGGCATCCCTTTATAAGGTGTAAACATCTTTAGAATTAGTAAATCATATAGTTGATCTCTCAAATTCAGTGAAGATGCTTTTAAACTGAGGCACAACAACATGGACGTGTTCTATTAGTATGGAGTGTATGGGCATCTATCCTATACATGTATGAATGTTGAACCAAGCTTAAATTATAATATATAATTGAACTATATGACTACTTATAGAGGAAAGAAGGTATAAGGAATGGGCCTTTCTTTAGAACATATAATTTGGAGAAGAGTAATCACCCCAATATTTCATTAAAAAAAGGGTGTTGGAATGGGTAGACTTATGAGACCACTTCAATTCCAATATATACCTCAATTTCAATAGACACAACTATAGAGTAATGGTTTGAAGGAGATGCTAAAACATTTTTTGTCTATTATAGGGGGAAAGTTAGATAAAGTGGACTAACATAAAAAAAATTGTACAATCTAATACTACCTTCATTCCTAAGCTTGAGATACAAATGAGCTAACTACCTAAAGTGGTGAGTGAAAGAGGTTTAAGAAAGCTTATAAATAACACAAGGTAAACTCTAAGGACTAAGCATGTACCATCATACCAAGGAGAAGCATAACAATTGATCTTGATGTTGCAAGAGGAGAGGAAATGAAGGAAGGAAAAGTTAAGGAGAAGAATAAGAAAGATGAGGACAAATAAAATAAATGTTAATTTTATATTTAACTTGTACCAATTAAGAATATAATCCCATAACCTTTATAAATCTTTATATGCCACCATTACCATACCCTTAAAGGCTAGAAAAGAATATGATTAATAAACTGAACATCAATATACCCTTTTGCTTAAGCTTAAGTTCAAATGACTTAATATAAGGATTTTTTGAGGAAGATTATCTTCAATAAAAAATAAACCAGAGCAGTATACTATAGTACACTTAAGTAATGCCATCATAAATAATAAATTACCTCTAAATTAAAGGGATCCAGGGAGCTTTATAACACTTTTTAAATTTGGTTAGGAATAAGTGAGGATAACCAATGAATATGTCCCTTTAACTAACTAGTTATTCCATTTAGTAACTACTGGAGTTTTAAAAGACTTGTAAAAATTGGGAAATTTATCTTTTTAGTGGATTGACTTTTTAGTGATGGACATAGAATACAACATTAGGTTTCTCATCATTTTAGGGAGACCATTCTTTGATACTAGAGGAGGGGTAATAATCGTGAATGAGGGGAACCTTACACTTAAGTTGGGTAAAGAGAAAGTAGAGTTCCACATCTACAAAACCTTGAAATACCAAGAGAAGGAGGACAAGAAGGAAGGTAAGAAGGAGGAACCACCATATGTCCAACCCCTCCATATGTTTGAAAGATCTCATTCCTTATTAAGGCTGAAAAAGAATCAAATGAATGTTTAATTTTTAAAGTTTATAAAGATGTTAAAGAAATTGCAAATTAACTTGTCCTTTATTGAACCTTTGGAGAACATGCCCAAGTACACAAAATTTATAAAAAATAGACTCAATAGACCCTAATGTGTATAAAGATCATGAGGATAATGGTGATGAGTCATTAAAGATATGTACATTATTAGGACTTAAGGAAAAAGAGGAGTTGTGTACAAGTAAGGATGGTGTTTTGAGAGTAAAAGGACACCTTTAACCTCTACCTTCTTCCAAAGAAGCCCCTTCTATGAAGCTAATGACACTGCCTCTTCATTAGCATTATGCATATCTAAACGATGATAAAATATATCATACTAACTCCTCATCTCCTTTGTATTGTATGTAGGAAAGGAACCGAGCTCATCTATATGGCACTCTTGGATAAGTAAATAGTTTAAAAGGAATTCAGGATAAAATAATTATAAAGAAGAGTTTGTTAGGAGAAAAACTAATGACATAACTCTTCTTTTCTTTTCATTTTACATTCTTTATTTTTAAGTTTCTTTATTAAATTTATTTTCTTTAGCAAATAATTTTTTAAAAGATTTCTTGGAGTTTTAACTCACCAAACTTGTATAGAATTGAGGGAGATTTTATAACCTTAATTACCTTATTTGGTTGAATGTGACATCTTAATTTTTGTAACTGAAGGTAATGCCAAGTTTGAGTACGTATATGTCTATATGGGGTTGAAATTTCTAAGACATTCCATTAGTTTTTGTATTTTAAATAATATGGTTTATTAGTTAAATTTTGATTTTATATGAGTTTAGGTTGTACTTGGAGGTAAAAAGGATTTTTATGGTAAAATATTGAGGGGAAGTCTAAAACAAAACCTTTGGCCATTTACTCTTATGTCCAATTAATTAAGGTTGTGATTTGATAAAAGACAATTAAGGAGCATCTCAAGCTACCATCAGAGGATTGAAGATTGAGTTTCATAATGGAAGGCTATTAAGGCATGATAGATCCAACCAAAGGGATGCATTGCATATGTTTAGATTATGGTTAACCTTGTTAGCTAGATGGTTACACTCGTTATGTAAACACCTATTTGTATAACCTCAACTAGTGGCTTACATCTTAAGTCATAATATACATCCTAATTCTAGTGGGTTGAACTATATTTGGACTATAGGTTTAAACTTCCTAGACCTACTCTACAAAGGTTTAGGTAAGGTGCCATTAGTCTGATTATCATAACTGATGATGTAATCCATTAGCAACGTGGTTTGGTACATGTCATAAGAAAAAAAATTTGTGTTCCTAGTATTAATTACTTAACTATTGGAGAAGTAAGGAGTGGAACTCTCTTATTTTGGGATTATGAATAGCAAAGAGGCTACAATAACATTAACAACAACAACAATAACAACAACAATACAACTATCTCACTAGAAATCTCACCGAGACGCAAGGTCTCTTACTCCTAATTAATAGACAGACTATTTTCAATGGACCCACAAAAAAAGAAACAAAATAATTTTTTTAAAGAATTGTTTGATGACAAGAAAATAATAATAATTATAAAATAAATGAAATAATAGTATGAAAAATAGAAGTAAACTAAGATAAGAACAAAACAATTAAAAAACAATAGAATAAAACAAAAATAAAAATAAAGGATAATAAAACCAAAACTAAAACTAAAAATAAAATAATAAAATGCTAATAAAAGAGGTAAAGAATAAAAATAAAATAAAAGCTGAAATAAGTAAGTAAATAAACAAACAAGGAAGAAGATAAATAAATAAATAAAATAACAATTAACGAAAGGAGAGAAAAAAAATTCTTAACTAAAATGACGAAGGGGAAGTATTATAGGCAAAAGTGTTTAGGTTAAATACAAGATACAAGGATCAAAAGAAAAGGAACAAAGTACATATGAAAAAAAGTAAGAACTCTCTAAGCAGGATCCTTTACTTATATCCTATTTCTCAGTAATCTCTAGTTAGGCCATATCATTCCTTATCACCTCCCCCCAGTTCTTCTCAGTTCTTCCTCTTTTTCTCTTATAATCCTTAAATGCAATCTTCTCACATCTTATTGGGGAATTGAGATTACTCTTCTTAACATGTCTGAACTAAGGTAATTACTAGTAATCACTATCTTTATGGGATCGATATGTACTTGTCGATATTAGCTATAAGTATGTCATGCACAAAATTAATGTTGGTATAAAAATAAACTAATCAATAATGCAATAACTAAATTTGATTGATGATATATGTTTTGTTGATATTGATCTAAAATTTGATGTAGAAGGGACATGTTTACAACTAGAAGAGGAGTTAGGCATGATTAGGAGCACAGAAGGGAGCTCAGATGTCGAGAAGGAGTAGATAAGAATCTTTGCAACATCAAGATTATTATACCTTACTTTAAGGGTAGGAATGATCTTAAAGTTTATTTAGAGTAGAGACAAAGGTATAATTAATCTTTGACTATTATAATTACCTAAAGAGAAGAAGAGAAAGATAGTGGTATTAGAGTTTATCGATTATACCTTCATTCGGTGGGATTAATTTTTCAATAATAGGAAAAAATTATAAGTGACTTATAGATACTTTAAAAAATTGAAAGATTTTACAAGGAAAAGGTTTATGTTAAGCCATTATTATAAAGATTTTTACTAAGAATTGGAAAGGTTTACCTAAAGATAAAAACATGTAAAATAATATCATAAGACGATTGAAATTGTCATAATCTAAGCTAATATAGAGGATGATAGAGAAGCAATTATAACATGGTCATTAAATAGATTGGATAGAAAAATTTCCAATAACATTATTGTTACATCATTATGTATAATTGGAAAAGATGGCACATACTACAATAAAAATTGAGGGGCAACTCAAATGCAAAGTAATATCAGGGTTTCCCACTAGTATTAGTAGCTCTTAGAGGCTTGTTTGAAAAAAGGATGATAAGAGAATTTTTAAAGAAAAAAGAAGCATATATGACCAAATAGGATGTTTGTAATATTGAAATAAAGATATCAAGTGTTTTTGTAATTTGAAATAAAGTAAATTACATTACAATGTCAAAATAATAAGGTTGACCATGAGATATAATCAAAAGTCTGTGAGTGACAGTGATTTAGAGAAAAGGGAACTATATGATATGCAAAATCCCTACCTTATAGATCCTCAAAGGCAAATGCACCTATCGAACTATAATATAAGACAATGAATATCAAGCGTCAATCTTATAAGGATTACAAGTACTAGTAGTTACCACTTTTCTATTATCTAATATAAAAATAAGGTGATGGCCATCATATACCTCTGAAATGTAGAAAATGCATTGTATAACCAAAGGCATCGTCTTGTAAGAAAATGTATCATAGAGATATATGTATTATTTTCTCCTAATGTGATAGTTGGGTTTCCAAAACTATTAAAGGTTAAAGTGTTAAAATACTGAGTCACATAACTTACATCATTATAGAATTAATTTGGTGCATTTAGGAGATAATTTTATGAATTAATTCACATGCATGATATTAGCATACACACATGAATTATGTTTAAAAAATGCAAATATTTTATGTGCACTCGATTGACATGTTTGGGGGTATGAAAGTTTCAAAATAATTATGACATGATTGTGCATTTTTAATGTTTTGTATTTTAATTTACAAATAAAAGGAATTGATAGATTACAATTAGGAATTTGGAGTTTATTTGTCACAATTGGAAGATTGATGGATTAAAATGTACATTTAGACTAGGAAAAGTTTCAATTAGTAAGATAAGTTGACATGTGGAAATTTAGGATGACTAGTCTATAAAATAAGTGACAAATGGCTTGGAGAATTAAGTGACAAATGGTTTAGGAATTTAGTGACACCTGGTAGCCAAGAAGGAGGACATATATCTTGCTTAAATACATGACAAGTGTCTTTAAAGAAAGAGCACTCATCCTACACCATATGACCAACACATTCAGCTTCTTTTGTTATGTTTCTATTGTATACTCTCTCCTTCTTCTCCCTCTCACTACTGAAATCCACACCTCACCCACACCTTTGGATTTTTTCCCTAATTTTGTACATTACAACCCTAAAACACATGCAAAATCCATCATAATGATACCTTTAGAGGTAGAATATTGTTACATTTTTTTGTCTTCTGCTTATCATTGTCGAAACCATCCTACTCCTTCACTGTTCTTGCATGCATGTGAGGCAAAGAAGGCTTGATACATTGAGGTGGCATTTGAGTCAAACAAGTAAGTAAAGTATTGATCTGTTGTGGCATGTGTTAGCAGAAATTGTGATGACTGATTAGGGATAAATTGAATGTAATATTGTTGTTGAAATTGTGCTAGAAAATGATAAATGAAAGGGGTACCTTCTATTATGTTCATGGATGCATGATAACAGTAGTGTTTTCAAATCTAGAAAAGTTAGGATTGCAAGTATGATGGTATAAAGTGAATGGTAATGAAATAAATGAGCATATTTTTGTGAGATTTAATGAAATCAATTTGGAAGTTAAATTAACCTTAAAGGACATGAAATCCAGAAAATTTCAGGTGTTAGTGATGTCTCTAAGCTTGTAAATTTCAAGAAGTACTAAAGGTAGTAAAGTTACACACATTTGTGATGTTGACGACAAATTCTAAAATTTTAATTTTATCCTTGTATACATGTCAAACCAGCTGAAAAAATCACTCCAAATTGGTATATTTGGACTTGATTAAGGCTAGGAATGAGCTTAGATTGTTTCTTGATTAATTGGTTTAGAGCTTGATAAGTTTATGTAGTTAATTGATGTCATAACCTAAAGAATGGACTGTTTTGATGTGGTTGTGTTCAAAGCTGAAAATTTTGATTTCTTAAAGGAATAAATGAGTTCTTTTAATGAAAATGTGATCTTAGGGACATAAGTAATGTGTATAAGGTGTGGATGAATGAGAATTGAAGAACAGGCGATAATTATGAATGAGAATTGGGTAAATGTATTAATATATATTGCTGGAAAAAGTTTGGTGAATGTATAGATCGAGCTTGCTAAAATTTTGGATTTAAAGTAACAGTTGTGTGTGTGTGTTATAAGTGTAATGTATGGTTAATGAATTGGAGTAAATCAAGCTAGCTTAAAGGTCTGATTAGCTGAATATGAGGAGTCTAGTTGGAGTCTTATGTATTAGTATCCCATTTCATGTTATATATTTGGTACTGAGATTGAACTAAAAAATGTTGTGTAATGTATATATGGATTCTGAATTGTAATGACATATGTGACCTTTATGTTAGTGAATGAAATGGGAAGAAATGAACATTTAGAATGCATATGGTATGTTTAATGCCTTTAATGAGTTAGCTTGATTATCCTAATGTACCATTTTCATAGAGAATGTTCTCGAATATTCTCTGGTATGTTGGGGTTTATGCTCTATGGGAGTGGTAATTTATGTTTGGTATCAGAGCATAGTTTAGGTCATCTACTATAAGAGACCATGTCACAAAATCAGCTAATCTTAAGTAAATAGGAGCCAAGAGAGAGTCCCCTATACCTTAGTCTGAACAAATGTCTCAGAGAGTTCCTGAGAGGAGAGAAAGGAGGTATGATAAACTTAGGAAGCAGAGGGCTATAGACTTCTATGGAAGTACAAACCTTGCCAAGGCAGAGGGTTGGTTGGAGAGAACTAAGAGAGTATTTAATCAAATGAGTTGCAAGCTTGATGAGAGGTTCGACTACGCAGTCTCTTTACTTCAGGGTCTAGTCTATCAGTGGTGGAAGACAATTCTAGGTAGTTCCACCCAACCTTATAGACTGACATGTAGGGACTTCTTGAAGGTCTGTAAGGATAATTGCATGCCAAAGATGTTGGACATCGTTTTTGGAGCCCAGCAACCGGAGTCATAAACCTTGTGTTTATTATCCTGGAGGGTTATTGCCATCATTCCACTTGATTGATGTGCCCACACCAGTCAGTCACCCGAAATACCACTTGACTTCTTCAAAGAAATTATAGCTCTAAGTCTTTAGTTCGCTTTGAAGCAAGAGTCATCTCAATCAGAGTTTTACATCTCAAGATATACTTAAAAACCTAAAGTGTGTTCATACCCCAATCATTCTCTCCCAACTGACCTCTCATTTACTCTAATGGAAACTTTCTCAAAACAACTCCAAAAGATACAAATTTTCATGTAAATATAGTAAAAGATGTTAGGAATCCATTGCTTTAAGAATCACTTCATTTGGAGGTCAGATGAGGAAGTTATATTTGAAAGAATTGAACACGTTTATACCCTCAATCAATTCGTATCTATCTTGGCGCAATTACCATAACTCCCACTACAAATGTTAAATTGACTTCATTTTTAGACGGTTTTAAAGAAGACTCCTATATCTACAACTTTTATGAAGACCTCAAAGACAAATTCTACCTTTTAAAGTATCATAAATGAAACAGAAAATGATGATACAAACTAAGACAATGTAGGAGTCAAACTAAGACGATGCAGGAGTCAAACTAAGATGATGCAAGAGTCAAAATAAGACGAAGCAAAACTAAGACGATCCAAACTAACATCAATCTCCCTAGCTATCACATGCCCACATCCTATGCAACATCACAACTTGTGAAGATCATAACTTTCTACTACGATATCCAAAACTTACAAACTTTATATCGTTGGAAAGCTGGAAAGATCATCTACAACTTCAAATAAGACAAATTTTAGCAGTTCTACCCAGATCATTCCAAATTTTCCCTTGAATACAAAATATAATTCCTACCTTATGAAAAATTGAAAATAGCAATGTAAGAACTTGAAAAGCCATAAACAACAATAATATGTAGGTATTTCATTTGCACCAAAATAGGTGTTTTACAACGCTTTAGTGGGCATTTCGAACCACCTTACAACATAATCCAAAATACATACTTTTGTAAAAACAATAATTTTTCAAAATGCAACTAAAACATTGTTTTACAAATTCTAGCTTCGAAAGAACAAAAATGTAAATTGGAGTGATGCCTTGGCGCTTAACTCAATCACTCGCTATCTTGCTCAGCGTCTGTAGATGGGAAGGAGTGAGGGTGAGCTTAACGCTCGTGGGTAACAGTTTTATAATCGGTAATAAGCAAAAAACCATTGAAAACCACCATGTTCATGGCAATTTCTCACAAGTCCATAAAACATCTATATCTCACTTGTCAAGCCAAAATCACAGTTCACATAATTTAAACATTCATCAAACTTGTCAACACATAAACACATCATAATGGTTTGGGTGGATCCGTAACAAAATATACTACATATTTCCCATAAGGGTCCTGTGTAGCCATGAATAGAACGTACTATCGCAATCCCACAAAATGGTCTTATGTAGCCATAAACTTATAGGAGTTCGTGAAGGAGCTCCACACCATTAACAAGCAGGCGAGAGAAGCCTTTTTAATCAAGTGCACTTGACAGACAAAACAGATCACCACAAACCCACATAACATGTAATTCATAAACTTGAAACATTTTTCCTATATGGCACATTGTTGTTTGAAACTTGATTTCATGAGCATGACACATTTCATATGCATGTCTATCATCATTTCTCAACCCATCTTAAAAAAAACAATAAATGCACATTTTCAAGGTAGTTGGAAATCATTTAATTCCATTTATTTGAAAGAACCTCTAATACCTTATTTACTCAGTTATAAAAATGTCACCCACCTTGATTTCCTTGCTTGAAAACTTGTTCAAGATTGTCTCTCTTCTTGCTCCTCTTGCCTCCCTTTAACCATGAAAAAAATTTTCCCAATTTAATAAAATTTCAAATTGGAAAACCCAAACAACCCAATGCATGAAATTGATCCTAAAATACCTAAACGCATACCTTTCCTAAGCTCTTTAAACCATAAACCTTTCAAAACTCCAAGAGATTGAAATCAACTTACCTTGAATTTTCACCCAACAATGATTTTCTTGGCTCTAATGGAAGCTTTAACCTTCCTCTTCCTTTTTCCTTCTTGAACAACTTCAGGAATCACTCTCGAAG
>JANPWT010000005.1:18063842-18079849 GCA_024678245.1 Erythroxylum densum
CTATGATCATGACATTAATAAGGGGTCCACTGATTGATTTGTTGTGGAATAGAGGAAAATAGTATACAGGAAGCCATAGTGGAGAGACAAATCTCCATAACTTAATCAAAGGCACTTTGATGATCACCACTGGGTTGTTTAGCTGGGCATCTTTCGTGATTTTGCAAATGAGGGACTCATTGAGTTGATCTTACACAAACTCTACAGAAAAATGAGTCCTATTATAACTATTTGTTCTTCTTTTTCTTCATTCCTCCACAAGTAGTGACACTAAAAACATACACCTGTGAGTTATCTCTCATAGCATGGATTTGTCTCTTTGGAACAATTGAAGGCTCAATTGTGGAATTAATAATGGAAAGGGGGAACGTCAATGGTCTCTACATTGGGACTTGAAATTACTTACAACAGTCTACATTGTAAGAATACTAAAGAAGATATCTACAGTAACTTATCATCAAGTACTTTATTGTTATAGTAGCCATGCTCAATATACTTGTAATTATATGCCAAAGAATTCTATAACACTATACTTAGTAACCATTGATGCACTTTTCCAAATACCTATTGTTTCTTTCCTCCATCAATGAGAACTCCCAATTTACTTACTGCACATATGTGCAGTGTGTTATCTGCTCAGGATTAGCTTACTACATTTAGGGGGTAATAATGAAGGATAGAGGCCTTGTAATTGTTACAGCTTTCAATCCTGGATTATTGTCACTGTCATGAGCTCAGCCATTTTAAATGAGCAAATTTACTTAGGAAGGTAATAAGAGACTTCTCATTGGTTATCTAATGATACAAGATATTCATACCTAAAAGAACTAATAATGGTTTATAATTTTACAGGGTACTTGGTGCTGTTGTTATAGTCATAGGCCTCTATCTTGTTGTTTGGGGCAAAAGCAAGGACTACTTAAAACCCAAAGAATTGTAGATAAGTACGTATCCATATAACTACACGTTAAACTAATGTAGCAGTAAAGTGTGATAGTCAACATTTTTCTTAAATTGTTTTCATGCTATCTAATCTACTTTCATTATTAACTAACAAAGACAACAATGTGGCAGTTAAGATCAAGATTATGAAAGCTACTAAATCACACTTGAATTGAAATAGTCATTCTTACTCTCTGCTTTTTTTAGCACAAACACCGAATAACGGCATCACCAATTCTGTCTTTTTATCTGTTTCTCTAATCAGATAAACTCTTTCTTTTTCTCTCTCTAACACTCATTTCCTTGTGTGCGTAATATAAAGCAAATTCCTGAATGTATCTCGTCCAAACCATTGTCTAAACAGAGGACGATGAACTATACATAACGTTAAACACCTAAAACACTATTAATCAATGATGATCATCGACATAACAAAATTTTTGTCTCTGGCCCATAAGTTGAAGACATTCAACACCAACCTGATATACAAGATTGAAACTAAACATGTTCTATGTGCAGATGTAGCAACAGACAACACATAGCAAGTGACAAAAGCAAAAAAAAAGGCTCAACTCAAGAGTACGAGAGAGATTCAATCAATACCCAAAACCTTGATAGAGATTCAAGAAAGAAGGTACAGAACAAAATGGATAATGGAATTGGAAACCTTACTTTAATAAAAAAGAAGAGAGAAATATGCAATTATATCGACAACAAAAATTGAAGAAGAAAGACAGGAAGCAAATTACTAGTGCAATGTATTGTTTCGAGTGTTTCACAGGGATTAGTTTGTGAAGAGATATGAGGAGTGCATTCGTTCATGTCAAGGAGAGAATAGTGAGTAGAGAGTGAGTGATTCGGATACCATCTTTCGCGGCAGTGAATGTGCGCCAAAATTAGACAGTAATGACTCCTATTTTTCTAGATTACGAAAAGAACTTATCTGTTCAATAATAATATACTACCAAATATTATTTTTCATTTCATAGCTATAACTTTTTTTTCCCCATTTTCACTAAACAAACACGTCATGATGTCTAATTTAACGTTTGTATCAGTATCACACCATCACCTAACTGTATCCAAACCTATCCGGACTTAAAAACATAGCGTGTCGGTATCAATTCGAGCAATATCAGATGAAATGGCGGAGCAGTCCACCTGTCGCTTCACAACAATAACTTCTCAATATCAGATGAAATGGCGGAGCAGTCCACCTGTCGCTTCACAACAAAAAACTTCCTAGTTCCTTTCTTCCTTTCTCTTTTTCCCTATTTCCGTCACATTCCTCTCATAGTCATACGGCCAAAATATTTATTAAAAATTGTTAACAAATAACTGAAAACGGAAACTCCTCTGGTTTGCTGGGTGGTTCCAAAATGAGCTACATCTCTCTCTCTCTCTCTCTGGACCTGTAAGTTTTTCTTTTTCTTTTTCTTTGTCTCTATGTGAAATTTGTTTTTCCCGATGAATTTCCGTTGACTCCAGATGCCCTGCATTTGTTCCCACTTCTTTCCTCTGTTTTACATCGTTCCATAAATGATATCTAGAGATCCTTCGTTCTTATAAAACCCTAGATCTCGTCGTTCTGGCGGTTTTCCACTCCTTTGAATTTAATTCAGGGTTTTAGTGTTTGGATCTCGAGGTTTTGGACTTCAATTCGAGCTTTTTGGATAAGGGGAGAGAGGTGAATTGGAAGGTCTTTTTTCGTAGATCGTTTGGTTTATGGCTTCAAATCCTCCATTGGTTGTGATGGAGGATCAGACGGACGAAGACTTCTTTGATAAATTAGTGGATGATGATTTTGGTCCCACCAATTCCGATTCCGTTGATCCTAAGTTCACCGAAGGCAGTGATTCTGATGAGGCCAAGGCCTTTGCTAATCTGAGTGTTGATGATAATGTTGTTGATGGGGGGTTTGGCGGGAAAAATGAAACTGGTTCAGTTCAAGATCGGGTAGCACTTAGTAATACGTTGGATTTGTCGAATTCGACTCCCTGTCAGAGTGCAATTGATTCAAACAATGATGGAATTAGATCAGACGGTTTGTCGGATTTTGCAATGAGTGAAAGTAATGTTTTGTTAAAATCAGGGGCGAAGGAGATTGGATGGAGTTCATTTTATGCTGATACCTCAGAGGAGGGAGATCACGAATTTGGTTCCTACTCAGACTTTTTCAACGATCTAGGTGACAATTCAGGGGATTTTGGTGGTAAAGTTAATGACAGTGGTGCTACTAAAGAGAATAAGATTGCTGAGGGATCGGAGAATTCAACTAGTTGTGAGCAATATCAACAGGGCACTCAGATTTATGGGGGAACCATGGAGGGCAATGTGAGTGAGCAGGATACGTATGAAAATCAGAAGTGGGATAGTATGTATCCGGGGTGGAAGTATGATACCAGTACTGGGCAGTGGTTCCAAATAGCTAATTATGATGTGACAGTGGGTGCGCAAGGAGATTATAATTTTAGTTCCCGTAGGGAATGTGCTGCAGTTTCTGATGCAAATGCAGAAGTAAGTTATTTACAGAAGAGTTTACAGTCTGTGGTTGGAACCGTGTCTGACTGCAGTACGAATGGAACTGTATCTTACTGGAACCAGGCTCCACAGGAGAGTAATAATAATGCCTATCCAGCCCATATGGCTTTTGACCCCAATTATCCTGGTTGGTATTATGACACAATTGCTGAAGAATGGCGCACAATTGAAAGCTACACATCATTAGTTGAATCAACGGTAGTTCAAGGTCATGATCACCATAGTCAGAATGGTTTTGCTTTCAGTGGATCATATTCTAAAAATGGTAATGATATGTATAGCAGTACCTATGCCAACTATGGACAAGCTGAAAACTATGTGCCGCAAGGCTATGCTAGTAATGATAGCTACGATAACCAGGGCCTGAATGTGTGGCAACTAGACACTGTTGATAAGTCCAATGCTGTTCAAGATATTGGTGAAAGAACACGAAAGCTGAATTCCTATGTATCAGATGTTTCCATGCGCAACCATGTGGAACAGAATAAATCATTCAGTTCGTTAGGGACAGCTCCATCTAATGAGAAAGGGAGTCATGTTGCGGCTAATGGGTTTGCTGGATCACAAGAGTTTGTACCTTGTGGTAACATCAGTCAACAGTTTAATCAGGGAAATTTGACCCAAAATGACCTAATGAACTTTTCAACAGATTATTTTAGCAGTCAGAAGCAATTAAACCGTTCCCACCAATCTTTTCAGAGAAACCAGCAATATAAGTATTCTTCTGGCATTGGGGGATCATCTGCTGGCCGTCCACCACATGCCTTGGTTACATTTGGCTTTGGTGGAAAATTGATTGTAATGAAAAATGGTAATTCTTTTGGGAGCTCATCTTTTGGAAACCAGGTGAGGCTATTGAATGCTTCCCTCCCTGCTATTGTAGAGATTCTTTTAACTACTAAAATATCAATAGATGAAACTTTATTTGCACCCCTCCTTCGCTTCACTTTATCTTCTTTATGTACTCTATTTCTCTTTGTGTTGTCTCACATCACTTAATAGTTGAGTGATGATGTTCTCATGGAGAAAAATGAGAGAGAGAAAAGATAATCCTGAGAAAAGTTTATTTTAGTTTCCTAAACTTTGTATTTCATAATTGTTAATCATGTTATTTTGTTTTTCTTGTCTGATCCCATCTAAAAGGAACCTGTTGGAGGCTCTGTTTCTGTTCTGAATTTGATGGAGGTTGTCCCTGGAAATGGTGAAAATGCTTCAAGCATTAGAGGGAACACATGCAATTATTTTCATGCCCTTTGCCAACAGGCCTTTCCAGGTCCATTGGTGGGTGGGAATGCTGGAAGTAAAGAGTTGAATAAGTGGATTGATGAGAGGATAGCTAACTTTGAATTATCTGAGATGGATCATAGAAAAGGTGAAGCATTGCGGTTGCTTCTCTCTTTGCTTAAAATAGCATGTCAGCATTATGGAAAACTTCGATATCCTTTTGGCACTGATGCTTCTGTGAAGGTAATTCATGTAATTCTTCTGTCCTATCTGGACAAAATCCTTCATCTGTAGTTTTCTGGAGCTTCTATGTATTGCTGTAGATATCTATTTATGGAAGCCAAATTTTAAGCAGTAACAGACCCACATTCTATTGTTATAATTGTGAATCACCTTAAAAACAAATGATTTGAGGTGACCTTTCCTAAATTAATTTAATATTCTTCAGGATGAGGAATTTGAGAATCACTACTGCCTGGATATTCCTAAGGTTAGAGCTAGACGCTCTATAACGACTAATCCTTCCCAACAAAGGCACCATGATGTATTGTGTTTGTTATTCCTTTCGTCTTAGATCCATCTTCTATTGTGAATCTTCATTACGCCACCCTGTTTCCTGTCTGAATGATATGAATTATAAGAGAGAGACTAGGCTAGAACAGAGTAAAAGGACTGATTATAAGGCAGAAGGCCAGGCTTATGTACACCTGAGCTACCTAAAACATCTCTTGCACATTCCCATGCTGTGTCTGGTAATCATCTTTTGTTAATAAAGATTGTACGAGTGTGGTGATGATGATAGTGGTGGTAATGCTTGTAAATTAATTTTACTTTTCAAAATTTTCACTCTTTTGGGATTTTTTTATATTTCTTTGTTTTTATTTGATTATATGCACTTAGAGATCCCATATCCTCTGTTACATGTATAATTTCTATATATGTTCCATTTGGGATCTTTTTAGTTTGTTCTTCTATTTGATTACACTCTTAGGAATCCCTAATCCTCATGTACATATATAATTTTCTGTAATTGGGTTCTGGTCCAAGCCATGCGTTACTTCTTTGAAGGGTGATCTATGAAGACTAATGACTTGAAATTTGGTATTTTATCTTTTTGTATCTTGATAGGAGAGTGACACTCCAGAATCAGCAATTGCGAAACTTTTTGCATCTGCCAAGAGGAATGACAGTCAATTCAATGAGTATGGTGTTCCTAGCCACTGCTTGCAAAATTTGCCATCTGAAGGACAAATTTGGGTATCCCATCAATTACAGAAAGGTTTCTTTTACTTTGGGATTTCTTTATTGTCTAAACGATTCTGATGTTTTCCTTAGGCAACTGCTTCTGAAGTCCAAAATCTTCTAGTATCTGGTAGAAAAAAAGAGGCTCAGCAATGTGCACAAGAAGGTCAGCTTTGGGGACTGGCCCTTGTTCTTGCCTCACAGCTTGGTGATCAGGTCTTCTATATGTTATACCCTGTCACCTGATTTATTTAGTTAGTTTATGTTTGAAGAAGACAGAGATTCTCTCTCCTCAGCACTCTGCAAAACAATATTGGGGCTACAATGATTACCATTTGTAAATTGCAGTTCTATGTTGATACGGTCAGGCAAATGGCACTTCACCACTTGGTAGCAGGATCACCTTTGAGGACACTATGCTTGCTAATTGCAGGGCAACCGGCAGATGTATTTGCTGCTGACACCATTGCTGGAATTGTTATTCCGGGTGTCTTAAATATGACGCCACGGCCTGTACAGGTGATATATTCATGTGTGAAGGGTCCTCCTGCCATCCTATGTTACTGTATTAGTTAGAGTCATTCTCTGTTATCAATCCCTCCTCCTTGAAGGAATGACCTGTAGCAACCAATAATTTCTTAGATTAATTACAGTTAACTGAGAGAGTTTACAACTGTAGAAGAACATTGTTGATGGCTATACTCTGTTTGCCTTGCTGGCTTTGTAGCTAGAAATCTGTAGTTTCTCCAATTTCTGGTACTAGGATCTTGTGAATGCATATGTGATATACTCTTGTCAGATTCCAATATCTCCATCTATTTTTACAATTCTTTACTGAATTTTCTGGAAAAATTGCTACATTCTTCTCTTTCAAATTGTTAGAACAATGTATTCAGTTATGCGCCTTTATGCTTATCTGTGTTGACCTGTGGACTACAGGTGGGAGCAAATAGCATGCTTGATGATTGGGAAGAGAATTTGGCCGTGATAACTGCTAACAGGACTAAGGATGATGAGCTTGTTATTATTCATCTTGGGGATTGCCTATGGAAAGATAGAAGTGAGGTATATTGATTGTGAATGTCCTGAGCTTACCCGCTCTTTTTATAAGCCTACATTTGAAATTTTTACGGGGGTAACCACTCAGATAATTGCCGCACACATTTGCTACTTAGTTGCTGAAGCCAACTTTGAGTCGTACTCAGACAGTGCAAGATTATGCCTTGTTGGAGCAGATCACTTGAAGCATCCTAGGACATATACTAGTCCAGAGGCTATTCAGGTGCTCTTAAGTATTATTTTTTTCTTTTTAAATGTTTAAAATATTAGTTTTTTGTATGCCGTATTGGTATCTTTTGTGTGCTTGCTTGCAGTTCATGGTTTAAGTGCTTCTGGAATTTATTCATAGTTCTGGTTATAAAAGAAACATCAAGAAGGAAAACAAGATAAGTGTAGATCACCTTGTTCAAGGGTTGGGAAATCCTAATGTGCCTTTTGCTAATATGTGGACAGAGAACTGAACTTTATGAATACTCGAAGGTACTTGGTAATTCCCAGTTTATCTTGTTTCCCTTTCAGCCTTATAAGCTCATATATGCTTATATGCTAGCTGAAGTGGGCAAAGTTTCAGATTCATTGAAGTAAGTAGTGAATAATCTCCATGTTTAATGATTTATCTAACTGTTACATCGGAGTTTTGAGCTTTGCAATTTTTTTCAGGTATTGTCAAGCAGTATTAAAATCTCTGAAAACTGTTCGAACTGCTGAAGTAGAGACATGGAAACAACTACTATTCTCTCTTGAAGAGAGGATTAGAACTCATCAGCAGGCATCTCTCTCTCTGTCTCTCTCTGTGTGTGTGTGTGTGTGTGTGGGTTTACTTTGGGTGATCTGCTGATCACAAATACACTTCTTTTTAGGGTGGCTATGCTACCAATTTGGCTCCTGCAAAGTTGGTAGGTAAATTACTCAACTTTTTTGATAGCACTGCACATCGTGTAGTTGGGGGTCTTCCACCACCTGCACCATCAGGATCACATGCAACTGCGCATGGCAATGAGCATTATGAGCTTGCAATGGGTTCTAGGGTAACAGCTAGTCAATCAACGATGGCAATGTCATCGTTAGTGCCTTCTACGTCAATTGAACCTATAACTGAATGGGCCGCTGATGGCAATAGAATGTTTGTCCAAAATAGAAGTGTTTCTGAGCCAGACTTCAGTAGAAGTCCACGACGGGTGTGAAACTTATTTATACAGTTAAATTGTCCTTTCATATTTATTTCTGATTCATCTCCGTCTTGTTTACAAAATTGCTGAGGCCTATCTGACTTTGAGTAGAATTAGGTTGATTCATCAAAGAATGGGATATCATCCAGTGCACAAGTTAATGCATCAGGTTCAGCTGTGGGGTCTCGTTTTGCCAGATTTGGCTTTGGTACCCAGCTTCTTCAGAAGACTGTTGGGCTAGTCTTAGGACCTCGCAGTGATCGTCAGGTTTACTTTTTGTTTTTGATTTTGTTTTAATTTATACTTTCATCACAAACCTACTTGTTTACATCTTTTTACTCATTCTTTTATGTTTGCTTTCTTTGTTAAAGGCTAAATTGGGAGAGAAGAACAGGTTCTATTATGATGAAAAACTTAAGAGATGGGCGGAGGAAGGTGCTGAACCCCCAGCAGAAGAGGCAGCTTTGCCACCTCCCCCTATGACTGGAGCTTTCCAGAATGGAACATCTGACTACAACTTTAAATCTGCATTGAAGCATGATTCATACCCCCCTGATCAGGGTCCTACGTTTCAGGGTCCGTCTCCATCAGAACATATTTCAGGGACCACACCAATTCCAATCACCTCAAATCAGACTCCAGCTCCAACTACAACTACAACTACAAATCAATTTTCGGCTCGTGGGCGGATGGACGTACGAGCAAGGTGGTTTGCAAGCCTTTGTATTTCTTATTTTTGTTCTTTATTACTTCATAAGTAAATGATCAGCTTGATAACTTGGACACTAAGAGATTTATGGATGTTCAGGTATGTTGACACCTTTAACAAAGGTGGACGAACCTCTACAAACTTGTTGAAGTCACCTTCGGTACAATCTGTTAAACCTGTTGCTGCAAATCAGAATTTTTTTGTTCCAGCACCTGTACCTTCAGTTGAAAATTCAGTGGACAATTTAACAGAAGATGTGCAGAGGGAAGCTGCAAGCAAAGAAAATCCTTCAACATCTGCTTCGGGAGACTCTTATGCATCTTCGGCATCTGTATCATCAATGACCATGCAGAGGTTCCCAAGCATGGATAACATCACAAGAAAGGACGAGAGTACAAAAAGCGATGGCCCTGAGTCATATTATTCACGGCGAACAGCATCATGGGGTGGAAGTTTGAATGATTCATCTAGCCTTCCTAGGATGGCAGAAACCAAGTCTCTAGGAGAGTCATTGGGCATGTCTCCATCATCTTTTGTGTCCAATGGCCCTCCAATGACACATACGCCCATTAATCGTGGCGATTCTGGAGATGATCTTCACGAGGTGGAACTCTAGGAAGAGTAACGAAGATGTAAATAGTAAGTTTTGTTCAGTTGTGGGCACAACGAAGTTTTGAATGGGCAGTGTCTTGCAGACTATAGTCAATCGAGAATGCGACTGGATCTGATTACACGAGTATTTCCTCGAGTTGTACCTCGGCCTGTCTCTGTCATGTATATGGAAATGTGGATGGCATGTATCTTTTCCCGTGGCATTTATTCAAATGCTGCAGTATATGCCACCTTCATGTGTTTGAGAAGGGCTAGTATTTTATTTTATTTTTGAAAAACTTTCAAAGAAAAGAGGGCCCGCATGGCCCTGCCCCGTTGTACAGTTAGATCATTTGTTCATTTGTTGGAAACAGGAAATGCCCAATGGGATGCACAGAAATCACCTTAAAGATCCTTCCAACTAGGGGGATCTGTACTCAATTTGCAGAAACAAATAAAACGTTACTTCCAATTGTATTCCTGGCAACTGAGTTATTTACATTTTAAAATTTAAGCTAAATTCCGAACATTTTATTAGTTCAATATTGACATGGCATTTGTCATAATTTATTTTTTAAACATTCCAAAACTTCATTCAAGCTTTTTCATTTTTGTAAACACCAATGTTATGAATTATAATAATATAAATTTAAAATAACAACTCTAGGTAATTAATCAATATGGATTAACCTGAAGTCGGATTCAAATCCAATATTTACACTAGGTCACTATGCTCTCTCTAAGCCAAAGCAAACAAGAAAATACTTTTGTGACCCTTTACCTTTTTCCTTACTCGTTTTTCCTTACTCGTTTAATTATCATACATATATGAAATTAAGAATAATGTAAAGTAATTAAAATATTATAATTCACATCATACAATAAAGAATAATTATATTAAAACATCATATAGTAACAATAATAAAGGTCTGAAACTCTACAAGTGTTACAATAAGAGTTCATGTTTCACAACCCAGTACTAGTGGAACCTGAAACAAAAATATTTATGATTAAAATTTTTATATTTATAGTGCATATACATAATTTAACATATGCATAAGGTACAAATCAAATTAACAGAAAAAGAAGAAATGAAAAATCTAGAATTTCATTTAATTGAATATCCGCTCCATTCGTATGATGTTAATTTTTATTTGATACAACATTATCACCATTGAGAAGAGTTTCGTCGTTATAATCATTCAAATTCATTACACGAAATGATATGTCAACACTTTTTCATTCAAGATTATCTTCCAAGTCACTTTCATTTATTAAAGTTAGTTTATCAGAAACTCAATTCATTAAAAGATGGATATGGTCAAGACAAATTGGATTCATAAAACTATTTGTTCTATTAAGAGTCATAGTAAATAAATAAAATTAACTTATTAAGAAATTACAAAAAATTATATTCAACTGAAACATGAATAATAACATATCTTTTTCAAAGCTTTAAGTTGTATAAAAAACATTAAGTGTTCAATCTTTTATGTTCCAATTTGTTCCTTTTCTTGAAATTGATGAATTTAAACATGCTCTAATTCCATGCATACCCTATTGCACTCATATATTGACTCTGAATTTGAATTACAAACCTTACAATTCTGGAACACCTTGTTTTCATCAAGCAAATATAAGGTGTATACAAAGAAAACTTAATTTTCATATTGGTCTTGATTGCTTCCTTTTCCCTCTCAATGGCATCATAAAAATAACCTATTGTTGCCTTCTCATCACTATCAGCTAGACGAATTACTCTCATCAAAGACTCAGAAACTTGAATGAAAAATTGATATTATGACCAAAATTTTTGATCTTTAAGTCTAATTATAAAAACATCCAATTTGGAATTAAATATAGCATACTGACATACAACTCACTTATCACTTATAAACATATATCTCAGCTCCTTCTTCATCAAAACAAAGCATTGAAGTGCTAAAAAATTAGTTGCAAATATTGTAATAGCAGGCAACGAAACAAATTCCTTCCATTTTTAAAATCTTTTCTTATTAAATTCAGGACCTATATACGATTATAGATGAACTTGACTCTTTTTCTTATTTTTTACATAATTTCATCAATGATAAAAAAATATCTAGCGTCTTTTATATTTTCCAATATCAATTCAAAACAATGTGCAACACAAAGAGTTCAAAAAAAGAATTATACTTACTTTATAACCTTTTTTTAGGTGCTTTATAAGCATAATCATTGCCAATAATGAATTGTACATTGTTTTCAGGCCCAAATTTATTTACAACTTCATCAAATATCTAAAACAGAGTATCAACATTTCTAACAAGATCCGTTGTTCAATATACTTCATAAATATTATCCCCTTAGTAGAATAAACATAAAAATGATAATATGCTCATATCTTCTATTTGTGCTATTATCACCCATGATTGAACACTCATAATTATCCCAAGTCATTATTCTTTCATTCAAATAACTTTTTATTTCATAAATAGAGTTGCTCAAAAGATGACCTCAGTAGTCATCAATGATACACTTACCTTATATCCTAGACTATAAGAGGCAATAACATCTACTATAAGATGGTAATAGTAAGATTGAGCACATTAAATGATACGCCTATATTAGACCACTATCTAGCCATTGCCATATTCATATTACAATTGCTTCTATAGATTGTAAGACATTATAAATTGAAGGTTGAGCTCTAGAAGGTGTTCGTGGTGCAAAACGGTTAGACATATGTCTTCTTCTCTTTCTCACATCATATGCAACAACCCCTTCTTGTTGAGTAGGAATACTCCCTTTAATGTCTCCAGTATCATTTTGACCACAGTCAAAGAACTTCCATATCAATGTCATAGTTTAGAATTTATCCTTTGTCTCTTTAATGTCGATACTCTTTAAGCAAAATTTTCATTTGTTATTTCACATTATTTCCTGCTTTTTTATAAGGCTCCAAATCACTTTTCTTGTTACAATATAAACAAATGGTATGATTCTTTATTTCAAGAACCAGTCTAGCACTAGCTCAAACTCAATCATCGAATCTCCCTGAAACGACTGAATTTTCAAGAGTATTTGAACTTCCCTCTATTTATCTATAAAAGTAAATGAAGAAAAATGTCAAAATTAAATTAATAACTTCATTATCAACTACTAGAAAAAAATGTATATTGTTCAACTCAAAATAAACGCAAATGTATATCTTAGATTCTAAAAGCATACATACAACATAAAACTTAAAAATATACATATACTTATAATCAACATCAATAGTCTAAAAATCATTATTACCAATTACTAATGCCTTGAAAAATGTGGAATAAGTTGTGTAAAATAACATAAAAAATAGAGGAATAGATTTTCAACAATCATATCATATCATATCATCCAAGTGAACTTCATAAACCTATATAAATGATTCCTTAAAAAAATTCAGGACTTAAGCACATTCTATATAAGAAATTCTTCCGTTTGTTAACCCAAACATATATAAATTAATTATGATGTTTCTTAACTTAAACATAAAAAAATCCATTGATTGCTGCACTTCAAAACTATAATTTATTTTGTGTGATTACATATTTAAATCATAAACTCACAATTATAACCTTTTTTGTTTGATTACATAATTAAGTTATAAACTCAAAACTTAATCCATTTTGTGTAATTACATAATTTAGACATATACTCACAACTATAACTTATTTTATATTATTACATAATTCAACCATATGCTCGTAACTATAACTTGTTTTGTGAGATTATATAATTCAACCATAAACTTACAATTATAAATCATTTTGTATGATTATATAATTAAGCTATAAACTCACAACTTTCTTGCTTTTTTATCAATATTACAAATTTGATTTTCTGCAATTTGATTCTAGATCCCAAGGTGACTTGTTGTATGGACATCTACCTTTCTACCCTAAAATTGAGAAACGTTTGAGAAAAATTAGAAAGGAAAGGAGAGAAAAAGAGAGAAGCAAAGCAATTGTTGAAGAGGAGGATATCTCAGTAGAGTCTAGTTAACCAAGTAGTGAGAGTAAATCATTAGAAGGAGTGATAGTGGTTGAAAACCCAGTTTTTTTGCAAAACCCTAAACCTTAATGCTAACCAACCTAGGAATGGTGATAATGGAGGTAATGGGGAGCAGGAGCGAGTTGGTGAGAACAATGGAAATCATAGAAGGAGGACCATTAGGGAAGCTACTACCTCTTATGAGAATTATGATCCTTTTACTGCTAGTTGCCCTAATTTTGATGTGAATTTTGAAGTTAAAGGATTACTTATTAACTCTCTTCCTAAATTTCATGGCTTGACAAGAGAAGATCCCTACATGCACTTGTAATCATTGTCCATGATTTATCAGAGCATAAAACTAGTGGGAGCTTCTCTTGATCAAGTACTATGGAAAGTCTTTCATCTATCCTTGGAAGGTAAAGCAAGGGAGTGGTATATGAGCTTTCCAAGACATGTAGCGAATGCCTACCATAGTTGGCAAATCTGAGAAAGGCATTCTTGGAGAAGTATTTTACAGCCTCCAGAACTTCATCAATGAGGAAGGAGAATTAAGCGGCACGTCAAGATTATAATGAGTCCCTCTACAACTATTGGAACCATTTTCAAGATCTATTATCCATATGCCCTCACCATCAGATACCTGATAAGTTGTTAGTGCAGTACTTTTATGATGGACTGAAAAGTTAAGACAAAGGTATGTTGGATGCAGCTTCAGGAGGTTCGTTGATTGACCTCACAGCTACAGAGGTATGAGATCTAATTAAGAAGATGGCTCCAAATCACTAACAGTATAGCGTTAGAGATGCTAGAGGCGTAAATGAGTTGGGAACTTCAACAGCTCACTCTAGAAGAATGGAAAGTCTAAAGGTTGATTTTTTAGAAAATAAAGTGACTTCGCAACTATCCTTAATTACTGTAGAGTTGAAAAACATGAGTGTGCATCGTCCAACACCTTCTATGGATCTTATTGCACCTAGTTGCGATACTTGTGGGTTTGTAATGCATATCTTTAGTGTCTACCCTAGTTGTTATAAAGAGGTGTCTGCTGTTTATCAGGGTCATCCCAATCAAAAATGGGATCCCTATTCTAAAACCTATAACGAGAGATGGAAAGCAAATCTTAGACTCGGTTGGAGAAATGAAGAAGGAAGAGGTCCAAACAGATTTCAACAAGGTGAAGGGGCTGGTTCTTCCACAAACCAATTCCACAACCAATAACAAGATTTAACTGTCCCACCAAAGGAAGACACTAATCAACTTCTGCATAACATGATGGCATTGATGAAGGAGGAGAGGACTTCTAATAACAACCAGTTCAATGCCATAACTTCTTTGATTCAACAAGATTCTTCTAAAAATGTTGCCAGATTGAATGCTCTAGAAAAAAGGATGGAGCAATAGGAGACAAAGGCTGAAAACCTCAACTCCTATGTCATTTAGGTATCCAATAACATGAGTGAGCAATAAGCTAGGAGTAGTGACATTATTCCCTCCAACACTGTTATGAACCATAAGAGTTTGAATGCCATCACTCTTCGAAGTGGGAAGCAAGTGAGGTTCAGCGATCATGATAAGGGAGTAGTTGAAGAGGAGATTGAATGTGAAGAATTTCCTTCAACATCTGCAAGAGTCAAGAAGTCTGAAAGCTCCAAGGAGAGAGCACTTTTAGTTGAAAAGTAGTCCACATTTTTAAAGAGCAAAGAAGTGAATTCTAAGAGTAACTAGGAATCAAGCAAGCATGGAGCCAATGAAGCCAATGGTAAGGAGGTAAATCTTAAAGACCTTCCTTTTTCTAATTTATATTTGATGAGCAAAAGAATGACTAAAACTAAACATGAGAAAGATATCATTGGTTTATTTAGCAGAGTGGAAGTTAATATTCCTTTGCTTGATCCTATGAAACGAGTTCCTGCTTATGCCAAATACCTTAAAGACCTGTGTAAAAATAAGAGGAAGTTCAGACCAAATGAAAGAGTGCAAGTAAGCTCCAATGTGTCTGCCCTGTTTAAACCTCAAATCCTTGTGAAATATCAAGACCCTAGATTTTTTACTATCCCTTGCACTATAGATAAAGTTACTATAGGAGGAGCCTTGTTAGATTTAAGGGTAGCTATTAATGTCATGCCTAAGTCTGTTTACACGTCATTGGGAGTCAAGAATCTTAAGTCTACATCTGTAGTTCTCCAATTGGCTAATAGGTCTCCTAGGCATCCTGTGGGCATTATAGAGGATATTTTGGTCCACATTGAGGGTTTAGTCTTTCCTGCTGATTTTTATGTGCTTAACATGTCTTCTAAAGTTGTATATGACACCACACTGATTCTTGGTAGACCTTTCTTAAGGGTTGCTAGCACCATAATTAACATGAAAGAAGGTAACATCACAATGGAAGTAGATGATCAAAAGGTGTGTTTTAATATGTATGAAGCAATGAAACATGAGATTACCTTGAAATTGATATATTGTGTGTAATTTTTAGAAGTCAGAATTGGGAGTTATGATTTTTCAAAAATTGA
>JANPWT010000005.1:18122365-18143054 GCA_024678245.1 Erythroxylum densum
AATCCATGAGTCAAGTCGACCAAAAGTGTAACCTAACTTGACAAAATTGGAAGTAGCACTGGTGAAAGAGTTGAGTTGTGACATGAGATGCCTGAAATGCTAAATTTCATCAAAAGAGACTATCAATTGAAGCAAATTCTTTGGATGGTTCTACAATTTCTAGCAAATTTGCTTGAGCCCTTGTGGAGTTAGCTCGTTTTGCCCCTCAACCACTAGTAGGTCTCCTATGTAACTTCCAGCAAGTCTCTTTTGTATGTCTGGCCTTTCCACAATAATCACAGTGCAAATGATCTTTATCAAAAAGTAACATCCTTCGATAGCTCATGAGTAATATGAGTTATTAAGCCCAACTTTTCAACTAGTGCAGTATAAAGTATGGCATTTCTTCTAGTCTCTTTTTGCTGGATTAAAGAGTGTGACTCCTCAAGTGAGGGAAAAGGAGATCTGCCAATAACTTGAACTCTCAAGTGATCAAATTCTAAATTCAAGCCAGACAAAATATCATAGACTCACTCCTTTTCAAGCATGTTTTGAATCAATACCGCATCATCAACACACTTGGCCTAAAAATCTTGATAATAATCCAATTCCTACCATAAACTACCCAGTTCAGCAAAGTAATCTGAAGAAATAAACTCACCTTACTTTGTGCCATAAATTTTTGTTCTATAGTTCAAAGATCCGAGCATCATTTCCTATACAAGAATAAGTGGTTTTTGCAACTTTCAGTATCTTCTCCCCAGTATCAAATAGTAAATATTGTCTGGAAATCTTAGGATGCATGGAATTAAGAAGCTAAGACATAACCAATGAATTATCAGAGTCCCATTGACTAAAGATAGGATCAGTAACAGGTGGTCGTTTCTTATTCCCATCAATACAACCTTGTAGCCTTCTCGCCTTAATAGACAGCAAACATGATCTAGACAAGGCTAAATGAGAGATTGCCATCTAGTTTAATAGGACTAATCAGCAAATAGGGACTATCATTAAGTGGATAGTATTTCTCTACCTCCTTAGAAGCTTCCTTAGTGTCTGACATAATACCATGACAAAAGTGAAGAAGGAACCACCAAAAAAAAACTCTAAAAAAAGGTAGAATCTATTCATGAAGTCAGACGGTGGCCGGAGTTGACGTCACGTGCTACACGCGTCAGCGAGTGGAGGAATCTACAGAAGTAAACAAGCAGCGCGTGTGCTCAGGTGTGAGGTTGGACGATGCCGAAAACTTAGGTGTCGGTCGAACTTCCCCTGGGCTATGCTCCAGTGGCGGTTATGTCACAAGGAGCAAAATACGACCTCTTCACCCTTGCCGCAAAGACACTATACCGAACCTATTCTTCCGATATCACCTACTGCAAAAGGGAGTAAACTCAACCTTCAATCATTAGTGGCTATGATACCATGAAGGTTTTTGAGGAATTAATCCAAACTTTTATTCACTCTTACGTTAAAATATATGATTACAAGGGATATATACAAATAACCTATACACTTAACCTAGCATATGAAAAATACAGCATTACCCTTACTCAACAAAAACCTTAAGCATATGTCCCTTTATATATCTTCAAATGAAGCTTATACTCTCCCCCACTTCCGATGTGGGATAGAAAACCAACCCCATCTTTTGTTTCAAATCTGACCTGGAAATTCAAATGGAAGAAAGAATAATCAGGCAATAAAGGCAAAGGTAGAAGTAAAATTTTACTCAGAAAAGTAATTCAACCTCACAGCATATTGCAACAATAAGCAACAATAGTTATTGATTCAAGAGTAACTCTCCTCTCAATCCCTGTGTGTGATTGTAAGATATTGTTTCTATGTAATGTCTTGTACAATTTTGAACAATTTGCGACACAGTGTACTCCCAAACGTAGAAACTTTTGCATCCTCCCAATTCCTAAAGAGATACTGCATCTCCACATGAAAATTGAAGTTCATAAACTTGGGGCAGTCTAATCATCCCTCATCACAATGAAGTCTCTCAGTTGACCACAGTGAACAAAGCTTTTGCTTACTTCTCTGCAATCTATATATGTGTAATTACATTTTTGTTTTGTTAGCT
Source organism: Erythroxylum densum (assembly GCA_024678245.1). Lineage (NCBI taxonomy): Eukaryota > Viridiplantae > Streptophyta > Magnoliopsida > Malpighiales > Erythroxylaceae > Erythroxylum > Erythroxylum densum. The sequence goes on from JANPWT010000005.1 coordinate 18,124,434, forward strand.
GTCCATTATGCTAAATAGGAGCTCTATACTGCTGTAATAACCACTAATCTAAATGCCTCCTATATAAAAATTATGTCTACTAACCAACGACATAATACAACCTTTATTGAGGATATTGCATATTCCTGATGATTTTGAATAATAATTTTCTGATCACCTAAGCTTATACAGGAGATCTTCATAACTAGAATCTTTTGATTAATCATAAATATCACTAAGATAAATGCTTTTGGTTCTTCGTTTTCTACCATGCCCCTAAGCATAAAGCTTTGAGATGCCTGTTTTCAGCTTTAAACAGTTCTTGAGAACCTCCGAACATAACATATTCCTTAAGAATATGCTTCTTTAAAGAAGATAAAATTCTTGAAAGGATAATTAACAGTGTTAATCAGTAACATACCAGTACAAAAGCCATGTTCAGCATTTTAGTAGGTTAAGCTACTAAAAGATGGTGGTTCACTCTCGTCTATGCACTCAGTCATTGCAAGCTGATTTCATCAGCCAAGAGGGTTTTTAATTACTGTGATTCTCATCTGGACAAACCTTCTATCATGGTCACATAGGGAAATTCATCGATTGATCTGAGCTTTTGAAGGATTACTTTCTCTTGCTTGATATCTGTATTACTGACAGTCAAGATAAAAACAATATACAGAACAGATCCATAGATGAAAAAACTATGGATCCTAACAACTGAGCTACAAATGAATCATCTTCAAATTTTCTATCCCCACACACAGATCACTATGAAATACAAAGAAGAAGAAAAGGAACATTGTGGCTCAAATATGGACAACTTAGGTCTGGTGAATATAGGCATAATTACAGGATCCATATGTAGTCGCTCACACACACACATCCACAAATTGTATCCAAAATTTCAATAAGAATTGCAGCTGGCCATCAAGGAGACAAACTGATCATGATGGTGGAAAAAAAATTAGAGACTGCATTATGCTAGAGATTCATTCGTAGACTCAGTAATCATATTAATAAAAAAATGCTCCAAACAAGTATAGATAAGTGCCCTCTTACACATGCTTTCCTGTTAATGACATTTAGACAGCCACTACACACTGAAAACTAACTAGTTTTTGCCATTACCAGCTGTCTGATTGTTATTCAGAATGAATTCCAACTTTTGTAATAAAATTTGGGAGATATTCTACAATCAATTAAAAATACATGGTGTAGAGTTTAAGAATACCCTTTGGCAAATATAGTAATCACTGCTCTATCATCTTCCTTCACTGGTGCAAATTAGTCTCCAATAATAATATGTTTAAACGAAATCATTGTCCATGGTAGAATTTCTGTCTGCGCTTTTTAACCCCAAAATTAACAAATTCAATGGACAATCAGTGATAGTTCTTTATGAATATAATATTTGAAATACTGCCTATTAGAAGCAATTTGTTACTCTGAACGCAAAGTCAAGATGGAACAACCATGATTGCTTAAATCTATCTGTTGTCCTGCTTAAAGTAACATAGAGTTGTGATGCCTGTATGCATGAATCATACATTTTGCATGTTATTGTAGTGCATAGGCAATTAAGTGTCAAGGATACACTCCTGATCAGGGTTCTCCATAAAATTTGAGTGCAGGGAGTTCCCGACACTGTCCACAATGGCTGAGATGGTCATAGATGATTCAATGCATAAAACTGCCATAATAGCATCCTGTCTGGTTACTTCATTTCTGAACATAAGTCTTGCATGAGCTGCAATATTGAGGGAGTTAAATTTCTATAGAATATGAGTAATGATTGAAAAATGCTAGAATATACCTTGAGCTAGGCGTATTAAACTTTCAAGCATGCGCACAGTTGTTCTTGCTGCACAAAGAAATGTAGTGAAAATATACTAGACCAATAAATGCATGAGCTCGGAAGATAACAGACCTGCGTTATGAGTAGCAGATTTTCTTTGCAGTTGATAATAACTTGAGATAACCTTCTCTGCATCCTTTGTAAGGATTGGTCTGAAGTACCCTTTTACAAAATAAATATACCTGCAAGATGTTATCACAAAAGTCGACTTATGTCTTATCACACTAATCTCGCTGCAGAGTGCAAGGTAAAGGATAGATTAAAAATTTAGAAATGGTTTCAAATTTGGACTTTAAGGACGCCATGTAGCAGAAAATGCACATCTAGTCTGCAAATTCTATAGTACATATTGGAAATTTGAAAATCCAGGTACGCAACTCTTCTGTAGATTGGTTAAATCTATGACAGAAAATAGGACGCAATGATTATACTGGAGAAACTCAACCAATATTCTTGGCCACATAACAACTAGTGCGATGTAATTCACTAAGACAAAGGTAACTACCAGAACTTTTGGTAACTAGATATACTGTGCTGCATTTTGTTTCCCAACAAAAGACCATATAATTGGAACCATAACAAAGATAGCATGCAGTTGGACCAGCCATTTTTGGAATACAAAGCACGTCATTCAGGTGATCTAAAACTCGAATGCATGAATCATGTTAAGAGTCTAGAGGTACTATGAAGCCTCTAAAGGTATTTATAGCACTGCCTCGTACAGGCAAAATTTCAGGTGAAAAGTGGGAAAGATAATTGCTTTGTTCAAAGTTTGAATCAGACAAATATTCGTTAGTCTCAATGATGCATTTATTTTGGGATCTTGAAGGATTATTATTTTCTCCCTCTTGACAGTAAAAAGTACAAAGAGAACTCAAGCCATCAAATAGATAACCTGACACAAACCCAGATGATTTGCAGCCCAAAAAAAAAAAAAATCTAAAATGAAACTTATTCCTTTAACATATTTTAAAGAACTTTTTAGTTATTATTTCTTTAGGAAGCATTTTCTAGCATTCAGAATAATGTATAAAAAGAGGAAAGGGATCTCTCTTTCCTTTTCTTGGTAAGACGAACAAAATTAAGATGATACGTGAAAACAGTCTTCCACTCCATTCTTCCTTCATTCATCTGCCTTGAATACCCACACTAAAACTAGAAAATTAAATCATCGTGATCTTAACTATAATAGTCACAAAAGATATAAAAACAATAATGACCAGAAAAATCAATAAGCATCACATATTTGTGCCTAAACGTTTCAATTGCTTCCTAATTTAGTCTTGGGTCTGAGAAAAACACACCTACGAAGCATTGACAAGGTCCACATGTCAGCCAAATCTTCAGTATGATTGTCATTTCCTGATTCTGCCTGCAAATTGTTTTCACGAACACCAGTAATGTAATCTATAAATTGAAAGATTGCTTTCCCTGTGAGACTAGATAGTGTTTTAATAGCACAGCACCTCAGCAAGAATGTGAGATGACACAACAGCATCCCATTCTGGATTCTTTGTATCTAAAAGCACGAGGACTATATCAAATCTGCTCAACAATGGACCAGAGAGGGCAGTGTTGACAGAGAGAGCTAGATTGGGTTAAGAGGCATAGCACTGTGTACATAAGAATGGGACAACCATATTTTCAGTCCTTCAACTCAATGTTGTTTCTTATTTCAGTCCTCGAACTATTAAACCTTCTAAGATAATCCATGAACTTTGTTAGTCACTTTATGTTAGGACTTTCATTAATGTGCTCAATGGAAACCCCATGTGGCGTCAATGAAATCCAAACTGGACACAAAACTTGGAATGAGGTGTCTGTCCAACTTTGATGCAATGTAGGATATTTGTTGAGATATGTGAATAAAAATCCTAACATAGAGTGACTAGTAAAGTTTAAAGACCATTAGAAAATTTGATGATCAAAGGACTGAAATAGGAAACAATACATTAAGTTGAAGTACCAAAAATATGTTTATCCCATATGAAAATAGTATGATTATGCACATGTCCAGAAAATCAACTTTTTGTTTTTTTTAAATCATAAAATGTATAGTTAGACAAATAAAAATTTAAAAAGATGCACTACATTTGTAATTCAAATGATGTCAATGTCAAATGTAACAAGGAGAAACATACCATTGTCAAATGAAAAGGCAAGTCAATTTACTAATTTGAACTGATGAACTTTCTAAGAAACAGGATACTTTGATCAGGATCATACTGGCCCTTGGGATTTGTAGCACCAAAGACAATTGTCTTAGTACTGAGAGTTGTAACAAGACCAGCCTAGGGGAGAAATGGGCATTATTTCAGTAAATAAGATAGAACCAAGCACTGAATTGGAGAGGAAGTAAATTATACAAGAAAAATAATTAAAATAAGAAACTAAAACATCTAACGTAGCAATGATGCACAAATTATTGTAAAGTTAAGAATGAGTGTTGCTTATACATGACTATAAATTTTCAATAGGGCGTGATAGGATCCTAATATACCAGACAAACTTTGAAAAGACAAGCTTCAAACAATGTAAATGAAAAATTAAATGACTGAACATATGGCACAATATGATGTGTAAGGGGTAGTTCAAAATAGAGAACAGGGAAGGTAATGGAGTAGGATTAACAGCAATACAACCAATAATAAAGGAAATAGATCTATAAGTTAAAGTAACATCGGAAGAAGGGTGTTTCTAAAAAGTAGAGAAAAGATTAGAATTACTGTCATACGATCTTAGATACTAAAATCAATGATCCATTATGAAGAAGAGGAGAGAAGATATGTAAGTTTGTTACTTGAGTTAGCAATAGCAATGATAGGGTCAGATGTACTTTTTTAATGCTTCTTGGTACTGAGTGAATTTAGCAAATTTATCAACATAAACAATGATTTTCGCAACGAATGACCTAGTTGTAGTATTAGTAACTGCAATATGAACTGAATGACATTTTTGAGTTTTGTTATACAGCCTTCAATAAGTGCATTTGGTATGGCCCAATTCACAACAAAACTGACAGATAAATCTTGATTCCTATTGTCCTAGTTGCCTGTCCCTCCTCCTCTATTATTGTTCCTATGAGTTGACTTCCCAATGTCAAATTCATTATTTTGACTAAGAAGAGCACTAAGAATTTAAATATTAGCATTTGTACAAAGTATCTGAGTAAAGACCTTGTACAAGGAAGAGATCTTAGCACTAGAGAAAATCTGAGACATAGCAATTTTAAACTGAGAGTTAAGACCAGCCAAAAAGCTCATTACTGCCACCTGCTCCTATTGAGTTTGCTAAACTTTGACAACATGACCAAGGGGTAACAAGAAGTTCAATCATTCATCGGTCTTTTTGAAATTCATACAATATGCTTGAAGAGAATTATTTTTCAGCACGATTGTATGAGAAACGTTCCCTTTTCTGGTATACAAAAATTTTAAATATTCCATCAATTCATTGGCATAATCATAGTGATTAATCAAGCTAACTACTTTAGTGTTAATAGAATTTTTGATTTGCAAGAATAATTTGGCACCATCTCACAACCATTCCTTGTAAGTGTTGTCTAATGGTGGATTGCCAATAAGGTGATAGTCGTTAGAATCCTTTTTCAAATAAATCAGAACAAGTTTACCAATCTAAATAATTTATATCAATCAACTTATGTTTTGTGATTTTAGAATCATTTTTCAAATAAATCAGAACAAGTTTACACCAATCTAAATAATTTATATCAATCAACTTATGTTTTGTGATTTTAGACGTCACATGAATTACATCAGTCACAACCAAATTCTTTTGCTCATTAGCCATAAAACATTCAAAATAACAAACCAAAAAACTTTAAATAATTTGCCCTATTTTAGAGTAAAGAAAAGTGACATGGTTAAAGACCCTTTAATATTGTTACAGTACTCGTAATATTAGTTTAAGGCACCACAAAATTTTGCCACCCAAATAGACCCAATGAATTAAAACCCTTATTTTAGGTTGTCAGGCTTCCAAGTCGAAAGCAGAAGTCAAGTAGTCAATAATAGGTGACCAAGATGAGCTCTATGGGAGGATCAACTTAGGGCAACAGAGAAAAGGCCAAGGGTGTGATTGACAACGATCAATGGTGAGGGTTGAAGGCAGGACTATGCGAAGATGGTTGCTTGCAACAGTGAAATTCACGACCAGGTACTAAATATGGTAAGGTGATGAATTGAGCAACTTCTAGAGACTACAACAGGTAGGTAACTTGTCAAGCACTAGCACACGGCCAAAGGCATGAAAACTTCAAGCGATGTGAGAGTCACATACAGAGCTTCTGGCGGCCGAACATTAAGGAGAGGTCAGTTGACAAGCAATGCTCCTACTAAATTAAACAAGTCGATATCAACTGCTGGTGGGAAAGCTACTATATTTATCTCATACTAGATCAGATATTTCCTTTGTTATAATTATGATAAGTCAGTTATGCATACTCCCTATGAAGAACACTTGGAAGCAATGTACAAAATCTTAAGGGTTAATGAAGAGTGATCAGTGAAGAGTTGAAGCTTACATTGATGCAGACTGGGCAGGATTTGTTTGCAATAAAAGGTCTACTTACAAGTATTGCACCTTTTTGTGAGGAAATCTAGTAACCTGGAAAAGTAAAACAAAGTGTGGTGGCCAAGAGTAGTGCACAGGTAGAATACAAGGCAATGGTTTAAGGAATTTGTGAACCAATCTTAAGTTATGAAGAACTTAAGAGACCAATGAGGCATCCAATGAAGTTGTTTTTGTGATAATAAATCAACTATTAGTATTAATAATAATCTAGTTCAGCATGATCGAACAAAATATGAGGAAATTGATAGGTATTTTATAAAGAAACTTGAAAGTGGACTCATTTGCATACGATATGTATCTACAACCCAACTAGTAAATGTCTTTATCAAAGACTACTAAGGCAAAATTTAAGTTCTTTGTAAGCAAGTCGGGGCATTATTAACATCTATGCACCAATTTGAGAGAGCTTGTTTATATTATAGGGATAATTAGCTGATTTAAGGACCAATTACCTTTCTTTTAAAGAAGGCTAGAAATTAGTAACTAAAATAATGAGATTTAAATTGCTTAGAGAATAAATGAATAGGAGATTAAGATTATACTTATATATTCCCTATGCTATCCATAGAAAGATTAAAGAAGAATTGTTTTTCCCTCTAATTTTCTTCAAATAGTAAATCGAACACAAAATTTTAATGTAAACCTTAAATGTGATCTTTCCTTTGGTGATAATTAGCAGTTAGGAATTAAGTCACTTCAAGCTTAAATGCCAAGACAAAAAAGTAATGAGCAAGCTAGGAACAATGGTTGGAATTTATTAGCCATATATTAAATTATATAAAAATCAACAAAAGAAGAAGTAACCTTGGCAACACTTATAGTCTGCTGCTCCATGGCCTCATGTATTGTTGCTCGATCGTGTTCCCTCATACTACCAAACAAACGATAAATTAGTTTGTTAATTAAGCAAAGAGAAGTATGTTGGTAAATATCTAAAAGTTGCATTCTAGTGATAATGACTTCATATACAAGGTCATGTACAATGATAAATGGGAAAAGCTATATGTTATAGACTGAAGAAATCATATCACAGATTGAATAGATAGGATAGGATATTCTGGAGTTTAATTATAGGCTTAATTATAGGGATTACATTCCCTAATTAGCTAATGCTTATCTGTATATATGTGTGTGTGTGTGTGTGTGTGTGTTTATGTGTGAGTGACCCTACTATGTCCAAATCATTAAGAACATATCAAATACATTTGTTACATAGTATCAAAGCATAGTCTAGATCTTTGATGGTTTAGCATTTTTACCCTATGAAGTTTTCATGTTTAGTCTTAATTCTAGCTAGGGAGTAGAACATTGCAATTGTTTGGGTCACCTATTCAAAGTCATTTTCTATTCTCATCGTCGACAACCCTTGACTCGCTAGCAACTAATTGGCCTCTCCCCCAAGACTGATCACTATAAACCCCACAAGTCAACCGCACACGATGCCTAGAGATTCTATCATCTGTCCCATGTATAGGCACGTGGAAATGCGTGCAATAGAGCTATGTTGTCCAGTCACCTTTCCAAGCGTCTCTCCTTCACCTCTCTTAGGTGTTTGCTTTCGTCATCACCATCAATTACCAAGCTAGTTTCCCACTGTTTTGCCACTAAACCCCTTTGCTATCGAGTTTCAATCTTTGCTTCTTTGTGTTGCAAAACATGTTGGTGCTATTGCCACTCTGGGTAACTTGTGTTGAAATTGTTAGTGGAGTTATTGAAAGCTACTAGTTTCAAAACCATGTTGACTCGAAAACTTAACAAGAAAGTTTGGCCTTCTTTTCTTTTCCTGTTCTCTTGGTTTGGATTAGTTTATATGAGGAGTTGGTTGCTTTAAATATCATTTTTTTAGTTTAGTTAAGACTGGCTTAATTGCATCTGTGGTTGTCTTGAAAATAATTAGGTACCTTAATTGGTTTGACTATTTTATTTTTATGGATTGTTAGCTAAAGGCTCTTAAATTAATGATTTTGATGATAACAATCAATAATAGTTGGTTACATTTCAAAATTCAAATTGGATTACCTCATTTATTCACAAAGATAACAATATAAAAAGAGGTTAAATAATTTAGTTATTTGTTTAAATGAAGAATGTTTAACAATTCCTATTTTATAGGAACCAACCTAACAAACTCATTCAAATAGTCAGAAACAGTTCCACAAAATCTGGAATGGATAAGTTACTATCTTTTCTGTATGATCGAAGGATCCTTCTGTTCACCTGATTCAACAGTTGATTTTAAGACAGTCAAAAAATTATACAAACAACCAAATATTTGAAGATTCTATCAAAGATAGTGAGGAAAATGTTTTTATAGATTCAAAGTCAATTCATTCAGTCCATGATAAAATTGAAGCAACGGCTAGTTGAAGGGAATTCTTATTTAAAGGAGAGCTACTGCATTAAGGGAATTCTTATTTAAAGGAGAGCTACTGCATTCGAATATACATCAAGAGAGAGATCAATATCCATCGAAGCTAATATTGACCAAATCCTATTTTTATTTGTTGAGAGCTTTTAGAGGCTTGTTAAATACTACTAGTGTGAAAGGTTGAAAAACCTTGAAAAAGATGTACTTGTGAGCTTGGAGAGGCTCATCAAATTACTACTTAGAGATTTTTAATAAAATACTCAAGTTAGATACTTTGAGACTAGACATAAGCTTTATTATAAGCCGGGCCAGTATTGGCTGTGTCATTTTTTCTCTTTTCTTTATCAGCTTCTTTTTGTAAAAAGTAGAAAAAGAACAAAAGGGGAAAGAGATAAAAGTTAGATTAAAGGGAGAAATTAGGGAAGCAGTTAAATTCCGTTACCAATTCAATGCCCAAAATTGAATCTAAACAAGAAGCATGAGATATCTATAGAATTTAAGTACCCAACTGAAAAAGAATTTAGTTGATAGAGAATCTACATAATTGGAGTCTTAATAAGGAAACAACTTTTAAACATAAATTAATAAGTCAATGGTTTCAAATCATTTTGCCTCTCTCAACTAAGATGACCTACAAATCCCATTTTGTGGCATTAAGATCCGGTTCAAAGCTCATCATTCAAAAGGCAACATCAATAGCAAGATAGTAATAGAAAAAGAAAAGGATTATTTTGTCAATTGAGCAATTGAAATAAACTTGATTAATTTCTTTTAGGAGTATTAGAACAGAAATAAAAAATTAAAAGAGGAAAGCTATATTATGAATGTTTATCAATACAAGAATGATCAATAAATTATTCCACATGAAACAAAGATTATTTCTCTAGCTCCAAGGCATGTCTGTCCTCACCAAGGTGAGGAGGCCCCCATGTAAAGAATGGAAGCTTAGGTGGAGCGCAAGATTTAGAGGAGGGCTTTTGGATTTAAAAGTGCTATAGAGAGGATTTGATACCATGAACAGAAACTGAAATTCTTCTCTTCTTTCTCCATCTACTGAATACACTTATATATACAGAGTCATTTGTCCTCTTTTAGGAAACAAACTAATTTCTACACATTAGCCATTGACTAAGAAAATTATAATCAGCCTAAATAAATGAAAAATTATAATAAGCCTAAATTAGTGAATCAGAATCATAGCTATTAATCAACTATTTACAACTATATTAAATCTTTTAGAAGATCAAATATTCCTATTTTCTAACACAAAAATATGTTTGTTTCCTCTAATGAGTTCTATTAGGCAGAGTATTTTTTTTATATTTGTACTTTTCATTGATAGATTTAATCGTCAAAATATTTTTTAATGATATTTAAATGAAATCCACTTCTACTTTAAACGTCTTTCTTTTCCTAAGCGATAAAAATCAAAGCACATAAAGAACATGTATTTGAGCAGTAAAACAAATTGCAACCATGATGAGGATGACTTGGAGAAGTATTCAGAAAATCACAATATCGGCAAGTAAACCATCAACATTAGCAAGTCATGAAGAGTACCTATCAAATTCATCAATACAACAAAGCCCGCCATCAGCTAGAACAAGTGCTCCAGCTTCCAACATCCATTCTCCTACACATAATCATTGCTTGGGTAAGTATAGCTTTTGTACAAAATAAAAGATTAACAAAGTCCATTAACAATAATAGACGTTTCATTTGATGACATAAGAAAGTGAGTTTTAGACTAAGAATGGCAATGGACTAGGCCGAGCATGAGTCATATGCCCTATAAGGCCAAAACCTAAGCTCAAATTTAATTTACAGACCTGAACCCAACACAAAACTCGATCGAGTTTGAGGACGCGAGCCCCATTTTGGTCCATAACCAAAAGCCCGAGCCCGTTATACTAAAAGAGGGATAAGAAGTCACTTTCAATTCAAATCATGCTAAATTCAGGCTGAGTACTACTAAACATGAAATAATTTTTGGTACAAGGACCTAACCTATGCCCAAACCCAAATGTGAACCTAAACTTGAGCAAGGTCAGCATAGGCTTAAGCATTTTTGCCAAACTTGTTCTAGAAAACACAAATCTTTTACTTGGATTAACTAGATATAAATGAACAATCCATAAACATGAAAATTGAAGAAAGAATATTAAGAATTCGACAAGAGTTTTTGTCTTGTTCTTATAAATAATGAAAGGCATACTAGCTATTAGTACAACTAAGTGTTTCACTATATATAGAAAATGTTGGGCTTTATATCCTGTAATTTAAATGATTGTTTAACTGTATAAATCTCATTTCAAACTTCAGAATCTTAATCCATCAACTATTTATAATTTCTTCAATCAAAGACCATAATGCAAATGGTTTATGAACTATCAAACCAAGCAAAATTGAGTGGCTCTAAGCTTTAAACTTTTTCGTAAGTTCTTCGTTACAGCTATAAAGATCATATCAATAAAATTTTCAACAATAGGCATAAACATATGTAAGAATCCTTTTTACAGATATTCTAATTATCTCCATGAGAAAATGACACCATAACAAACTGTAGATAAGATCCTCTTTTCCATAAACCATTTTTGAAACTGACAATGAGCTTTCTTTCTTTCACATTATTCACTTCTTCATATCCAGTTTTACATATTTTCATAGTTATACCTTCTAATATTAAATTTATTTTTAGTTAATATGTAATTTATAATGATTTTTTTGTATTATTTAAGTCAAAAAGGTCAAATTCTTCATGATAAATATTATATCAGATATATAATAGGTCTCATAATTATGGTTACATAAATGTACAATGTCCATAGGCATATATACTGCAAGTGTTGATAGTTGTACTCGTGATTTTAGGTCTAGTTTTTAGGAGTTAATTATGTACAATCTTGTAATCAAATCTTAGTTATTATTTTCCATTTAGCTAAGGATATTTATGTATATTACAGATCAAGGTTTAGGAAAATTCTTCTTTTCCTTTCATAGTATAGCATACAAGTTTATATACACATGTTTATATTCTGCTTTCCTAAATTATAGACAATAAAATCTATAAATTAGATACTTACTACAGTATTCCTTAAATTATAGACTATTAAATATGTACACAAAATGTGACAATTTTTTTCACTCTCCCTCTTAAGTTGGTGAACATGGATTATCATTCCCAGCTTGTCAAGAATATTCTGAAATGTTTGAGTGCTTAGCCCCTTTGGAAGAATATCTACAAGCTGACTCCCAATTGGAACATAAGGTGTGCAAATTATTCGTTAATTAAGGGCATATCAATCTGAACATGTTTTGTCTGATCATGTTGCATAGGATTATTTGCAATACGAATTGTTGACTTGTTATCACAATGTAACTTCATTGGGCCATTCCATTTTATATTCACATCAACGAGTAAAATTTTCAACCACAACAACTCACAAATAACCAAAGCCATTGATCTGAATTATGCTTCTGCGTTTGATCTAGCCATAACATTTCGTTTCTCACATCTCCATGTTACAAGATTGTCACCCAAGAACATACAACATCCTGAAGTTGACCTTTTATCAATTGGTGAACTTGCATAATTAGCATCAGTATACACTTTAATGGAAAGTACATTATTTCTCTTAAAGAGAATCCCTTTTCATAGACATCCCTTCAAATAATCTAGAACTTGATAAGCTACTTGCAAATGGACTTCCTTGGGATCACACACAGATTGACTTAACACTAACTGCATATGCTATATTTGGCCTTGTATGTGACAGATAAATGAGCTTTCCAACCAAGCATTGATACATTTTCCGATCAACAGTGGGCTCTTCTTTAGCTTCACTAAGTTTGTGATTAGGTTCTACAAAAGTAGGGGCTAGTTTACAAGCTAATCTCCCAGTTAATTTTAATAGATCAAGAACATATTTTTGTTGTGAGATAAATATCCCGTGTTGAGAACAAGCTACTTCAATTCTAAGAAAATATTTCAACCTTACTAACTCCTTTAAATTCCATACATTCCTTCAATGATTCTCTCATTTTCATCATTGCCCGTCACAATTATATCATCAACATAAATTAACAGAATTATAAATCCCCCTAAATCTGAATGCTTAATAAATAGTGTATGATCACCTTGACTCTGCCTATAACTCATAGCACAAATCACATTAGCAAATCTACCAAACCATGCCCTTAGGTGATTGCTTCAGACCATAAAGTGTTTTCTTTAACTTGCAAACTGTACTACCACCACCTCCCCACCGAATCCAAGGTAGATATCCATGTAAATTTCCTCTTCTAGGTCTCCGTAAAGAAATGCATTATTTACTTCAAATTTCTGCAATTCTCAACCAAAGTTAGGTGCCCAGGAAAAAATATGGGCAAAAGTTTCTGTATAATCAACTCCATATGTTTGAGTGTACCCCTTAGCTACTAATGTTGCTTTATACCTCTCTAAAGATCCATCATCCCTATATTTCAAGGTGAAAACCCATTTACATCCCACTGGTTTACTCCCTTTTTGTCATTCTACCAACACCCACGTGTTATTTTTCTCTAATGCATCCATTTCCACTTCCATGGCTTTCCTCTATTCTTCATTAGATAAAGCCTCAAATAAGGTCTTGGGTATGGGGATAGTATTTAGGCTAGTAAGAAAAGTTCTATGGGAATGTGAAAATCTATAGAAGGATACTTTGTTAGATATAGGGCATAAAGGTCGCTTGGTACACCATACGGTTCTTTTCCTCAAGGCAATGGGTAAATCACTATCATTATTTGAAGTTTGTGGTTCACTAGGCACTTCAAGTTGAGAGGGTTCAGATATCTCATATACCTCATGGACTGGTTGATTCAGATTTGATTGTTGGACTATTATTGAATCAAGAACATTAGCTAGCTTTCTTGAATAAACCATTCTAAATCACCTATCATTAGTAATAATATTTGTAGCACTTTTATCATGCATCATGAACTTTGTGTTGGACTCTGTTGGATTCTAATGGTCTTCTCCTACTAGTATCCAAAAGAAGATCATTCTTTCTTTTTGACACCCCAATTTGTTGGGATGTATAAACACAAGATGATTCATGAATAATGTCTTACTTTTGAAAATATGATGACAAAGTATGATTAAAATAATCTCTTGCATCGTCAAATTGAAATCACTTAATTTTCGCACTAAATTGATCTTGCATCATTAAATGAAAACTTGGGACAATGTTACTCACATTAGATTTGTTGTTCAACAAAAAAATCCATGTAACACGAGTGCAGTCATCAATAAAGTATATAAATCATTTAGAACCAATTATGTTAGGAATAGGGGCAAGTAGATAAAAAAGAGTAGAAACTCTTTTATTGATAATTGGAAAAGAAGCACGAGTGTTTTTTGCATACTCACACACATCACAATGAAAACTCCCTACATCTATTCCATTCAACAAAGGAAACATGATTTTAAAGTTGTGAAAGATGGATGACTCCAATGAAAATGATGAGACAAGATGACATTCCTTTTTGATGATGATAATAGGGATAAAGATAAGTTACTACTGCTGTTAGGGAATTCATTTAGAGTATCCAAGTACTATAGCTCATCCTTCTCTTTAGCAAGTCCAATCCTCTTCCCCTAACCTAGGTCCTAAAATTCACAAAAGGAAGGGTGAAAAATTGCTCGACAGTTTATGACTTTAGTTAATTTCTTTACAGAGATAAGGTTTGTGGATAACTTGGATATATGAACAACATTTTTAATCAGAGTGATGGTGTAAGTTGTACATCTCCTATACTAGCTACAGTGACAAGAGACCCATTAGCAAAAGTAATCTTCCTATTACTCAAACAAGGGGTGTAGGTTGAAAATTGAGTGGATGAATGGGTCATATGGTCAGTAGCACCAAAACCCATAATCCACATATTACAAAAGGACTTTTTTGAGGCATTAAATCCAATTGAAGAAGAATTACCTGAAAATACAAATGAACACATAGGAAAGTTAACTGAGAGAGACGATAGACTTGTATTTGGCGATTGGTCAAGCTTACCTAGCAAGTTGTTTAGCTTGTCAATATCTTCACTGCTGAAACATCCTAATTCTTATAATTTTTCTTGATTGCTTTGAGTTAACTGGGCTGAATTGAAATGTTCTTGCTCATTCCTTTTATTGCCCATTTTGATGGTTTACCATGTAATTTCCAGCAATGTTCCTTACTATGTCGTGGTTTCTTACAATCTGTGCACCAAAGGCCCTCCTTACTTTCTCTATTATGCTCATCTCTGGTCAACTCAGTTCTCCTAAATTTTGGAATTGTATTTAGTACAGTGGTATTTAGTGCTGAATTTTCCATGGTTTGTGGTTCAAGCTTTACAGTCCGTCTACTCTCTTTAGCTCTCAAAAGCGAAATTACCTCATTCACCAATAGAACTTCTTCCTCCCCCAAGATCTGCACCCTTATCTGATCAAATTCAGGATTCAGGCCTGTAAAAAAATCATGCACCCTGTCCTTTTAAATGAAATCTTTTATTTTAGTAGAACAAGTACTACACTGTAATTCAATTGTCCTGCAGTGATCCAATTCTTGCCACCTAGTTTGTAACAAATTTGCATATTCTGTGACAGTTTTCCCTCCTTGCTTTGCTGCTCTAGCTTGAACCTTTATTTTGTACACTTGGGCAGCATCCTTAGCCTTGGAATAAGTTTGTCCAATAGCCTCCCAAATGGCATGAACTGTTGGAAAAAAACATGCAGGTACCACTAATTTCGGGTGTCATGGAACTCTATAGCCAAGACATTATGGGAGAGTCCTCATTTCTAGCATCAAAACCTGGTTCTCCTTGCTTAGGACCAGTTTCAAATAGGAGATTTATTTTTCCTTTTCCCTTAAGGATTGTTTTGACAAGTTGGGACCACTTCAAATAGTTTTCTCCATCTAAACAATATCTGCTAGAATATTTTCAAATTCACACCTTTTGGTTGAACTTCTTATGTTTGAGGATTTGAACTTCCTTTGAAAGGATGGTTTGGGTTTTCTGTGACCTCAAACATGACTTATATGGTTAAAATCATCAGAAAATGAAACAAAAGGATGAAAAGATGCAGCAATAAATACTTCACAATAATCTGTAATTGCAGCAATGAAGGCTGCACGATATGCAATTGTAGCAATGAAGGCTACAAAATTGCAGTGAAGGTAGCTAATGCTCTGATACCATATTACAGATTAGAGTTTAGGAAAATTGTTCTGATCCGTTCAAAGTACATAATATATGTTTATATACACATGTTTATATTCTGCTTTCCTTAATTATCTCCTAAATTATAGACAATAAAATCAGTAAATTAGACACTTCCTAAAGTAGTCCCTAAATTATAGACTATTAAATATGAATATATAATCTACTAAATTTTTCCACGATGTAATTATTTGTATCTTAAATTCATATAATTAAGTAATTAACGTACATAGGACATAATATGACAGTCCTATTTTATTCAGAATTTTCCCTGTTCTGGAAAATTCATGGTATTACAATCACACTACTAGCCTAAGTTGCAGCCTGTATCTTTGCACATTTCAGTCAAACCAATTTTTCTTTTGAAGTCCAATAGTTGTATGGACGTGTGCAGTGGAAAGAGGGAAGAATCTTCTAAGTCTATGGCTGAACATGCCACTTTTATTGACAATCATTCTCTTCAAATCAGTCCAGTTAAACTAGATGGAACAAATTATCTTGCTCATGCTTGTTTTTTATTTAGGCTACGGGATTGCAACGTTATATCAATAATGGAGAAATAAAACCAGATGAAACTGATTCTGGATGCAGCAAATGGGACTCAAAAAACTCTCATTATGTCATGGTTATCAACTCAATGCAAGCACAACTTGCACAAAGATATCTTCTCCCGGATACAACTCAAAAAATTTGGGATGTAGCTTCCCAGACTTACTCCCAATCAAGTAATGATGCCCATATATATGAGTTGCGAAAAAAAGTTCATGAAACCAACAAGGTGAGACGCTTATTGCCCAGTATTATTCTAAACTTAGTGGCTTATGGCAAGAACTTGACTAAGCATCTTTTATAACTGATGCAACAAAGTTTTATAAATTAATTTAAATGGAACATGTGTGTGGCTTCATAGCAAGATTGAATGACATATTTGATCAGATTAGAATAAAAGTTCTTAGGCGTGATTCTTTTCCCTCCTTGCAACATATAGTTATGCACAATACAACCAAAACCTAGGTATCTTGTCATTAGAATAGTCTTTCATGTTTTCCGGAACACCGTCAGTAGTATTACCAACATTTATTTGTCAAAAAATTTGTCAAATATGCTAGGAGTATGTCAGACTCCAGCCATAAGTCATTGACGAATGTCCCAAAAACTGTCTCAACAATGAGCTCTTCCAATTTGCGAATCACCAAACAATGTTGGAACAGTAACAACTACTTTTCTAGTCTAAGAATGTAGAATCATTCTTCAAAGGCCGGAGAGAACTGGTAATCCATAATATCAACAAAAAACCAAATTGATAATAAAGGAGACATGAGGAAACCTATCAAAAGAAAGGGCAATGACCATAGTGTGGTTGAAATAGAGACTAAGAGTGGAAAAGAAATGTTTATCAAAAAAGAAGAAAGAAGGGAAAATAAACAAAGAAAAAGAAAGACAAGAGTAGGGTAAATAAAATCTCAAGATGGTAAACCTCCCCCAAAAAAAAAAAAACCTCAAGATGGTCATGTAATGAATAGCAAAACAATTAAAAGCCTACTTATGTCAAAGAGCTGGACTCAGGCAGATCCGGAAACAACTCCAACAACCTGATTGTTCATAATTCTAAAATGACTTCAACAATTCTACATCACAATCCACACTTCCTAACCTTCAAATATTAATTATCTATTTTTTGTCCTTGAAGCAATAAGATGAAGCTCTTGCCCACTAATCCTACTCTTTTGTAAGTGTAAGGCAGAACCCGTCTTTACCTATGACTCAAAAGAAGGAAGAGTAAGGCCTAACCGAACATCATCGCAATGGGAGGAAGAGTAGGGTAGTGGGCAAAGGAACATTACCAAACCCTTATAATTTCTATACGTTAAGTTTTTGCTACAAATGTTGGCCCACATGTACAATATGTCCCTTCGAACAAATTTTTCTACCAAGTTGAGGGCTTTGATACAATGGAAAGCAGCTAGATTATTAGCTGTCTAAGTTCATCTCATTCCCCTATATAGGAATCATTACAACAATCCCAAAGAATTTTGATTAGACATTCATGAAAAAATTATCACTAAACATGCCTTTTATTGCATGGAAAGATGTTCTTGAAGAGAAGATAGACGTAAGTGTCATATAAAAAGTGGAGGTAGATAAATTAAGAGAAATGATAGCATCATAATCTTGTTCATATGGACGGAAATTACTGTTATGTGCCCGTGCCTGGGATCCAGTCCAAGGACAATTCTTAAGAAAGTTAATCTCTTTTCCCTTTTTTACGTCGGTTCCCTTTCTTGCAGAACCCATTTTTGGTGATGAAAAACTGGCAGCACTTGTCAAGGACAAGGTCTGCCAAGATTAGGCTAAATTACTCTACTACTAATTAGCTAATTTTTATGATAACTTCTTCCTTCCTTTATTGCATAACGTAATAAGCTTATATTGGCAAAGAAACACGAAAGTTCCACCTAAACTAGGACTCCTAGAAAGACTCCTATTCAAGTTGTTTTAGGACTCTTAGAAAGACTCCTATTCAAGCTGTTTTTATTAACATAACTATAACAGAAACTAGTGCAGAAATAATAGGGAAATAATAGACTTT
>JANPWT010000005.1:18171018-18184724 GCA_024678245.1 Erythroxylum densum
AATAAAATCATTTGTCATGTTATTAATCAAAATTAATAATCACAAAACTAAAGTGTTCAATCTATTACATAACGATTGGGTCATGGGCATAATTCCAACATGTACAGGGAACATGTATAATAACCTTATTATAAATACATATTTATTGTCATACTTAATTTTTATAATATATGTTAAATTTTGGGAAGTAATATTTAATTTCACCTAACTTTACTTTACAAGCGTGTTTTTATAATAAGAGTTATTTTATTACTTTTGAAAATTGATAAATTAGGATTAATAAAGAGATTAATCCTTTTTCAAAATTAAACGAATAAATATATGCATATTCAGTATTATCTATATACATAGTGTGTATGAAGAAATTAAGATCAATCCTAATATTAATTACTTTTGATGTGTATACCGATAGATACAGATGTATTTAATATAATTTGCAAATATGTGCTCGTCCATATACCAAACATATAATTGAAGAGGTATTGAAAAATATGAAGGTACTTTTACATAACTCTAATATAAATATAGCTTTAATACGTATGAAGTCAAATTTACTCCTAACCTGCTTATTAATTTTTTTGGTTTTATATATGTGTTAACTGTTGTAAAAATTTGCAAGTTTAAAGTTTAATTCACTTTTAGTATAGAAAATATTTATAACAAATTTCTTATAAATATTTTTTTTACTTTTTTATACATTGTATATGCAATTATAAACATCTAAAGAACTAAATATAATTAAGATTAATTTAAACTATTTTATTATTTAATATTATATTATTGGAATAATTAGAAAATCTTTAAACTTATCCATAGATAAATATTTTCTAAATCATAATTAAAGTCAGATAAAATGTTTCACTTATTTCTATGAGTTATCATTAAGAAAATTAGATAAATTTTCTATAGGATTTGACGCTTATCAATCTGAAAAAAAAAGGTGTATATATATAATGAAAAACCCTAATCCTTATCAATTGGAAGGAACATTAAGCTCTTTGAGTTGACAATTTTAGTCAAATAGCAATACAAATGGTTCCAAAAGAAGAATTCATACAGTTTTATGCTCCTTTAATCGCCTCTGTATAGATACTTAATATATGAATTTCTTTATGGTGGTTTACAACGAAAAAATATAAAGTTAAAAGATAGGATTTTTAGAAGTTTTTTTAGGAACTCTTTTGTCTCTTTTGTTAATTGAATTACAAATATATATAGTTTCCAAAGTTGTAAAATAAAATGAAAAGCAATTCAATTGCATCTAAAAATCATTGGATAGCTCTATCTCTATGAAAGGGATTGAATAATTATTAGTAACTTCAACAACTTCTTAGTAAAGGCTAAAGGTTTTGATGATAAACTCTAGCTTCCACTGATGTAAATCCCTTATTTGCATGAGGAAACTACATGTGATTATTGGAGGAACTTAAGAAATTGAATCACATGATCTACCATAGTACACAACAGTTAGTAATTAGAACAAACAAAAGAACTAATTGAGGGTCAAAACAACTTTGACTAAACAATCAATGAGGAAGCCAAGCAACCTTAAGGAAAGAGGAAAGGATATCTCTGCATAATTATACTTGAGTATTGGAAGTTAACTATTCATTCCTAAAGTAGAGATCAAGAAGCTAGTGGTTGAACTAGTGATTGAAAGAGGGTGAAAAGAACAGTAGCTTCTTTCATAAATATGTATTGTTTACAACAAACATTAACAAGATTATGACTTTACCAAAAGAAAATGGACACTTAACACATTCTTTAATTGAACCAAAGCAAGAAACATAACAGTACTTTCTAAACTCCCTTGGCTCTTCCTCTAATAGTTTCTCTTTTGTACAAACTCTCATATATTTCATAGATGTGTAAATTTTTTAAGATGCAAGTATAAGATTGATAAATTTTTTAAGATGCAGGTATAAGATTGATTGGTTCATTTAATAAGGAAAATGATGACAAAGCCTTATTTGATCTTAAGCTAAAGAAAGCCCTTAGACTAGATGGACTGAATGTATGTTTTTCTCCAAAAGACATGGACAAACAACAAGCATATAGTTATTGGTGTAGTACTTATATTCTTTAATCAAGGCAAGATGCTAACGGAAGTTAATAAGACATTCACTAGATTTATTCTAAAGACTCCAAATCTAAGCTCTCTAAAGGATTATAAGCTTATTTCTTTTATATATATATATAAATCATTGCAAATCTCATAACATCAAGACTCAAGGTGGCTACAAAAAATCTCACCCATATATCACAGGGAGTTTTTATCAAAAAAGGAAAATTAGGGATATTATCAAATTACCAAAACAGCTTTTTAAAAACTACAGTAAAAAATACTCTATAAAATGCTATGTAATCAATATTGATTCCATAAAGCCTTCAGCAATTGGAATTTCATTTTGCATTTATTAAGATCCTTTTACTTTCCCTTAAATTTAATAAATTATATTAAGCTTTGCATAATTCTAGTATCTTATGGTGTATTGGTGAATGGAGAGACAACTAATTGATTAAAGGTGAGAAAGGTCTAAAGTAAGGTGATCCAATCTCTCCTATTTTGTTTACCTTGAGCATAGAAGTTCTCACTAGGTTTGTTAGACTAGTTATAAGCCAAGAAAGGAGATTTAAGTATCATAATAAGTGTAAAAAGTTGAAAATATTTAGTACATCTTTTTTAATGATTTGCCCCTTTTATCTAAGGTTGATCCTTGCTAAGTGAGTGCTTTAATTTTAGCTATTTTATATTCAATTTATTATCTACTATGGATATCAACAAGGAAAAGAGTCAAATCCTTATATCAACATAAGCTGAACAGATCTCTAGTTGTCTCTCTAACTTAACAAGTCTCAAAGTTATGAAGCATCCTTTCATTTACTTTGGTGTTCCAATCACTATAAAGAGACCAACCTATAGAAACTTCTCCCCCTAATTGAAAGAATCAAAAGGAGAATTCATAAATAGTGAAATAGAAGTCTCTTATTTGTAGGAAAAGTAAATTTAATAAACTCGATCCTCAACAACTTGCATATTTGTTAGTGCTTTAATTTAGTATTCCTTAATAACCTAATAAAAAAATATAGAGAACATATTGAGATGCTTCTTATGATCTAGTGACCTCTTAAGAAAATTAACTGCCAAAATCAAATGGATTGATGTTTGCTTGCCTAAGGATGAAGGGGACTTAGGTATTAGTCCTATCATAATCATATACAAAGTCTTGATGATCGAAAGGAAAACTTGTGGTCAATCCAAAGACTAGCACTTCTTGAAAAATGGTATATATTCTCAAGTTGAAGGATTAGGTTAGAATAGAAATCAAGTACAACCTTAGAGATGGTAGCCCAACCATCTTCTGGTTTATTGGTCAAGCAACATAAGACCATTACATAGCATTAGTGACCTTTCTAACCTTAGAGATATAATTCCAAGGAATGCTACTGTAAAATAGGCTTTAAGAGAAAATCTTTGAAATATTTCTAGAAGACCACAATCTAAGCTTTTAGACCATATCTCAAACTACTTCCCCAACTGTTATAGGGTGGAAAAAAATCATTTGGTTAAACACATGCATCAAGAAAATTCACAAATAGCTCATGTAAGCAACTACTCAGACCTTAATGCTCAAAGGTTAAGTAGAACAAAATTATGTGGTTTAAACAGTCACTTCCAAAGGTTTCTTTTATCTTTGGCTAGTCATTAAGTTGAGGTTAAATACCTTAGATAGGCTAATGGGAATTTTCGATGTATTTAAATGTTGTAAATTTACAAGCAATAGGATGAATCCATCAACCACCTATTTTTCCAGTGCCCATTCTCCTCAACTATCTAGCAAAAGAATAACAACTTTATAACCTCTCTAATTATTTGATGAATTGGTTAGAAGTTATTGACTGGATCATTCAAAGAAGAAATACATATAAAGGAGACTTCTTATTGTACAAAATAGCATTTGGGAATATTATGTATGCTATATGAAGAGAAAGGAACCTTATCATTCTCTGGAAAAGAAATCTAAAGTCATATCATAATCCATGAATTGATATTCTTGATTATGGAGTAGCTTATCACTCATATAATCCATCTTATCTGCAACAATGATCTAGCTAAAAATTGGAAAATTTCCAAACCTTGAATATAGGAATGTTATGCTTTAGTGGTAGTAATAAAAAGCAGGGAATGCTCTATACTATTCTGCATCTAACACTAAACTAATTCCTGCCTATCTAACGATTCTTGTCCCAAAAGGTGGAATCGCCCACCCTAGGCCCCCCCACACCCCGGCCCGACAGAATAATGAGGGGGTAAATCACGGTCTGATCTCAGTCAGCTTCTCAGCAAGGCGGCCCACTCCTCTATCTAACGATTCTGACATAATATGATGTTGAGTGGAAGATATTAAGAAATCATAATATATGGTACTTGGTAGCTCTGAACCTTAAATTTTCTTGCCTAAATGCTATTTACCCATTTATAAATGTGGGAATTAGTAAGAAATGGAACTCCTTTTGTTCATAAATTAGTTATCCCATCATGTATCTCTAAACTAAAAGGAAATATTTGTTTTATGCTTTAGGTAGTTATAATTTTAGTTTGTAACTCTTTGAGCTTTTAATTAATCAAAATTTTCTTTATTTTTTCATGATTTCTTTTTCATTCTCTTTCACTATAGAGCTCCATTTTTTTTTCAATTTTTTACGTGATAATGCTAGTTATGGCTGAAAGGGAGTGAGTAATGAATGATTTCTTTGTTTTAAACTAAATCAAATAATACAAATTTCTAATTAAACCAATCAAGTCAGACAAATTCCATGAAGTAATTGGGAATACAAAATAAACTCTAAACCTCATTAAAATAGTAAAAAAGAGCATGTCTCATTTTTTCCTATCTTTTAATAAAAAAATGCTTTGATAAATAAAAATTATGCTCTAGTCATATTAAAGCAATATTCTTATAAGAAAATTAAGATTAAATGAATAATTTATTACAAATATATATAATTAATGACTCCTAATTTGTAAATTTAAAAAATATGGTTAAGTACTAATAACAAAAGAACTCTTTACTTTTGGCAATAAAATAAGATAAAATTGAACCTTTAAGACATAAGATTTCAAAAGTAGTTTATTTAGAAAAAAACAATTGTTTGTCGGCTTTATTTTGATAAGAAGAAAAAAGCATTCAATATGAATTTTTTAAAATAAGATTATATAACTATTAGACAAGCAATTTAAGTTTCAATATTTTCTAAAATACAGATTGTTTTAATATGAGTAATGAAAATAGTTAAGTAGATAAGAGTATTACATTGAATTTCTTTATTTTTATTAAAGAAAAACATTAATTACGATTAGCATTGAGAAGGAAAGAAACGAAGTTGATTATTTGGGTGGGGGTATTTTCTCGGACAATAATACTTTTAATGCGGAGTACTTAGTCGGTAAAAACAATTTACTAACAAAAAAACTTAGAAAAAAAGACAATGGTAAATTAGTGATATCTTAATAATAGACTCAGATAAGTTCAACTTAATAACATTGAGTTGATGTTGTTTCCAAATTTTAACTTTTTTTGTAACTTTTGTAATTAATTTGCTTTTATTTAACACGTCATCAATTTTGAAGATTGTTATCAATTTGGCTTGAATTGAGTTAAATGAAATTGCAAGGTGAATTTTATGTTGAAGTACAAATGTAATTCAAATACTAAAGCAACTATCTTCCCTTGTAAAATAACATAATGTGTTTCAAAAAATAGTAATTTTTGTTGTATTTTCTTGTCTCCCAAATCACATCGCAACTAAATGAAACGACCATAAACAAGATAACATAGTTTCTTTGACAGACAAGTGAAACTATTACCACCAGAATGGCTCCTAACATCTATTTTCATAACTCTGTAAGTCTTGTTGCTTCTACTTTTGCGGAGAAATCCATGGAGCTTTGAATCGTATTATTGGCCAAGCATTTTGGCTGCAACAAGCCCTCCTGCCAATGCAGCTCCAAATAACGAATGCAATCGCACGCAATAATACTTGGCCATGAATATCTTCCCTTTATCCTGCGAGGTTTTTGAAAATTGCGTAAGACATGACTAGGACAAGATTTGGGGCTATTCTGAGAACAAATACGAAGACGTGGTCAAATATTGGTGTAATGAACTGGATTGATTTTTGTGTTATTCTTAATCAGAAAAGAGGATTGGATGTATGCAAATAGAAGATATACTAACTAGTTGTTAAAAAATCACAAAATTAAGAAATATGATAAATATTAAGCTACTGGAATATCAAGTTTTAGGTCTAGATTTCAATTAAGAATAATGGCATTGCATATTTTTTAGGGTTTGATTGTTGAAAATTTAGACTTAGAATTTTAGTTGAAATTTAGGTTAGGTTTGCCAAAATTTATTGAAAAACACAAAGAGTATAGGGTAGAAATCTAATAATCATTCCCGAGATCTAAAAATCACTTTAAAAGAAAGCATCACACTTTCTAATTAAAAACTTAAGTTTGTAGAAAAATTCAAGATTGCTTGTCATTAAAGGGTTGAATATTCACATATTTACAGAGAAATTATTAAAACCCTTATTTTAATAGGAAAGGGTTCCTAACAAATTTAAACCATATTATAATAAAATTATATAAGTCTAAACAATTAGAATAACATATCTAAAATAGAATAACATACTTAACTTACTACTAGTTTTAATCTAATAAAGAATCTTAACATAATCTAAATTTCAGCCCTTATCTTTGATGTCAACTAAATTCTCAATCCTTATTCCACCAAATTAAAATTACAGTTAACTAATCTTTCCTTTTTTATTTCTTTTATAGACTTTATGTTCTTTTGCATCAATTCTCCTCGTTTTTATCTAAAGTCGTCCTCAATGTAGAATGTGATAAATAGCAACCATATAAGTCTAAATTCCTTAACGTAGAATATAATAAATACTCATCATATAAGTCTGAGTTCAACTTCTAAAATTTAGATTCTAAAATCCAAGTGTTGTAAAAAAAAATGGTCTTCTTTTCTACTTAACAAGAAGTTGTTGATATCCTTTATCTTTTGTGGCTACAATTTGTTCATCAAAAACATCTTTTATCAACCTTAGAGCAATTGGTGAAGTTACTCCTTTGCGATCATAAAATCATAGGTTCAAGTTACAAAAACAGTCTCTTTGTAAAAGTACAAAGGAAAGGTTGCATACATTATGACCCTCCCCAGACTCCTACAAAGTAGAGAGCCTTATACATTGGGTACGTTGTTAAGAACATCTTTTATCACGTCTTTAAGATGGGGAAAGGTTGAAATTTTCACAACTGTAGTAGGAGATTTTGTATCATCATATTCATGATAAATAGTTACATCCATAATATTAAAAGTAGGACTAATTTTCATGCCACTTGGTAATTCTAAAACATAAGCATTAACACTTATCTTCCTAATGATAAGATATAAAACTTCGTAATGAAGTTTCCTTATATTTTCCTTTCAAAAACTACATTGGATGAATTACAACCATCACCGTATTCCCTTCATTAGATTCCACTAATTGATGATGTTGATCAGCATGCTTTTTATAAGACAAGTTGCTAGTTATTATGTGTTGTTGTATCTCATCAAAGATGCCTCTTATATATTGTCCAAAACCTTCAACTTCAACACTAACTTGTACTCTTTGGGGTAAAGGAACCAAATAAATAGGCTTCCTTGTTTGAACTCCCGATACTATCTCAAAAAGAATCTTACCAGTTAATCTATTTATAGAACTATTATATGCAAATTTAAACATAAGAAGAAGTAGATCTCAATTTTTTACATTTTCTCCAACCAAACATCTTAACAAGTTCCCCAAGCTTCTATTCACCACATCAGTTTGTCCATCAATTTGGGGATGGAAAGAACTTAAAAATTAGAGCTTATTGTTTAATGATTTCCATATAGTTCTCCAAAAATAACTCATAATCTTTATATTACGATAAGAGAAAATGGTTAAAGATAATCCATGGAGACGCACATCCTCTTTGAAAAATAGTTTAGTTGTGTGGACAAAATCATAAGTCTTGACCAATATATTTGTAACTTGTCATCATTGCTAAATTGACTTTGCAAGTGCACCCACAACTTCTCCCCTATACATATGCTTTGTTAATTTCAAATCTTTATCCAAATCTACTTCTTCTTCATCACCCACTACAATATAATCTTCATCAACAATCCCAACAAAAATTTTGAACTAACAAGTTTCAAAATTCCAAGTAATAGCTAGTTAATCTTTTTAGCCCCTTGTTTTGATATATTAGCTTGCTATCCGATTCTTTCATTCCACTGCCATGTTGTTTCAACTTTTTGTCTATTAGTTTTGATTTGTTGTTTAGGGGTTTCAGCCTATTGTTTACGTGTTTCAATGTTTAACTTAGGCATTTCATCCAACTTTAGGGTTTGTTAAAGAATCCACTTGGCTTTGTTTTTCATCTTTAACACTTTTGTCAGCTCCCGTTGTCAAATTCTTCATGTCATCAAGTATTTGACTTCCTTCTACAAGTAGGATTAAAGATTCTAATTGATTAGTTAAAGGAGAAGTGTTTTCACCACCCATAACAGACACTTCCTCCAAGGTAGTGCCTATTAAATTTAAGGAATCAAAATCAGTATATGATTTTCCAACAAAGATTTTTTCTTGCATTGTATGTTATTAATCAATATCAGTTCCTTCATCTTGCTTAACATTACTACTTTCTCTGTGTTTAGCATTGAGTATAGGTTATTGGTTTACATATTTTTTTCCCGTGGAAGTTTTCACTTGTAGAGAATGTATGTCAACGCTATCTATACTCTCCAAAAATTGTCGAACATGTTTTCATATAAGAGTTGTTACATGTAAGTAGATTTTTGGAGCACCTTATAAACAAGGATCATTGATGCCCAATTTTTTTGCAATATTCAGAAGTATTTTATCTTGCTCTAGGTCGCTGAATATTCTTCTATATGCTCTTCCATTACGTGATGTTATTGTGAAACAAAGCTTTGCTACCAAATTAATGTAAGATAAATAGAAGAAATACTAACTAGTAGCTAAAAATTACAAATTTCAGATATATGATTGATATTAGGCTACTAAAATATCCAATTTTAGGTCTAAATTTTGATTAGGAATGCTAAAATTTCAGATTTGGTATAATTGAATTTTTAGAGTTTGGTTTGCTTAAAATTTAGCTTAGAATTTTAGGGTTTAATATGGCTGAAAGTTAGGTCTAAGATAACTAAAATTTCGGTTAGGTTTACTATAATTATTGAGGAACACAAAGAATATATCGTAGAAATCTAGAAATAATTTCTAAGATCTAAAAATTACTCTTAAAAGAAATCATCACACCTTCTAGTTGAAAACTCGAGTTTGTAAAAAAGTTTGAGATTGCTTGTCATTGAAGGGTTGAATATACAGATATTTATAGAGAAGATTTTAGAACATTTATTCTAGTAAGAAAGGGTTCCTATCAAATTTAAATACTATTATAGTAAAACATCTATGTCCTAAACACGTAGGATAATATATCTAAAATAGAATAACATACTTTACTTACTACTACTTCCTATCTAATAAGGAATCCTAACACAATCTAAATTTCAGCCCTTATCTTTGATGTCAACTCAATTCTTAATCTTCATCCCACCAAATTAAAACTTAGTTAAATAATCTTTCCTCTTTTATTTCCTTTATAGATTTTAAATTCTTTTGCATCAGGATTCTTCATCATAGTGGTAGAAGCAGCATGCTTTTTGCTCCACAATGGCCATTGGTTTTATTCCACAATGTTTATACACGAGTTTAAAGTTTACCTCATGGTTTTCCAGAACAAAATTGACAACCAGCTTTCCCACGGGTATGGTCATAGCACATAGAAGCTGCAACAAAACGTGAATTTTAAATGACTATGGAAGAATCATTCACAAGGAAACGTGTCAACTCAACTTAAGAATTAGAAAGGAGCGACTACTTTCATCAATTTAGTAAAGGACTTACGACGCAAGTGTAAGGAAGAGCTCTACTTATTCCAAATGCAAACAAGAGCGCGTAGAGTGTCACGACCGACAGTTTTACAACAGCAGAACCTCTTTCAGTCCCAAGTCTAACCTGCATAAAGAAAAATAAAAATGGAAAGAGATAGTGGTGCCAACTACAAAACTAGATCAAGGAGAATGGCTGTCAAATGTACAAACCAAGGGGGATACTTTTCCAACAGCCCTGTCTCCTTCTACCTGGGTTGGACAACATACTCATGTTATTTTCATGCTAGCAACAAAGTGTGTGTTCATCCTAGGATTCACATAAAATGAAGTTAGACAAATGAAAGCAAAAGGAAAATTGCCTGATGAAAGTGACTGCAAAAGAGAATTAGAGCTGTGGTGAAGCCAACAAGGATTGAAGCAGAAAGAATTGTGCTTGGTAGTGGCAGAGGGCTTAATCCACTGTCAAAACCAACTAGATTGATGTCAGAAACGCATGAATCTTCAGTAATGCGACAGAAAGCTAAAGTGAAGATTGGAATTCTAATTTGATTATGTCACACTACCATCTGCGGCCCAGCAATAAATAAAAAGCTGTAGTTGCAAATGGGCCAAATGCTGCGAAGCACAAGGGTTCTCCCAATCCTTGGTAACTTAACCGGAATGGTGGACACTAGAATAGAGCAAATGGAAAGTTACGCGAATTGTGTAACAACGAGAATAGTAGCTTGTAGAGAAAGTATGAAACTATTTTTCCACCAAACATAATAGAGTTTTAATTTGTTGATCCTAGTGGCAACCCACTAAGCCAAAAAAATGTCAAGATGGGTAATTCGTCCTTGAACAATAATTAGGACAGTATATTCAGTCCTTTGAAACTACTTTAAATCTCTCGTACAGATCTTTAAGATTATCTGCACCTGATATATGTAGCCACAGATAATGGCGCAAGCAAGGAGAAATATAGCCCGCAACTTTCCTGCTGCTAGGGATGTCAATATTATCCCCGCGAAGCCCAGAGAAAGTGAGAAATAAGCACTGATAAGGGTACCTGAACGGCTTCCCAAAGCCACAGCAGACAACAGCGAGTCAAAGTTTACTATGCATACCCATAACACAGGATAGAAATTAATATAAGGCAATGTTTGAATTACAAGACAAAAGACATACCTGCCAACCAAATTTACAACAGATTCTTTTTTGCCCTTATCTGCTCCCGTATCAAAATCATAAACATCATTGCTGCACTTGGAGCACAGAAAGAAAAACAAACAATATAACTTGGTTTCTAATGTATATTTTTATCAGGACCATCATGAATACTTGAAAATTTCTCATTATATTTCAAAATCTGTGGAAATCACCTTAAGTTGAGCCAGGTTATGATAAGAATTGAAGAAGCCAGGAGAATAATATAGCGCCCACCTGAAAATACACCTGTTTGCAAATATGCTGCTGCACCACCTACCTGTCCAACATTAGAAAGTTGTAAGTATAACCAGAGCTCTTAAAGTCCGCAACATATAAGACTGCTATAACATCTTTGTTTTCTCCTCCCTGTTCATCATTGTATATAACAACTAACAAGGAATCCTTTTCCAAATAAATAATAGCATTCTCTCTGAATTATAGCCAAATCATGCTTCAAAATCTTCAAGGAACTCACTGTTAGAGGAATCAAAGCAACAGAGTATATTGGCAATTTGATTGCCCTCCATATTAGGGTCACTTTATCAACCTCATCCGCTTTCTCCCCTCCATTGGTGTCATAAGAATAATTAATTCTACTGTCAGAAACCACCTGTAAATGCCAGCCCTGTTTCTTAATTTCTGTCCAGCCTATATGATTTGAGTGCAAAAGTGTTGCTGCAGTACAACAGAACTGGGATGATCTTTTTAATGTATTCGGAAGCAACATAGAATAGTACCTGAAGGAAAAGATCAATGGTTCAGCAATGAAAATCTAATTTTCCCTTCTTTTACTCTCAGGTTAGATAAGAGTGGTGAAGAAGATCCCAGTAAAATAACGAGTCATAGCGACAGTTCAAACTTTAGTCTACTCATAGCGACAGTTCAAACTTTAGTCTACTTATTATATCACTTAGGTTAAACCAGACATTTGCAGCAGTTCATGGATATCACAGAAGCAACATCGACACTGGTTTAAATTTGGACCAAATACTATTGACGGGGACAGGTAAGGTAATCCTTAAAACATTTTCTCTGCTAATCTAATTTCAGAAACTAAGCTTCACGTATTTCAAATATCAATCTGGTCTAACAACTTTCAGCTCCCTTGAACACTCACTGACTAAAGTTTAAGTGATACTTCAAGTTCAAGCGAGAAATACTCTGCCTGTATGATGCCAATAAGTCATAAAATATCTTAAATTTTGGATATCTGTAAAAAGAACAAACAAGAAAAATAGGAACACAAATCAATTTGTCAGAACCACGACCACAGAGAGGAAATTGAAAAGCATAAACAAAGGAAGAGTAAAGCTTGCCTCTCCTTCACATAGAACTCCTCAATTTTCTTCAGACCAGACCCAAAGCCAAATCCAAGGTTACACAGTGTTGCGGCCATGAGTGGCATCTCGCGTATTCGCACTTTTACCTACGAGTAAAATACCAGACAAGAGAAGAAAATGCATCTCTTCAAATGCCGACCTCCTGATCACTTTAAGCAAATAAACTACAAAATTGGACTGTTTTTCAGCACTTAGAGATAGAGAACAAGTAGTTTAAGGTTGCTCAGTTACAGCAGAGACAATAAATCGTAATGTTGTTCGATAATCTAGAGGAAGTACCTTAAAGGGTTGGCTTGGCTCAAGCAAAACTCTTATCTGCAGATATGCAAACCGGGAAACAGGAGATAAGATGCAACAGCAAATGTGATAACTGTAAACTGTCAGACTCAGACATAATTTTAACTAGCCTAAGTTAGCATCTATCTGTTTTTTGTTTTTTTTCTTAAAAAAGTCAGAAAAAGGAAGAGATCTATCTGATACGGATGGAAAATTAAGCTTGTCGACGTGTCTGTTACAGGTAAGGAGGTGGCGTAAGAAACCCCATGTCGCGATTATTGTGAGGCCCTCTCTTCAGCTGAATGGCCAGGACCCACTTACGATTTTTACTGTCTGTTTAGTTAGCGTCTTTAACATGCAGAGACGAAACAAGACAGGACAGGACAGAATAGGATAAAACAAGAATTGAAGACAGTGAGATGTTTAGTTGCGGTGGACAGAACAGAGAAAATTATCTTCGTCCTAATGACAGAAATGTGTTTGATTGCAGTGGACAGAACAAAAAACAGTGTTTAATGACAAAAATACCCCTGCAGTATAATATATTGAAAAGATGTAATTCAGTGATTATTTTATAATTGTATCAATATTTATTTGAAATGCATTTGTAACTCTAATAAAATTAATTATCTTATTATTATTATGATTATTATTATTATAAATTTTGGTACCGATTATTATTAGTATTTTTATTGTTATTTTTTATTATTAATTTTATTATACGAAATGAATTATCTTATTATTATTGTTATTATTATTAATTATTGTTATTAATAATTATTATTATTATTATAATTTTTGTAATAATAATAATAATAATAATAATAATTATTATTAATTATTATAATTGCTGTTATTATTTTTACATCAGTTTCAT
>JANPWT010000005.1:18325656-18335800 GCA_024678245.1 Erythroxylum densum
TAACCCATATATGTAGATCAATCCCCTCAAAACATGATTTAACAAATTCAAATACTTAAACTCAATTTGTTTAATGTAATTATGATTTACAAACTTCCTAAAATATTCCCTAGATAGTGTTTGAAAGATTAAGGGCAGAAACCCAATACCCTATACCCAATTGTTTCTCCTTTTATGAAGAGTTGCAATAATAGAGTTTAGCACATGTATGGAGGTGCATACTGGGATGTTGTGATCCATGAACCACGACAAGAAAAGTTCCTTTGTTGAAAACTTATTTGTTTCTGATTTATCAAAAACCATTTAACACATGAATTTGTGAAATAACAAGTGCTCATGGGTTCTTATGATGTTATTGTGGACACTTTTAGCATCGAATCACTATAACCTAGTGAGCTCATTCCAATAGCGAGAAGCATGAAAGTTATCGAGCTGATCGATAATGGAAGAATCAGGGAACCCACAAATATCGCATATGATTTCAATGTTCAGCTCATAATTTTATCCACTTAACCTAAACCACATTTCCTTAGGGTTATTAGGTTTATAATAAAGTGAAATGAAGAATGCTAGAGTGAGCTCTTGGTAGATACAATATTGGAAGTCTATGAATTTCACCTATTGAATTCTTTCTGCTAAGTTCTCTACCCTATCTCGTAGTTCTAACCTATCAAGTGTATCAAAATCAAAATACTTCAAGACTACAATTTGTTTAGCATTAAGGGATTGGAAATGAATACCTTTCTCCTCTGTGTAAATCGAGAAGGATGTTTCGAAGTCCACCGCCCTGTTCCTTTGCCCTCGTTTTGCGACTTGATTTCGTTCCAATGGTTGATCATGCTTTACTGACTGCGTAATGCATGATATATTGGCTTACAAGTAGGTAGAGTTGGAATAAAGTGGAAGTCAGAATTTGGTTATAGAGAAGTGAGAGTGTTTGGAAGTTTTAAACTTAAAGAGATAAAGTTAAAATTAAAGTGAGTGAAAAAAGAAGAAATGAATATATAGGTGAATAGAGGGTAAAATGGAAAAAAAATGAAGCTAAAATTCGTGTGTCCGGTTTTACCCTACCATAGGACACCATATTATG
Organism: Erythroxylum densum; assembly: GCA_024678245.1. Taxonomy (NCBI): domain Eukaryota; kingdom Viridiplantae; phylum Streptophyta; class Magnoliopsida; order Malpighiales; family Erythroxylaceae; genus Erythroxylum; species Erythroxylum densum. The sequence continues at coordinate 18,326,747 of JANPWT010000005.1, forward strand.
GTTTGAAGGGCCATAGTTGTCGTGGGTAGATGCAAAGAAACTAAAAACATTAAGTTTGGAGGGATTTTTTTAGACCTTTCGGACCCTAAAAAATAGAACACAAAGGATATTTAAAGAATAAGACAGATAGGTAGATAGAGTTTTTTTTTTAACTTCAGCCACGTTTTAAGAAACCTTAGAGAGAATTCATCGAGCAATTAAGAAAGAGAAGAAGGAAGAGAGAAGTGGAGAAGAAGCTGACTAGATTACTTCCTGGATCAGGAGTTTCCTGACGTCCCTACCTCCCAAAAGCCATTCAGATCGTATTTCCTATTTATTTTAATTTTTATTATTATATAGAATTAGGAATAACAGTTTGACAACAATACTTTTGAATGTTGAGATGTTCTAAACTTCGGAGTTTTATCTTTGAATTAATGAAATTTGATTGTTTATATGTTATTGGATTTGTTGTGGTTTAATTCTAGAAGTGCATAATTAGACAATAAACTAAGAGGGTGAATTGAATGAAAAATGATTAAATTGGGCTAAAGAGAGTGAGGTCATTTAGTAAAACAAGAATTAAATTAAATCGGTAAATTTTGCCAAGAGAGATCTTGCATAGGTTTCTTCTAGTTTATTGGAGGATTTCATAACTAATAACGATTTTGGATAGGTTGTTAACTAAGAGATTGCAGCTTCTATAATGTGATTAGGGTTTATAATTTATGGTTAATGGTTATAACTCGAGAGAGAGTAATCAACACTAGGATTGTTTAGAACCAACAATCTGGTAATTTATAATCAATTAGGTTAGCGTTAAAGATAGGTAAAATTTTATTTATCTCAATTAATAATTCCCTTAGGTTGATTCTTGGGTGTGTGTTGCAATTGTTTAATTATTAATATTTTCGTGATTGAATCTTAATTTGATTTGATTGATTGAATTAATTTCTCATTTTTAGTTTACTGCAATTTGAATTTTTGTATTATTTTTTGACCTTGGATTTTAGGATTAGATTATCCCTCCTCATGGGATTGAAATCTTAGGTACTACTCTAACGAATCGTGTACTTGTGAATTATCGAGGATATTATTAAAACTTACACATAACCAACATCTGATCAACAAACTTAGGCAAAGTTAGGTTTCATTTAGTTTTAGCTAATTCCTCATGGGATTGACACTTCAATTACTACGAGTTACGATCTGTATACTTGCGAAATACTGAAGATTTTATATTAGACAAAATTTGCTCAACTAATTTTACATTATTTTTAGAGTGTTAAAGAAATAGAATGTAATTGGACTTAAAGTCATCCTTGTAACTAATTTTGCTAGGTTTTATATATTAGAGTTTGAAAAAAAATGATGTCAAAATTTAACATGTAACCAATGTTCAACTCATCTTTAGTTTATGTGTTTTTTTTAAAAAAAGATATCAGTCTTGCTCTATTTACATAGAGGACTTTTTTTTTATTTTGATAGAATTTTTTTGTTTTAATTTTTATTTCCTTTACAACTTTAGTTTTAAGAGTTTTATGCCTATAAAATACTTAGGGATGATTATAATTCGTAGTTCTTGATTATTATTGATTCATTAGAAAGTTTTTTTTTCATCTTTTATGGTGCTCTTAATGGAGGTTCTCTAAAAGCTTATATCTTATTTAGCTTGCTAGCGAAAATCAAAATCTTAAAATTCTATCACTCCCAATCCCTTCTTTTTCTAGAGTATGGAGATTCATATCCTTCTTTCATTTATTTTTATGTTTGTTTTTATGGATTGATTTGTGTTTTATATAATACTCCTAGGTCTTATTGTATTAATATTAAATCTCATTAGTTGTAATGGTGAAGTTCGTAACATTAAAGGTGATTTAAACTAGTCCTAGGTTGTTGTGTCTATGGATTACAAAGAGAAAGAAAGATAAGAACTTATAAAAAAGTTGAAAAGGACATCCAAATAATGAGTCTAAATACCATCAATTGAATTTGATAATTCATATGCCACTACTTTAAACTTCTCATGAATTACTTACCCAAATGATCCTAGATTTGCAATATTATTTTATAGTGATTTAGAGATGCAAGTCCATGACTAGAATGTTATGTTTTAAACAAACTAACTAGTATTAATGACTGATATATACTTAAGATTTTGATTTTATACTTTGGCCATTTAAACTCCTTTTAAGAAATATTTTTTATATGACTTTCAATTTGTAAAAAAGTAGTTTTAAACACTTTCAACCAACTTCCCTTTTCTCTCTTAATGTTGGGTCAAACTGATTTAGTTGATAAATATGTATGTCAACCAATTTCTCAATGCTGTTTACTAGTATGTTTGAGTCAAACTTTGGTATCTCTTAATAATTGTATAGAATTCTCTTATCTTTCTTTAGCCTCTTAAATCATCTTAGTCCAATATTTATGTCAAAAGTTATAGTGAAATTACACCACAATATTAAGTTATAACATCTCATTGTGAGCATAATTATTAACCAAATTTTAAATTGTTTTAAATTCTATCACAACAATATAATCAATTTTATACCTAAAAATCTTCCCAATGTCTTAAAATTTATCAAACAATAAAATTCTTAAGCTTAGAATTTTAAAGGCTCATAATAAGACTCAAAATCTTTGTAAAAAACATATGTATTTGTTTCTAAATATATTGTAGAAAACCTAAAAATCTTGGATTTCCTCACATGAATGTAATTTTAAAAACACATTTACTTTGCTTTATTTATTTTTCAAATAAATTTTAAGATAAGAAGCATATTGAAAATCACAAACTAATTAAAGCAACATATTTTTATAAAGTCAAACTAATACTTTAGGACTTTCAAAACAATGTTGTAAACCATATCGAGCTTTAAAATAATTATATAATAAGAAATCTGAAATTAATGTAGTAAAATTTCTGTATATTCGTGTACACCTATTAAGTCAAGAAGTTTGACATTCGAAGGATAATTCTAATTGGACTCTAGGTAAGACAACTCCCTTTTCAACTATCTTGGAATACCTATTTCTAATAAGAAACTTACATACAATGACTTCTTGCCCTTATTGGAAGATAATTAATAGATGGTGCAATAAATGCCTTACCTTTACTGGACGAATCTATTTGATAAACTCAATCCTAAATTCAATGCATTTATGTTGCTTAGCTCATATAGTTTTCCTACAAACTTAATCAAAACCATTAAAATATTGCTCAGAAGCTTCCTATGGTCTGAAGACATTAATAGAGGTTGTATTGCTAAAGTCGCATGTAGGAATATTTGCCCTTGCAGAGATGGGGGCTTGGTGTAGTACCTTTAAAACTAAGCAATAAAATCTTACTAAAAAATTGGAGGCTCTTGGTTGAAAAAGAATCCTTATAAGTCAAATAAATTCATCTTCATTACTTAAAACATCAAAACTTTTGGTCTTGCTTAACCAATTACGATTCATCCTGGATTATGCTTCACTTCTTTAAGCTAAGACCCCTAAAAAGACTAACAACTTTGAGTGATAACTCTTTCACTAATTTTTAGTTTGACAATTAAAGTTCATTGAAGCCATTAATAGAGTAATGATTTCTCTCAACTAAAGGATACAATTCCGTTCATGGCCACAGTTTGTGAAGTGCTAAAAGACAATAAATCTAATATAAGCCAGAGTTCTAAACACGAAGTGCTAGCGATTTCTCCTAGCTTCAAACCCTAAATCTAACACTAACGACTATATCCTTTGGATTAATCATCTGTTTTATTTTCAACTCTTCCTGCAAACAAGCACTAAAAATTAGAGCCCCAAAAGTTTATTAGTACAAAATGGTTTGTTACCAACAAGCTATTCCAAAGATCTCTTTCATACTAGAGCACATGGAAACATTTCTCCTTCCAATATTTGTTTTCTCTGCACCTTAACTCCTGAAATTATTGAATATTTACTCTTTCAACACAAATTTTCTTCTTTTCGGTGGTATGAAGTTATACCGATCTTCAGCCTAGCTATCATGATTAGCCACATCATGGTTTGAGATATTTTTTTGAATCACTCCAAGAAGATGCCTATCATGATTAGCTACATCATGGCCTGAGACACTAGTTTGGATCATTCAAAGTTGATGGAGATCCAAAGAAGAATTCATCAACGTCATAATATACTTTAACATAATTGTTTATGAGATTTGAAAGAACAGAAATTAAATATCATGATATTTAAGGAAACCTGAAAGACAAGTAGCAAGTCATAACGGAAATGTTTGCACTGATGAAGAAACAACTAGCTTTATGTCTATTAAGGATGGTCCCTATCCCAAGTTGATGCTGGCTTTATGTCCATTAAGGATTTTCCCTCTCCCAAGTTGATGCATTTGTTTCTGACGATCTCCTAGGTGGTGTTGCTATCTTGTACAACATCGTCAAGCAAAGGGAAGAAACTGAGTTGCCCTTAATTTCAACTGATAGGTACCGCAGTTGAAGAGTTGGAAGCATAACCTTTCCAACAAATCAAGGATTCCATATCTTTAGACTTATCCTCTAATGAGGTTGGCTTGTGCTTGTATTGATTATGCTGCTCTTTTGTATCAACTTCTTATTCTTAATTAATTTAATTTTTCAAAATAAATTGTAGTTGGAGAGTCTATTAACCTATTATTAAAAGTATAATTTAGTTTAAACTATTAACCGGTCCTCTCTTGACCTCCAACTCCCGTTGTGTTATTCCCTCACTTCGTGCTTGGTTTAGTTGCTGCAGGTCAGCTTATTAGCCAATTATTTTTTTATTATAATTAAAGCTAATCATTTTTTATATTTATATATTACTATGTAGCAGGCATATCATTTATAATAATAACAGTTGTTTGATTTCACTTATTTGTTTGAAACGTGCGGGACTGTGGGTTACAGCAGGGATGTAAATACAGGTCTTGTGTCAGTAAACAAACAAGTGTCTAAACTATTCTGTCATTGAAAATGACAAATAATATCATACGGAGGAGTCTTAATTGCTAGGTCTATATGTCGCTGTAGACAAAACAGTTTATTCAACGGCCGATGCATTCAAATCCTAGACCGTATCGTGGGTTGATTTTTGTGCAATGTAATATTTTTCTTCCACCACATGATCTCAGCGTATAGATCTAAAGTAAGCAAAGAATAGTCGCTTTGGAGGCTTGTGTGTATACGTACACTATTACGGAACGTAACCACAGGAAAATTGTTTATATATTGAATGAATAATTTAGTCATTCTCTCGTCCCAATGTTTTTATTTTAATTAAATTCAATGGCCATCGCACTCGCAATAATTTTAATGCAGTAAATCACATCTAAAACACCCCAATGTCGTTAACGATGATAATGTATTCCGCAAACTAATAAGTATTACGAAATTGAGTTATATCATTGATGACCTCTCACTCTACCAAACGCGAGTCTTTCCAACTCCTTGCAACTTCCTATCTACATGCACATAAGCAGGCCAAGAGGGAGAGGCAGAGGAATTACAGAGGGACTTCGTTGCTATCTTTCTAGAGCTTTTCTGTGAGTGTGAGAGCGAGACACAACGTGGAGAAGGTGAGAAAAGAGATGGGCTCCAATCCTATAGTCAACAAGCCTCATGCTGTGTGCGTTCCATACCCAGCTCAGGGTCACATAACCCCGATGCTCAAGCTTGCAAAGCTACTCCATTTCAGAGGCTTTTACATAACTTTTGTGAACACCGAGTACAACCACAGACGGTTGCTCATGTCTAGAGGTCCCAACTCTCTTGATGGCTTGCCAGACTTTCAGTTCCTAACAATCCCGGATGGCCTCCCCTTATCGGATGCTAATGCAACTCAGGACATTCCATCCCTGTGTGACTCCACCTCCAAGACCTGCTTGGTCCCATTTCGTCACCTTCTTGCTAAGCTCAAATCGAACGATATAATCCCTCCACTAAAGTGTGTTATATCCGATGCGGTCATGAGCTTCACTCTCGATGCTGCTGAAGAGATTGGAATTCCTAACCTGCTGTTCTGGACACCTAGTGCCTGTGGTGTTTTGAGCTACTCGCACTACCGTCATCTTATACAAAGAGGCTTAACACCACTCAAAGGTATACTATTAGCACCTGCAGCATCAGATATTTGTGAGTCCAAAAAGAGTCTTAGTTGATTGTGTTTTTACAGATGCGAGCGATCTAACAAGTGGTTACCTAGAAACAGCCGTAGATTGGATTCCTGGGATGAAGAATATTCGACTAAGGGATCTTCCAAGCTTTATCAGGACCACGGACATCAACGATATAATGCTCAACTTTGTCGTCAGAGAAACGGATCGAACTTTGAGAGCTTCTGCTGTGATTATAAATACTTTCTACGCTTTCGAAAAGGGCGTTTTGGATGTTCTTTCTACCATGTATCCTCCCATTTATACAATAGGACCACTTACGTTGCTTGTTGATCAGATTCCAGAAGGTGATCCGACGAGAAAAATAGAATCCAATCTGTGGAAAGAAGAGGAAGAGTGCGTTAAATGGCTCGATTCCAAAGAAACAAGTTCCGTGGTGTATGTCAATTTTGGTAGCATCACAGTAGTAACGCCGCAACAAATGATCGAATTTGCCTGGGGACTGGCCAATACTAAGAAGCCTTTCTTATGGATCATAAGGCCTGATCTTGTGGTAGGCGAATCTGCGATGTTGCCACCGGAGTTCGTATCAGAAACAAAGGACAGAGGGATGCTGGCAAGCTGGTGCCCTCAAGAACATATACTGAAGCATCCTGCTATTGGAGGATTTTTAAGTCACATGGGCTGGAATTCGACATTGGACAGTATGTGTGGAGGTGTGCCGATGGTTTGCTGGCCGTTCTTCGCTGAGCAGCAGACCAACTGCCGGTTTGCTTGCACAGAGTGGGGAATTGGCATGGAGATAGATAACAATGTCAAGAGAGATGAAGTGGCTGAGCTTGTGAAAGAGTTAATGGATGGAGAGAAGGGCAAGGAAATGAAGAAGAAGGCAGTGGAGTGGAAGGCCAAAGCAGAGGGGGCCACAACACTTGGTGGCTCTTCCCATCATAACTTCAATCAACTAGTAAAATTCCTACAAAAAACATAGTTAAGATTAAGAGTAAGACAGACTCTGATGATCATTAGTTAATGATTGGCACGGTAGAATAATTGATTTGATCTCTGCCTTGTTTGTCTTTTATTATTAAACTATTTCAGGGTTTATTTTGGGACCAGAGTCTTGTGAGATCCAGAAATTTCATGCTATCATTTACCTGACTTTATGTTTGCATTTGCGGGGCTTTATGATAAATGTTATTGTTGGTTTTCGTAATGATGTTGAGCCTGAGAAATTGTTTTGTGTGATTGGGTAAGGCAGAATAATGAGCCTCACTTTTGACTTGATCTCATCTTTATTTATCTTTTAATCCTAATTATTTGAGCATTTCTTTTATATTATTATTTGCTTCACTTTATGATTATTAAGTTGAAATAACGTATTTTGATAAAGAAACATATTGATTCAATTTGTTGTCGTACTTAACACTTTAGTTTTTAAAGCATAATTTTTTAATAGTAACATTGATGAATCAAGTGGATATAGAAAACAGAAGAGAATTTTCTATAATTCTAATGAAGACATTAGAATCATTCATTCCACCAGATTAGCCCATTTAGTAGACAGAACATCCACTTGAACACAAACTATTGGTGGCCAAATTATCATCTCAATATAGCATTGTTTTCATAAAATTTAGCCCCAAATCACTTTAGCGGTCTACGCAACACTTTGAAAAGAATTACTGAAACCTTACACATGTGATGGTTGGCTATTTATTCCAGTAGGTGTTATGCATGTTAAATGGTGTCAAGGAAACACCATTGATTATTTCAAATGTTGTTTGTAATTGCATTCATGATGTCATTGCCTTGTATATATAATGTGCACATTATAACGATTGATGCAAATTATTTGACATGTTCTATTGTGCTATAAGATGGCTGGCTTAAGCTTATTAGTTAGTTCCATATTAAGATGTGTACCAATATATTGTATGGAGTGAATTAACTAGGGTCACAAAAGGGTGTATATCATTTTGTTACATGCAACATATTATTAAGGACCATATCTAGGTCTATACAAATTGATTGGTTAAGGATAATTAGTTGGTATATACTCTAGACATATACATGCATTATGTATAATAGTTCACAACATTTTATATTTTTTGAAATGTAAATGAATTAAATTAATAAGAAAGATGGCAAGAATTTATAGTGCATTTACTTATAACGTATTATATAATATTTGAATAGAATACTATTCTCTTGATAGGGGTTGTACGTATGAGTGTAATGCCAAATAGACAATGGTAACATTCGATGTGTATAAGATTTTTCTATATATTTTAATACTTTTCTTATTAGGTATAAAATTACCATATTACATATTTATTTTGAGTGACGAGTTAGAGAAGGAGCACAGGGGCCTAGAGTGGATGTGATTATGAATTTTTTAGCTTAATCTTATAAGTATCTTTAGCTAGACATATGATCGGCTGGTTCGTCTTGGGTTATCCCTTGGAAACCGAATCAAAAATTTAATTCCAAGGATTGCAATAAAGAGTTTAAGTTGGATTCCGGTACGGGATCCAACAGTTGGGATCCGGTCTACTGGGTGATTGAGATAAGAAGTATACGTGGCAAAGATAATTGAATGTCAGATCGATTAAAGAGACATTAGAAATTAAGTGACTAAGGAAGATGAAGGAATTAAGTTGCTTTAGGGCAAAGATATGGAATACGGGAGATTGACATAAGCGTTACATGAACTGAGACTATAGTGATGTGAGTTATTAAGTGAAAATTGTTTTGTCTCTGAAGGTATCACCTTGCTCAGGAGTGCTCAAGCTAGGAAAAGAATTCGCTAAGCCGTTATGAATTAGTCCGTATGAACGTATTATAAGTTGATGCTACTGACAAAAGAACTCAAAGTATGATATATGTGAGCATGTTAAGGAAATATTGAGGTGATAAGATTATGGTGTTATCAGCACAGGAGTGAAAAATGAGGATGACTAGATTTA
>JANPWT010000005.1:18362344-18378320 GCA_024678245.1 Erythroxylum densum
CGAACCTTATCTCTCCTAGTAATGCCACACATCCACCTAAGCATACGCATTTCTGCTACCAACAACTGTCTTATGTGTCTATGTTTATCTATTCTATAAATTTAAAACTTTAATCGAAACAATATCCAATATTGATTATTACAAGTGTAATACCATATCAGAATTAAATTCGATACTAATACTAGTACTGTTAAATAACCTTCTTTTTGTATTTTTTTTTTAAAAATTGTTTCGTAATCTGAATTTGTGAACTTATGGTCCCCAAGGAAGACTCGGCCTCTGTAACACTGATTAAGAGTATTAAAAATATTTTATAAAAAATTAAACAAAATTTAGGAAAAAAATTAATATCTAGTTCTTTCATTTTCATTTTTCGCTTTCTCTGTGTTGAGATTGCTTCATCTCTTTCACCGTGACCCGTTTGAAAAGATGCACCTGAAGAAGGCGATGTGGAGTGAAGGACTGAATAAGAGTTCTCAGACCAGCGATAATGCGGATTCTGAACCTTCGTCAACGACCGCAGTGGAGGATCTTGTTAACTCGCTCAAAAAGCAGCGCCTTTACAGAGAGGTCACTCTCGCCCTCCGCACCAGCCTTCGTGACGCTCGCGCTGAATTCTCGTTCCTCCGCCTCCGTTCCCTTCGTTCTCTCCTCAACTTCTTGGGATCCGTCGCTTACTCAGATTTCACCATCAACCTCTTCTGCCATACCCAGTCCATCCCCGACCTTCAAGGTTACTCCTTTCCCTTTTCTTTTCTTGAAATTTTAGATAAAGGGTTGGTAGGATTTGAAATTTGTAATTGCCTATCATGAGTTTTGCTTGTTGAGGGCAGTGGTTCCTGTTTTATTTCAATATTCGCTTAAAGATTCGCTGGAGGATGATAAAGTTGAAAGCTTGGACCATGTATTTGGCGTTGAACCTATGAAGATTACTAGCCTTCCCACGGATGCGGAGGTCACGCTTGCTCTTCGGGTTCTGGAGGGTTGTTGTTTGCTCCATAGAGAAAGCACTGTGTTGGCTCATCAACAAAAGGCAATCCAGGTCAGCGATTGTGGTCTTTGAGACTGAAACTAGATGAGTAATGAATTTTTTAATATCACTTTGGCCTGTGTCTGCCATCAACTACTTTATGAAGATGTTGATTTAGGACAGTCGATTTGTTCATAATTCTGTTATATTCATATAGTGATGGGGTTAATTCCCCTAATCTTGCATTTTCAATTCATGTAAAGATGGTGTTTGTTCTCCTACCTTTACATGAGCTGGTTAGGAATCGGCTATAATCTGACACATCTCTTAGTACTATTCAAGGCAACTCGTTTTTTTTGAGACATAGCAGAAATAAAAAGTGGAGAACCACTTAGTTGTATCACAATTCTAAACCAAGCATCCAGGTTGTTAATTCTAGAAAATTCTCTTTAAGTTATCGAGAAGAAGATTTTTTACAATTCCCTGTAAAAGGAAATTAGTTTAACTTAGTGATTTGCTAGTTTCTTAAGAGAAAAGAACTTCAAGAATTTTACTCTCTTATGATATTTGTAATCAGTTAAAATCATAGACATTAGTTATATGATGCAGGTTTTAATGCATATATTATCGACCAGAGGTGTAATGGAACAAGGTGCCTGTTTAGATGCCCTAATATCAATTATGCTAGAATCATCGGCCAATCAAATGGTATATCCATTTTTTTGCTCATGCTTTCGAATCTGTTAATTTCCATTTGTTGTGCTATAATTTGTATTTGATATAGTTTGCTTTTGTTTTTGGACAAAATTTAGGAGCTATGGCATTGTCAAATGGAAATACAATATGCTATTGAAACTCTAAAGGTTAACTTTGGAAAGATTTAAAATATGTTGCTAGGCTTTCCTTTCGAATTCTCTAGCCTTAATATCAAACACTCCATTTTGCATTTGACAATCCATAAACGAGGCTTTTGCATATATTGAATTTTCATTAAGATGACCTTGCATCACAGTTATGTTTACAAGCTTCGTACTCTTGTTGTATATTGGATATTGCTTTATTTTAGGGATATATGTTATAGTTGATGATCATGAAGAAGTTCTGAATCTTCTTCAGTATTAAAGGAAGCTTGATTATCTAACCAATGGTATATTGTAATTCCTTAGGATTTTGAGGAGTGCAATGGTATTGAAGAAGTGACAATGCTCATCAGGGATAAACAAGTAGATGAAAATCTAAGGTACCTGGCAATCATCATTTCATCCCTTTTATTTTCTCACTTTTGGCATTGTTGGCTTGACAAAAAAATCAAAGTCTTAGGTATAATGACTTGAAATCTTCTTTTATATAACGCCACATTGGGCATTTTAGTTAGGCGTTTTCCATTTTGGTGGTTCATTGGATGCTTAGGATCTAGTTTCTAGTGGAAAGGTCTATTTGCTTGGTGTTGAAAACTTTATTATTTGGTTTCACTTAAACTTTGTTGATACAACTACCATATGCTTTTGGAGTTCTGAAATGGTAAATGATTTTGGGTCAGCAGATTTATACTTCCCCATCGTTATTTCTTTTCCTTAAAAAACCTTACTGTGACTGTAGTACCAGTTCCTTTCATCTACATAGTTACTGTCTTTTGCCTCTTTTCTGTTGGAATTTTCCATTTTTGTCATGCTGACAGTATTTCACCTATGTGCAATAGTGAGAGTGGGCTAGCAAAACATTATTACTTTCTGTTCATTTTACTTGAAGTTTTTTATACTATGAAGATGCTCATGATATAGAATGGTTAGAGGACAGTCCCGATACTAGATGACATGAAAGAGGTTGCAAAAGTTCTGTTTCTAGAACCTAAACTCAGATTTTAATCAATTTGGGGCTGGTTTAATTCGTTTATTTCTTGTTGTAAAAAAGGATAGAGATCAGAAATGGTTAAATTAATGGCCTTATATCACTATTGATTAGGAATCACTCCTAAGGCTATGTTTGATTGGACGTAAAGTTTTTAATAGAGTTAAATGAATGTAATATTAAAAAATTGTTATTTAGGAAAGATGGAAGGGTTCATAATGTAATATAGTGAAATGTTGTTTGGAAGAGGGATGGAATGAAATGTAATATAATGTATGTATAATAATAATGAATGACTATTATACCCTTTATAGAATAAAATATATGTTAATAGGGTTGTTATTATAGTTGAGGGTATAATTGGTATTATAAAAAATTATTGAGGGTATATCAGGTAGTACATATTTATTATTTTACTTTTTATTCTAAACCTTCCAAATCGGAGGAAACTCATTTTTACTATTTAGAATGGAATATGATGTAATGTGAATCTCTCTTCTTTTATGCTATTCTATTCTATTATATTATAAACTCTCTTCTCAAACTATAGAATAATATTATATTTCATTCTATTCCATTACTAACTGTTCTACCAAACATAGCCTAAGTTGAAAAATGTGTTGTTTTCAGATCAGAAAATTGGAAGGTCAGGTTTGATGGTTTCAGGCAATCTCAGCCCTGTTAGACTTTTGATTTTTACTGGACTTGGTGTAAAAAAGATTTAACTTGAATAAACCAATGTACAAGTTGAATTCCTAAGTTAGCAGCTTTGTCAACATTAGAATAACAGTTTCATCCTCGTAAAGTTACAATTTGAGATCTTCTTTTATCCTAAAACCTTCAGTTTACTTCCACGAGTTCCTGTCATTTGTGTGTATGATTTTGTTTGTTTGATCTAGCTATATCTTACAGCTGAAATCGAAGTTTGATTATTGATTAGATTGAAATGTGGAGAGTTCTTGTTGCTGCTCATTGGCCATGTTAATGGGAGAGAAAGGCCTCCTATGGCAACCATACATGAAGACATTAGACGACTACTTGGTGAGAAGTCAGCCTCCTTGATATGGGGCTCGACATTGGATCCAGAACAGAGACTGACTGGTCTACAAATTCAAGCTCGTAGGGTTCTTGAGTCTCTGGACCTGTACTAGTTTATATGGCATAATATATATAGTCTTGTACCAACTATTCGTTTGGAATTGAGGAAGGTTGGCGATTGATGTCTTGAGGAGGGTTGTTGATTGATGTATTATGGGCTTCTTGTCTAGTAACTCGTCTATGATTCTTCGTTGGAGGTGTGTCATATGAATAATTTAGCATTCAATTGTATATTATTTCCTATACAGTTATGTCTCCTTTGTTTTAAGGATTTGACTTTATTATAGTACAGTATATATACAAGTCACCATTGTATTAATGAATGGGTTATACTTCCTTTGGATTCTGGATTTTTAGAGTGCAGGGAGATGCTGTCATTTTTTTGGGGGAAAAAATGGATCAATATAATTAATATTAATAATACTATGGAAAACAAGATATTGTAACATAGGGTCATAACGTTGGTACGGGAGAGTAAAAAAGATGAAGTCCCGGCAGTAGGCTTTGAATTAGAATAACTAACCCTTAAGTATGCCTATTTTGTTTAACATTTAAATGTTACAGGTCATATAAAGTTTTTCTTTACACATGCTTAATTAAGTAATTTAATGACATGATATGCGATTGCATTGGATAATTATCATCTTTTATCAGTGAAATGATCTTCTTTATATTTGTCTTTTCAATGAATTCATTGAAGCTTCTTTCTAAACTAGTTTATTCCCTTGAGCAGACTTTTAACCACCTCGATTTTTAGAGGTTCGATGTGTTTTTATTTCATATATGAGATATACTCTCCATAGCGGTATTTAATAACATAATTGTCTAGTTAGAAAAGCTGCAAGTTACCACATTTAACTTTTTGCATGCTCTATTAGGAGTTGTCCATCTATAATAACTATTAGACCCTTAAGTTCTAATAGCATAATTGTATTGACATTGGCAAGTCTTGACTAATTTTTAATAGTCAGGACGGCAAAACAAGGCAAAAATTTACGAGTAGGTAAGGAAAACAGGCATTGATGATGAGTTAGCATGTATTGATGTATATTGGTAAAAATCCTTAATGAGATGCATTATTCAGATGTGAGATCAAAAGATTACTTAAGGTGAACCTTAAGTTGGAAGTTAGCTGGATCACATACATAAGGAAGATATGTGAGAACTTTAAAGATTTAATATGTGCTTAAATAGATGGACCATGACTATAGGACTTGATATGGGTAAGTATTGAATCAGATCAGTGTGCTATAAAAGACTTTGAGCTTGGATGTCTTATCATCAATGAGAGATCTTAGATGATATGACGGGTAAGATTACAGTAGATATGCATCAACTCTAAAAAATAAAGACCATATGGGATGATCAGTTGATGACATTAAAGTTCTTCATGTATATGGATGTATCATTCATGGCTAAATATAATATCTTATCTTATTAGTTGTGATATAGCTAAATCCCATTAGATAGAGTCCTATTTAGATGAGAATGTCATCTTATTGGCTAATGTGATGTAATCTAATAAGGATAAGATGTAATCTAATTAGTTCAGTTCAATTAAGATTATAGATTGTAAAGTCATAGGTATCTATAAATAGCTTATTTGAGTCTTGCTTCTGAAGAACAGAGACAGATGGAAAGGGAACACATTGAGAGAGAACATTCTTTCGTATACTTTCGAGAAAGTAATAAAGGTAGGATTTTACCGTAGCTCTTGCGTGATTGTTGTTTCAGTTAATAGTTTAGTGCTTTCATAGTATTCTTGTAATAGTACGAGTTAAATACTTTGAGGGTTATGAGACGTTCGAGAACAAGGTTTTATTAGTCAAAGATCATAGTGAAAGGCTAAGTCTTTACTTAAATAGACCTAAGTGAGATTGACATGCAATAGAGTGGCTGCAACTTTAATAGAAGTTTAATGTCTAGGAAATCCTTTGTAATAATAACCATTAGTTGAAGTCTTTATCTTTTCCTAATTCACACTATGATTGCAGTCGTGAATTTATGTGACTCCATTTTATAGTCAATTAAACTCATTATCATGTAGCATTTTGTTACGCTAGTTCTAGATTTCTTTACAATCTCAGTAAAAATAATAGAATAAAGAACATTATTTTTGTTTTGAGAATTGAAGCATATATTTTCTTTAACCTAATACCTTAATTCTGTTTTCTTTTAATCATAAAGAAAAAAAAAAGGCATTCACTAAGGTAAACTCTTTCCATATTTAAGCATAATAAGGTCAATCCGAAAGTGCATGCAAAATATTCTCCTTTCTTATTATGAAATCAGGGATGCCTGTAAATTGGAGATATATCTCGATTATTAGTGGGCAGCATATCATAGTTAATTTTCTAGATTATGTCTTCTTGTTATGCACCATAAGGAGAGATTATAATTCTCGATAAACAATATAAAGGGACATTTTAGTAAAGCTCGTGTGAAACTTAAGAAGTGGATTCTTAATGTGGGAATAAGAAGTTGGAGTTCAAGAAGTAAATGTAGTGACCAATACGATAATATTTTGTCCTCTTGATATCATTTTAATTTCTCTGTCAAATGAGGAAAGGAGGACCATAAACAACTATTACGATATCAATTGCCCTAAAGTCAATTTTTTATGATTTTATACCAGTTGTTAAAAAAAGGCAATATAGGATAATATAAGAAAACCGAAAACATAAGAATTTACCAAAAACTTAAGAATTTAATAACTCCGACCAGTCTATGTAACCTACATCTATTGGAAAAGAGACAAAATTCTCTTATTATTGCGGAAAAGATGATACTAAGAGAAGTACGATAACCACGACCTTATATAACCTCCCAAAGGTTATTTCTTAGATCCTTTAAGATCATCACTTGCAAAACCCTTATCAAATTATTTATAGACTTGGTCACTTGTAAGAAGTTTAATTATAGTAAAACTTTATTTCTACAAATGGCTAAGGTCATTGATATTCTATTTCTATATAACTTAAGGTTATTGAATCTCTATTTCACTATATGCCTATTGACTAAAAAAACTCTACTTCACTAGAATTCTAAGGTCATTGAAATGCTATTTCACTTAAATTTGAGATATATCTCACAATTGTCCAATTTGACTTGAATTCTCCAATGTCCTAAGAAGTAGTCTTTCCATACAAGCCCTTAAGATCTTTATGTTGAGCCAATATTCACCATGTCAAAGTTGTGCTTGAACTTTTCTGCAAGCAATAACTTTATCAGTATGTCAACTCCATCCTCTAAAAGTGTAAACCTTTTTCAACAAGATATGACCAAATGTAACCAATTTCTTGATCTTATAAAACCTTACATTTTTTACCATAAACACATTCATCTATCTTTCACATTACTTTCCCTAGTCCCTTAAAAGATATTTTTATCTCTACCACTAATGGTTTGAGCAATGGTTAGAGCATAAATGACCAAGTTTCCCTTAACCATATTTTCTTAGTTATTTAGCAATCCTTCTAACTCTACCATAGACTATACAATCATGATGATTTCTTCTTGAAATTATTTTAAAATAGAATTTCCAATCTACTTAGCATATGTTCTAGGCTGTTCTAGTACCACCTTTAAACAAGTACTACTGATTATTGACTCTGGTACAAATTTTCTATATGTTTTCCTTAATATATCTCTCCCCTAAAACTATACCCTTGAAGGTTACCCTATTCTTTTTACTAAACATATGAAACTTATAAAATTCTATATTTTTTTGTTTGTCATCTTTTAATAAGCTCCCTTTATGAAGTTCCATCATCTCTCACTCGCCAAGATCACTCAATCATATGTGTCATACCATAGTACTATCTCTCTTTTTTAAAGATTAAGACACAACTAACAATCTTATTATTGTTTTACCCATTAAGAAATAAATTTCATATTGTAATTTTCGTTTTATCATAATCAATGCATCCTTTACTATCTTAAGTTGCCTATCATCACCAAAAATCTTATCCCTTTAAATATCAAAAGTACCCATGGAAATCAAATTCTTCTGAAACTCAGGAACATAATCCAATATTCTAATAGTTTCATCATGTATCTTAATATGCATAAAAGCACTACCTTTGACAACACTCTTCATCATCACCTAATATGATAGTACCATTCCATTCTTTAAAAGAATATAACTAGTCTTTATTTAAATTCATTTGATAAGTGTTCGTAGTGTCTATCACCCATCGATTCACATAATGAAAATTATTCTTCATTAAACATCACTATTTCTTTCATCCACTTCATTGGAACTCTCCTAGACTATAGCAACACTTGCTTTTTTGTGTGTTTCCTTGTTCTTGTTTCCCTTCTTCCATCATGGACAATTGCTCTTAAAATTCCCTTTAACTTTATGGTTAAAGCAATGAACAACTTTATCCTTCAATCTAGATTATGCCTGTAATTTTTTAGAACCCTTTTCCTTGTTCCTTCCTCTGTAGATAACAGTCCTAAATTTGATACATATTCATATATGTCAAAGACCTTTTTCTTCAATTTCGTGAACTATTGAGCATCCTTTAGGTCATTAATGGAAATAGTCTCTCTACCATTCATTATTGAATCAATAAAATTCTCTTATGAATTATTTTTGACAGGTGAATAAATTTGATTTAAAACTAACCTGAGTCTATATGGAAAAAACTAAATTGTACATAAAAAATCCAATTCAATAATAATAAAAGCTTAATTTTAGCATCATATATAAACCATATAAAGGATTTGGTTGCTTACTAGGTGGGCCAATTTGATCTTAGAGTTGGAGAAAGCGTATTACCCTCTAACCATAAACAACTCCGTAGTTATTCTAATTTTGCATTCACTTACTTGTTATGAGGAGTTAGATATGTTATTAAATACCTTTGGTTCCTTTCCCACCAAATATTATAGATTGAGCTATCAAGGACCAAGTTGTGTAGACATGAGTCCTCTTTATAAGTCTAGATAGGGAAGAAAGCCACCAGAGAACTCCTCTTATGTCATCCTCATGTAGATCAAGGTTACAAAGTCTAGTTGCATTCATACCTTATACGAATATAGAAATTTAAAGAGAAGATAAGCATAAGTTTTGATAAAGTAAACGCACCTTACAGTTTAGATTATAGAAGCCTATGGCTCCATCCAAGGTGGTAAGCCTTTCTTTAGTTGTAAGCTATAATATAAAGGAAATTTTGGGGATAAATAGTTTGTTCCAAACAAGTTGAGGCTAAATTCACACCACCATTGCTTGGTTCCTAATGACCATGAGGAATGCTTGACCTAGATAACTTTTCCCTTTACTTGCGAGTTAGGAGGGACTTAAGTGAAGCATTCTTGAAAGAATAGGGCCATTTTATAATCATAATGCCATATTTCAGTCTTAATTAGACAACTAATCTTTGTGTTTAAAAGGAAAATTACTCTAAGATTAGCAAAGTTAGGATGATCATAAAGGGAACCAAATCACTCCAATTTTCATACCAAATTCATGTATTCCTTCCATTACCCACCCTATATTAATGTTTGCTACTAGTACCCTGATACATTCGTTTTGGGCTTAACTGTCCATAAGCTTGATCCCACTAAATAATGCTTATGAATCCATTTCACCTAAAAGAACTCCTTGTCACAAATTATTGTCCAAAGAATCTTGATCGGCATTACCTTATTTACTATCTTTACATATTTGATTACTAAACCTCCTTTCTTTAGCATATTAATTTCTTTTCAACTTACCTTTGCAAAAATGCCTAAAGGATTCATTGCTAGTCTATAAAAAGTTTTTAAGGAGTTTTTAAATTTCCTTAGAAAGCTTTATTTGAATAGCAAAGTGTGAGGATAGTAAATATACAAAATATTAAGTACTGGTGAAATAAGTTGTAACCTACCTGTAAAGGATAAAATTTTAGTAGTCTATACTTTAATTCTTTTCCTTATCATATCTAATTAGCCTTTGGCAATCCGTCAATAAGAGCTTCCTTAGAGTGAAAGGAAAGCCAAGGTAAATAAATGGAGGAGATTTAAGAGCTAAACTGAATATGGAAGATAGCAAAAGAGGTGAGTCCAAAGCATCCATATAAGTAATTAAGAAGCTCTTGTACCTGTTGATCTTAAGCCCTAAACAAGTACTAAGTTCTTTTACTGATCTTATTAGACAAGCAATTGAAGCTTCATTAACATTATTAATATCTATAGATCATTGATAAATGTAAGGAGGGTGAAAACAAGCCTTTTACATTTCTTATGATACTTAAATCTACTATTAATAAGCACCTTTTTCTAAATGATACGGTTATGTAACCCATTGCATATAGTGAAGACGTAAGGGAATAGTGGATCACCTTATATAAATCCTTAAACAACCTTAATTAGATAGGTGGTTTCCCTATTGATCAACGCTCAAAAAGAAGTGGTACTTATAAATTGGAGACCTATTTAATGAATCTACTAGGGAAATCAAACTTTTGTAGAGATCATAAAGTCCTAATTCATTAAGTCAAATGCTGTATAAAAATTAAAAGTGAAAATTGACACCATAACCTTTGATATGATAGGTCTTTAATAGTTCTTGCACAAGCATAATATTATCTTAAAATCTTCATCCATGATTAAAGTCAGCTTGAGATTGTCTAGTGAATGATGGAAGCATTTGTTTCATCCTATTGGCAAATGGTTTGGAAATAATTTTATAAAATGTATTGCAATAAGATATAAGTTAAAAATCCCTCATATAATTTATAATTTTTTAGGGGAAAAACATAAATGAGTACAGTTTCATACATTTAACATTTTAGCAATAATAAAGAAATCATGAATAGCATTGCATACATTAATCTTGATGGAATTCTATACATGTTGAAAGGAAAAACCATTGAATCCATCTGGACCTAGGGCCTTTATGGGATTAAGTGAGAATACAATTGCCTTGATGTCCTCATTAGAGAATTTTCTATCAAGAAATTTAGATTGCTCCAAAGATATTACTTTTGGAATAAATAGGAAATTAAGAAGATAAGCTAGAATTTCATCACTCAAAGATCCCAAAACTCTAGTAAAGTAATCCAATGCAAGGGATTTAAGCTTATTTTGACTAGTGACAAGGCTCCCTTCTTTAATATATAGTTTTGAAATTCTATTGCAATTCCTTCTAGTAAGCAATGATTTATGGAAGAACTCAAAGTTTAAGCCTCCTTCCCTTAACCAATAGAATATATATTCTTCATGATTAAAAAGGAATGAGCTTCAATGAACTTCATGTAATCAAACAAGGCTTGCTTTTCATTAATCTTGAGTGTTACATCACTAGGGTAAATGTAGAGATTATCCTGATAGTGCTTTAGTGCTTCTTTGGCTTTATTAATTCCCTCTTGAGGATCCTTATGTAGGAAATGTTAGCAAGCTTTAGGTTCCTGGTTAATTCTCATAAGTTTTCTATGAAATTGGTATAAGGCAAAACCATTAACTTAGAGGCCTAAACCCTTAGTTACAACTTCTTGGAATCTTCCACTTCACCAAAGAAGTTGAAGAACTTGAATAGAGAGTAGCCCCTAGTTTTCTGCGTGATGTCATGGATCTCCATCGAGTAGTGGATAGAGCATATATTATTATTAAAGTGATCTTTGTTGGAATTAAACTTTTAAATCCATAAGACGTTGATTAATTCCATGCATAACTTTTTCCTTAAATGCCATTTCTCTTCCTTATTGTTAGACCATGTATAGAATCTTCCATTGTAACTTAAATCAGTGACCTTGAAATTCTAAAGACATGTTTTCAAATCCCCACAAGATTTACATGAGTACCTATCACCCTCAGTTTCTATGGCTAGCACTGTATACTTAGAAGGTCACTCATTGTGCTCTTGAATTATGTCAAATCATTCCACAATAAAGCTCTTCACAATGAAAAATTGGATGCCTACATAAAGTTCATCCAAGCCTTTCTTAAACCTGCAATATTAATTAACGTATGAATATAATGATTAGTGCATTGAGAATTACAAACTAATACCTTATATGAATTATAAGCAACTATAACCCTTGCTTTGTAGTGCCTATCATGATCAGTAGTAACCTTCCAATGTGACTTGAATAACCATAAACTTAGGAATTTATCCCTTTTGATTTAGTTTCCAAAAGACAAAATACACTTGTTTTTATTGCTTTGATATATTTAGCTACCATTTTTTTCAATAATTATTTAGACCTAATAGCGCGTCGTAACGTTAATAAAAATAAATTAGACTACTATTATAGTAATGATGAGTCTAGGTCGATCTCACAGAGAGTTTGTATAAAGTTATTGAAATGAAATTAATTTGTATTTAGGTTTTGGGAGGGTTTTGGTTTATCAAACAAGAAAACTAATAAAAACAAATTAAAGTAAAAATGATAAAAAATGATAAATGCATTAGGGACCCAATTCTTTGGTTCAATCTTGGCGTACATCCTAATTATACATATTTCATTGATTTTTTGTTCTCAAACCTCTCCTAGCAACTATTAATCATAGGTTAATAATTAACCTGAGTTTTCTCTTAGGTATTGTTTAATCAAGATATGATCATTAATTAAACCTAACTACCTAATAACCTAGGATACGATCTCTAAAGTCAATTGGATAATAGCATTGTGAATTAGAAAAGTCAATTAATCAAGGTAACAACCACATGCGATGCGCCATTTAACCTAAGTTATGTTATTCCTAATGATTACGAACCATTAGTCGCAACAAATGAATTTTAACATAACAATTACAGATTATATTGAATATTTTAGTAATGAGTTTGTAATAAAACGTCCTAGTGAATGCATTCCAATCATCTTTTCACAACACCCAAACATTAAGCATCGAATAACAAAATCAATTCCTAAAGAGAAAAAGAAACAACAAATACAAAGAAGGAATGCTTAATGGGGTTGTTGGCATTGATGTCGCCTCCAAACTAGCGTTAGAAAGTTACTCCTCTATAGGTCTTCTCACGATGGAGAGCTTGCTTCCCTCTTTGTGCTCTCCCAAAGCTCCTGAAGTTTTCCCCCACTGAAACATTCCAAAACTTTCATATCTTTTATGTCATCACACCCTTGGTAAGTATTAAAATGCTAGGTTAATGAGGGGTGAGGTGGCAAGTCTCACACCCGTGACTTGGTGTGTCACAGTGTGACATACCTATATAGATGTGAGGAATAACTTACACCCATGCATGTATATTGCACAACCGTGAGTTAAAACCATATATGAACTAAAGTGAGTATCTTAAGTAATTTTATATCATTAATTGCTAAGTGGTATGAAATAATTATACGATTAATTAAGCACATATCATTTCCCCACCTTTAGTTTTTGACTGTCCTCAAGCAAAACATCAAAATTAAGCTTATAAACCTAAAAGCATTTACCCAATTCTCATATGTTTGATAGGTTTGAGATGCATCGTATTTTAGGGTATAGTTTGATATGAGTTTAGTCGTTTATTCGATTGTTTAGTATGTGTTTAAGGTTGAATTGTATTAGTTTGTGATTATATGTGTTGTAAGTGTTTTTATAAGTTGGAACAATCCTTTGAGCTTAAATATGATGTTTTTGAGGTACTTTGATGTAATTGTTAGTGTTTTAGGTTCAACATCAAAAAATGGAAAAGTTTTAGAGACATTCAAGCCAAACAACGACCCACAACCGTGGCATAATAGGTCATGATCATGACAGAAGGTTTAGATGTAGGCCACGTTTGTGGCCTGCATCGGGCCGACATGCAACCACTCCTAAACTTCGTATTTCGGGGGATTTTTTGAACCTTTCAAACCCTTAAGAAACCTTAGTTCAACCATAAACATCAAAGAACATAAATAGAATAAGTAGAATAGAAAGAAAGGGGTTTTGATCAGCCACCACAACGAAACCCTAAAGGAGAGAACTTTGAGGGATCGAGAAAGAGAAGAAGGAAGGGAGAAGAGGAAGATGATGTAGACTCGACATGCTTCCCAGAATAAGAAGCTTTCCTAAGTCACAGCCTCCCATCGTCCATTCAAGTTCTATTTCCTATATATTTAAGTTTTATTTGATTGTAGAATTGTGATATATAGTTTGATGATAGAATTGAATTGTTGATTGATGTTCTATACTCACCTTTGTAATATTATTTTTGATTTAATGAAATATGATTATTTTATGTGTTTATTGAATTAATTCTAGTTTAATCCTGCACTTCATATCTCAATAATAAACTGAGAGGGTAAATCGAGAAAAAAAATGATTAAATTGGGTTAATAAGAGTGAGGTAATTTAATAGATTCATAATTAAATTAGGTTGGTAAATCTTATATAGAGAGATCATGTATAGGTTTCCAATTGTTTATTAGAGAACTTAAGAACTGATTAGGTTTTGGATAGGTTGTTAATTGAGAGATTACAACTTCCCTAATCTGATTAGAGTTTATGCTTTAGGGTTTAATTATAACTTGAGAGAGAGTAATTGACCCTAGGATCATTTACAACTATTAATTCAATAAATCATAATCAATTAGGTTAGCATTAAAGATAGATAATTTTCCCTTTCTCTCTTTTGGTTAACTCACTAGGTTAAATTCTTGGGTGTGTTATCATCGTTCAACAAATTAATCAATTTTTATTATTTGTTATTCATTTTTAATTTGAAATTGTTAATGGTTGTTCCTTGATTGTTTTGGTTAAGTGTTAATTGTCAATTATTGTTTTGTTATTTGATTTAGTTAGTTAGATTTATTTAGTTCTCATGTTTAAATTCATTATCTGTTAAATTTCTATTTAATAGTCTCTAACCTTAGATTTTAGGATTAGATTAACCTTCCTCGTATTATCAACACCTTAGGTACTACGTGAACGACCCGTACGCTTGCGAAATATCGAGGTTAAATATTAAAACTTACTCATATTGAAAAATCGCAATCAATTTTTTAGCGTCGTTACCGAGGAGGTGATTAGTTTAGTTCTTTAGTCTAAGGCTTTTTTTTTTTACTTTTTTTGTTTTAAATAATTAGCATAAAAAATAAGAAGATGATGATGACGTTTGGGGACTAAAGTAGAGACACATTAAGACATTTTAGAGTGAGAATGAGACACCTGAAGAGCTAGATGCCAAGAAGAAATGGAAAGAACAATCATAAAGGATGCATACTATAGGGAGTAAGGAACTTTTGTGAACTACAACAAGGTACAGTATGCTTGGAGAAGTAACGATCCTTATTAGAACATGTACACTCCAAGGTGGTAAAACCACCCAGATTATTGGTCCAACAATGCAAGTACTCACATGGGACATCAAGACCTATATGAATTTCAACAAGACGAGTCCAGTTCATGGGATTCCAAATTGGACAAAATCATAGATAAGCTCACAGACATGGAAGAGAACTAGAAGATACTGGAAGAGCAATTTGATCAAGTAACAGAAAATCATGTGCTTCTACTCACAATCTGGAGATTCAAGTAAAACAACTTTCTCGTGAATTTTGTAAGAGAAATGTGTAAGACTCTATGAGAACTATGGAATTATATCAACAAGAGCAATATGAGGCTATCACATTTAAGAATGGGGAAGAGCTAAAAGAACCAATGGAACACCAAGTTGAACCACACCTTACTAGAGTAAGGAATTTTTGCGAACTACAACAAGGTACAGTATGCTTGGAGAAGTAACGATCCTTATTGGAACATCTACACTCCAAGATGGCAAAACCAACCAGATTTCTATTGATCCAGCAATGCAAGTACTCACATGGGACATGAAGACCTATTTGAATTTCAGCAAGATGAGTCCAGTTCATGGGATTCCAAATTAGACAAAATCATGGATACGCTCACAGACATGGAAGAGAATCAGAAGAGACTGGAAGAGCAATTTGATCAAGTAATGAAAAATCATGTTCTTCTATTCACAATCTAGATATTCAAGTAAAAAAATTTTCTCGTGAATCTTTTAAGAGAAATGTGTAAAACTCTATGAGAACTATGGAATTAAATCAACAAGAGCAATATGAGGCTATCACATTTAAGAATGGGGAAGAGCTAAAAGAACCAATGGAACACCAAGTTGAA
>JANPWT010000005.1:18667984-18681844 GCA_024678245.1 Erythroxylum densum
TGTAGCGTGTTCTGTATACAGAGATGTAAACTCTGATTAGTTTTTGATAATGTACATATATGGATGTTATTGTAAAGCTACAATGTACATATTCAGTTTTATGAAATGAAAATGAGGAATTGGGTTTTTTAATATTGTGACATTTACGCATTAAATTATGATTCCATGATTAAGTTAGTGTCGTGATTGCTCTAGCATATCACTCTTATAGGGTACGTACTCGGATATCCTTTAGAATGTCAGGTATGTGTCCTGTGAGAGTGGGGTATTATAAGTAGTCTTTTGAATAACATATCATGTTTTACTAATTTTGGTTAAATTTCTTGTCCCCTAATTAATCCAACTTGTAATGCAGCCTTAAGTTTGATGTTTTCTTTTTAAAGGTGTTTAATGTTAGTTTTATATGTTGATGTTGAAACATTTGGCTTAGAGTCATAGCCAAGGCCTTTCAAATAATTGGAATGAGTACGAAGTATTGTATCATAAATGTCATATGCATTAAGCTCATTTTCCTCACACATAGACCTTTTTAATAACTCCTACATCTTATTCTAAAATTTTTACAAAATATTCAATCCACATATTATTACTTTCTATTATATTAATAAATGAACATAAATATTGAACAAACTTTTATACTTACATAGTTGTTTTATGCTTTTTTTGACACGCATTCTTTGTCTTCCTTATAGTGAATGACTTTATATCGTATGATCATATCACACTGTTGTCCTGTAGTTTCTTCTTACTTTATTTTACGAAACAAAAAAACAAGGCATATATAATAATGTAGTGCTTATTTTATAAACATTCAAATTAAACCTTATGTCATTAGTTATCTGCTATATAATAAAAATTTATGATATTTTATATTTAAAATAGGCTTATAGTGTCACGTCTGCACCACGTGACGTTAAGGTCAATCATGTTTATAAAAATTTTTAAAAATTATAATTAATCAAATTGTTTACTTAATTTTATTTTATCCTTAATTTTAATTAATTAAGCTAATTAAATTATTTAACTCAACTTTAACCAAATCTATAATATTGCAATCCCCAAATTACTAAATCTATAATATTGCTGATGAGAAGTGTGGACGCAATCTATAATATCTCCATCTAAGCTTTCCTGCCAGACATAACCATTTCATTACTTGAAATCTCTCAGAGAAACATATCAGCTCGTTTTGAGAAAACAATGAGATTGGTGACTGCAGAGAATCATATCAAACAGTCCCTTGGAGGTGGGTTTTCCCCGTCATTTTGGATGTTTTACTGGACTAAACGCAGAGCTAGATTCTTGAAATTGGAAGGAAAGGCGGGGTATTGAAAGTAGAAATTGAACCAAAGTGTAGGGTTTGTGAAGTTGAATATTGGTACTTTTAGGGGAATAATTTATAGGTGAAATTAACGGGTTGTAAAATTTTAGTTAAAATTAAGTTAAATTATTTATATCAGGGATAAAAACAAAATTATTTTATAATTAATTAAATCTCCCAAAATGATCACCGACATTATAGGCTCGTTTTCAATGTAAAATTTAATAGAAATTAAAGTCTAATTGTATTCATTTATAAAAGTTATAATTTTTATTATTGTTCATATATTCCTAAAAGAATTTATCGGGCAAAATTAAAATTATAATACGCACATTGAAGGCTAATGCTATAGTACAAATATGCAATTGGGTTTCTTTCTTGGTGTAGCTACTTTAAATACTCCAGTACTACACTATCATTATGATATCAATAAACTCATCTTCGAGCTGAACATAAATGTTTCCCAAACGAGCATCTAAAATATATTATAAATATATCGATTATAGTCTAAAAACATTCGAAATAAATTAAATCAACTGTAAATAATATAAATTATATTTTAAAAATTACTTCCAAAAGATTAATAAGAATACCATATATTTTTTTACTAAATTTACATTTAGTGCCCAAAAGGTCCAGCTTGAGAAGAATACAATTTAGATTAACTCACGAAACACTAACATTTTCTGTCAAAAACGGGGAGGACAAAGAGCCATCAACTCATTAGCTTCTTTAGTCTTTCCACAGCCTGACCAGCCACCTTATTCTGTGGCTCAAGAACAAGAGCAAAACTGAAATCTGCAAGCACATAAAAGGTTAACATAGAAGAAAGTACTATAACGTATCAAGTTAAGAGGTCTGCAGATCCATGTGCATGAATGTGTGTGACAAACAAATAATTGTTGAACCCAATATTAAATTTATAATTTTTAAAAAACTTAGGGTTGCTTAATCCATGGAGGTCTATGCACAATCACTATTGCAGATATAACCATTCAAGTAACTCATTTATATATATACTATTCAGTTTTAGCAGATCTCATCCTATGCTAAGAGAATAAACAACCCTCTTCGGGGGGCTTTATGCCATTCCCCATTCCCTAGAGACAAACAGACGGATCAACAGGGGCTTAGCACACCACGCACTCCACAATTCTTGGAGGATCATGAGATGGAAACATCCCTTTCAAACAAGCCTACCACATCGTTGGTCCCTATGGAAGAAGCTAATCATTTATTTTAGAACCCCCCTTGACTTTCCTCTCCATGATTTATGGAACTCTCAGACTCTATTTTGTTTATTAATTACTTGAATGTCAGCTGGTGCAATCCTTCACAATCTTGTATCACATGCACTTTATTTCACATGCTAGATTCACTCGGATCAATGAAGAACAGTGCTCACCATGAGCTGCATCTTTATAATGTAGAAGTGATTCTCTAGCTGTCCCACGCCTAAGGTATGCCTTCACATTCTGCGTGGAAAATAGGAAATCTTGTTAAGCAATTCAAAAACTTTATAGGATCGAAAGCAAACTGACTAGACTATTTAAGCTTCTAGACTACGAAGTTTCAACAAATTATTATGAATATATATATACACACAAGTTCAACCAAATGGTCAAGTACATAAAGAAAACATGAACATAGCTATAGGTTTGTATCCACCTCGCTA
Organism: Erythroxylum densum; assembly: GCA_024678245.1. Taxonomy (NCBI): domain Eukaryota; kingdom Viridiplantae; phylum Streptophyta; class Magnoliopsida; order Malpighiales; family Erythroxylaceae; genus Erythroxylum; species Erythroxylum densum. The sequence continues at coordinate 18,670,981 of JANPWT010000005.1, forward strand.
ATCAACCTGGTTGCAAGATTGACACAACTTCATTTTAAGACCCCTGGAGCCTTAGCAATGTTTAACAACATGATGAAGTTTGAATTTCTCTAATATGATGACTGGCAAACCCATTTATTGGTATTTTATAGTTGACGTTACAAGATTGCGAGCATATCAATAAACTGATATCTTATTATTGTTGATTCTATTTACCATAACTACTGCAAATCAGAAAAACTTAAGTATTTTTAGAGCTAAATCCAAACAATAAGGGTCTCACTAATATCAGAAAAAATCTGCTTAATAGTAGCTGTTGGCCGCATGAATACCAAGTAAAGTCATCTTTTGCAGTAATAACACCCCAATCTGAAATTTCAAAACCTAGCCTTGTCAGAAGCTCTTATACCATCAACTCACCGCCAATACCCAAAAAGACAGAACTATCATTTACAATCTCTTCATCAGGAAGAGAGATGAAGTTAAACTAACTAAAATTATACTCAAGCTCTGAAAAAAATTAACTAGAACTAATCTAGTGTACTACTTCATTAAAAAAAAAAACATAAACATTGCATGGACAATAGAAGTCTTTTGCCTGATCACCATCACCTAGTCTGTTATGTAACTAAAAATGTGACAGTCATTCCAAGTCACCCTTGCTCACCAAATCCTTTATTCTAAATCCAACCAATATTACTTTGTTGATCCAATCAAGTTCTTTGTTCAAAAATATTTCTGATCCCATGCTACTTTCTCCCCATCAAAGCACAGAAAATCCAGAATTGTCTCACAACCAAGAACAAACGATCTCTTTGATTATAAGGTGGTTTCTGTTGGTTCTCTCTTTGGTTGGCCATGGACGAATTATAAAGGACAACAACCCAAATCCTTCACTGCACTTTATCACCTTTTCCTTTGCTCAATCAAGTTCATTTAATTGGATGGGGTGGTTAACCAACATAATATTTTCCTAGAAATCCATGTCCGAAAAGAAAAGCATGACAAGGTCTTTGATGCACTTGATAAGAGGCTATTTTCCTAAAATCTAAAAGACTCAGGAGATGGCTATAGGCAAACATAGTTTCTTAGTACACATATCAGCCTACCAACCACCACCATAGGAACCCGTCTCATGTAATTCTTTCAACAGGAAACTGTAAGACTTTCAGCATCATGCACTATTATACTTTTAACGCCTAAATTAGATTACAAAATAATTCAAATTAATAACAGAAGCTTGTAGCTCGTTTGTTTCAAGCAAATCTCCATAAGCTCCTCATGGTATCATATGGCAGGGCAAGAGAACATGGAACAACCAATGTCTTATTCCAATGAAAACAAAATAGAACAATGTGATAAGTTATGAAATAGGAAACCTAGGACGATGTTAGCCCGATTATTGCAATTGACAATGTATTTAATAAATCAAAAGGATGCCATGATATAATATAATAATACTGAACTTCTTACTTTTTTATCAAGTGAAATTGCTTTCATGCAGTCTTCTTCAGCTTGCTGAAAACTGCAAAAATTAAAACAAATTGGTGAAGTAATGTGCAAAAACTTTACATGCAGGATGAGGAAAAAGTTGAAGAGAATATCAGACCATCCCAATTCTAAGTAAGCTGCTGCCCGGTTGCAATAATAGACTGTGTTCATGTTATTCAATTTGATGGCCTCGGTGTAGTAATTGACAGCCTTGTTCCAGAGCTTCTGTCTAAATGCAGCATTTCCCTGCAATAAGGCTATCTATTGATAAGTAAGATCAAAAGATAAAAAGGCATGTGTTCTCCTAAAGCGTTCTATCATCAGTCAAATCCATGGCTTCCACTGTGTCTTGAACTAAAAAATTTTGCAGGAAAGGAAGGTCACAAAGATCAAATTGCCAACACCAGAGAACTGTCTTCAAAACTTGCATCGATGTTGATTTTCAAGAACCATGTATTACAAACAAGCTAGACAAAAAGATCATCATCATCTATCAAATGTGAAATTCTTAATAAAGTGCTCCAGAAAAAAGCAGTTAAGGTGTCAAAAACACAGTTTTTCATGTTGGAAATGAGTTACAATGGAATTAGAAAAAGAAACAGGAAGAAGAGAACAGGAGCTAAAGTGAAAAGAAGAGAGATAGATAAGGAGAAATGAGGAAAGAGAGGAAATTTAAAAGATATCCAGTAGAATATAATGTAATGCAGTGGAACGATGAAATAAAATGAGGATTATGAAAGTTTGATGTAATGACGATTAGATTGTTTAAAGAAATTATGATTTCTAACATGAAGCAATAGGGCATGGCATTCCATAGTAACTATCCAGCCAAACAAATGAATTGCTTACGCAATTTAGTCATGAATACATTACACCTTCCATTACATTGTACCAAATATCATGGGTTTGAGGATAGAACTAAGAAGGTTATGGGAATAAAAACCTCAATTCCCTTCATATATTAAAAATTTTTCCAAAAGTATATATTCCAAAAAATAAAAATACATTGTTTCCCAACTCCTAAATACTTGATAGTTAAACAACAACAACAATAACAACCCAGTAAAAGTCTCACTGAAACGCGAAATTCGGGGAGGTTCAATAATATGTAGCCTTACCCTAATTGTTAGAGAGATTGTTTTTGATAAATACTTGTACAGTTAAAAGTAAAATTAAAATAGTAAAACACCCATGAAACTCTAATATGTAATTTTAAATTTAACATTAAAAAAAATAGAGGGCTTTTGCTACACTGAGAAGACACATTTTATACATGATACCGAAAACGCAAACAAATCAAAGACTTCAGCCAACTAGAAAGAAACCAGGGGATAAATGCTTTGAGAACAATAAAGAATTGAAGACATTTATGCGAAAAGTTTCCTAAATTAGCACCGCCAGTCACATTAAGATATTGCTGGCGACCAACCTTTTCTTTCAAGATCTCAGAAGTGTCTATGTCTCCATTTGTATCTGGCAACAGTGCTGAATTAGAAGCAATGCTGGCTTGTTCTTGAAGTGAAGAGTACATATCCAACAATGTATCAAGAAGAAACTTATCCCCTCCATGGTATGCAATAAAAGAAACAGAAATCGGAAAATTGCCATGCTCTCCTAATGGGATGGCAACCTGACAATAACATTTAAACCATACATCATCCGCCAAACAAATTGAACCCAAGGATGAAAGCTAAAAGTTGACCACCAATTTACCTGACAACATCCAGATATGCTTGCAATGCTTGACAGCATCAATGCTCTTTCATTACACTCGGTGTAATATGCGTTCTTTGAGTTGAGTTGTGATGGAGGATCTGCAACTGTAGGAATCACTAGTATTTTATTGTCCTGGCAAAAGAAGGGAAAGGAGTTAGGGACATGAGAACAAAATGAATTTGGCCATTCAATATATTCCAGACTCTGAAACACAACCTTCCTATTTTGGTTTCTTTTCCTAGCATTTATAAAGTTCCAAAAAATGTAGTTGCTATATCTTTTTTGCCTCAAAGTAGACCTACCTAATGACATCACATTTTTTCAAACAAGTTCATAGTACATTTTCAAGTTGAAATACTGCAACTAAAATGTAAAATCTTAAAGCTCCTCTTGGGAAGATACCTTTAAAAGGGCCTGAAGGGTTGCCCGCAACTCTGTTCTGACCTTATATAACATTTTTACATTATCGTATGTCGAATTAATGGCTAGATGGATATTCTTGGCAACTTCAGATGCTAAATTGGGTGATGCTGATTTAACCCATTCTTCATGATTTGATTTGAATTCATATCTAGAAAGCAAAAGCAACAAAACAAACCCAACTGTTACATGAACAGTAACCAAGGCCTAAAACCAATGTTATGAATGCCGTACCAAAGCTCATACTGGTTTGGTATTAGTACAATATAATACCAATATCGATCAATATTGTATACCGTTTCAAATAATTTTTTAATTAATCTCTCAAATTTATATAATTAAAATTTAGTCCCCAATTACAAAATTTATCTTTTAGAAGATATAACTTATATAACGTTCTTTTAAGGATCTTAACATTAACAACTTGAATAATTAAGAATTTTTATTAGCAATTAATATTAAATAGTTAAATACTTTTTATTTATTTAAAAAAAATTAGATTATAAAAACTAAAACTTCATATGTTATAAAAGTGGGAATAAATTAAATAATTAAATAATTAATTTTTATTAAAATTTAAAAGCAAAAATAGAAAATTAAAAATAAGGGTGAGCCCTTAGTAATTATACCCCTATTTTATTCTAGTTATTTATTACACCTAAATTAAATCTACATGCCTATGTTATATAATTAAAACGGATAAATACTGACAAATAAATAAGGAAAGTTTGATAAGTAAATTAAACACAAATATTAAAATTAAAAAAGAAATATAAAAAATTTGAAGGATAAAAGTATTTTAAAGGATAGAAGCAGCCAATAAGCATTTAATATAGAGATCAAGTTCTTAAAAAAATTCAGAGTACAGCTTGTACCAATTTTGGTACTAGTATGACGTAGTATCAGTACTTGTTAATACCAAATAACATTATGCATTAATTTTTGCAAAATTATAAAATAATTCCTCTATATAATTAAAATTAGTTCATATTATAATTAAAATTGATAAAATATTTAAAATGTTGATTTAATAACTCAAAATTAACATCAGAAATTATGTTTTAGACATAAAAACTAGTTTTTAAACAATAATTTTATGTTTAAAACATTTAGACACAAAAGGATTTTTTTTTTCATTTTAAGCTTTCAATTTTTTTAAGTTACAAATTCGACCTAATATTTTTGATATTTTGGTGTATTGGCCAATATCGGCTGATACAACCAAAAATTCTTTAATACAACCTATTACAGTGCAAAGCAAATTTGTACTAGTTTTTGCTCGATATGATACGATACGATATTCATATCATTGCTTCATTCTAAATGCATAAGTTGGAGATTGTCCTAGTCAAGGGTGAGAATGACAAAAGAATCAATTAATGGTCCAACAAAAAAGCTTAAGAAGAAGTAGTTTGAATTGATAAGAAAGAACCAAGTATGTAGAAATTAAGAACATGTGTATCTTAGCATAAACATTCAGTATAACACAATATTCTTCATACTATACCTCATTAGATTCTTATAAAGCAACAACAATATTATTGTTGTTTATAATTACATAATAAACCAATTAACCAGTGCATACTCCTGGCATTCAGAAATATGATTTCATCTTCTAGTTTCTAATGATTAGCACCTCAATTCCTAGCACCCTTGGACCTTAACATTCAACAAGTCTCAAAGAGAAGAATGATGTTAAAAATTCTTAATTCAGACGAACGCATGATGTTAGAATATCATTCTTGCTTAAAATTACAATATTAACTAGTTGATTTGCACATATATATTTCCTTTAAAAATATGATTCAAATTGAAGTGTCTAATGATAAACAAATCAATTGGATTCAGTCCCTATAGACAAAAATGTTACTAGGAACTTAACTAGAAATGTTCACTAGACTCAAAACTCACAACAAAAGATAGAAAAGACTAAGAAAATGGGGAGATGCAATGATCCATGGAACTTGTTCTTCCAAACATAGTAATTTAATTTACAGTTGTGAAGTACCTTTGCAGTGAAATCATCACTGAAGACAAAGCTTTTAAAGCAGATGTTCCATTTTGCACTTTTGTAGAGTTTTCATGAAACCCTTTTAGACTTGAAACATTTTTAGCAATATGCTCACTGAGATTTATATGCTTTGGATGCTCATCTGCGCAATCGACAAACTATATATCAACTTCAACACGAATCAATGGCAGCACCTTTACGTTATTATCAACAAATCAATAGCATTTCATCATTAAGTGAAAAAGGAACACAGAAAGTGACAATATATCAATCGTCAAGCAAGTAACAATAGTAGGTAAAGGCTAAAAAATGCAAATTTGAGGCAACTTACATCCAGAGAGCTTTTCAATTACTTTGGTAATAACAGAAAAAGTCTTGTGCTGGGGAACCTTATAAAACTGAAAGAGATCATCAGCAAAGAGAAGACATTTGGTCCTTCTAGGTTCTACAACATTAAGCTGAAGTATAGTGCATCCAACTTGGTGTAATATAGAGGGATCACGCGCAAACCATCCTGAAAGGTTGCTGATGATAAACAAATAACCAAGGAAGGATATAAAAAGTACAGCTGGAACAACATAAATTGAGCAAGTCTCAAGAAAAAAAAGCAATAAAGCAATAGACAAGTAGCATTGCAAGGAGACATAGGAATTGCAAAGGTCTAAATACTCTTCCAACAAGATTTCTAAACCCATCATAAGCAGCAAGGTCAAAAAATCAAGGAATACCAGTAGACATGTAACATCAAAAAGTTAAGAGTTTAAGAGGTCAATCACTTCTCCAAATTCCAACTCTACTTGTCAAAACCTTTCCATTTTACAGGTAAGATGAGTAAAAGGTAGATTTCAGACTTGGCTGCATCACACCTAATTGAAGATGCCATTGACATTACTAATCTAGAAATTCAATAGTGAGTTGTATTCTTTAGCTAGCGACATTTAAGGTGTAGTGAGTAGTGTTGTTTGGCTAACAAGCATGTGGAATGTATCGAGCACACTTTGTTTGGAAAACAAATATTATTATTGCCCACAAAGGCATCATGGGCTCACAATTTTCTATAGCAGAAGCGTAAAATCTTGACTATTTGGTAAGTTAAAAGAACAAAAAAACGGTTATTTCCTAAAACCCTACTCAAGGGGCTCACACCTCCTCGTGAAACCAAAAAAAGGTAGCATCAATTCAACTTCAACACACCCAAAAAGTTTGACAATTGCCTAAAACAACTAACTAAAATCAAGATAAATGTATATAGTTTCCATACAAGTAAAGAGTATGCCATGATCATCAATACTATACTAGAAGATCAAACAATAGAGAGTCATCTGAAGATGCAAAGTGATAGGGATGAAACATAGACTTTTGTCCTAGAATGTGCACACGTAGTTTGGCCAAATCTATAACATGGTTATGTAGCTTGGCCAAATCTAAGGAGATACTTCTATCAATGTTACCTTTAACATGGATTGTCCTCGAAAATAAACACTGGGAGTGCCATTAAGAGAATTCGTATTTAATATAAGATGACTTCTTTCTTTAGTTTTTCATTTTTCTGTTTATGCTCATTCTCACAAGCAAGGAACTAGACACCCATATTTTCAGTAGGGGCCACATACTCAACTCCTCAACTTCAAAAGTAAAATTATGGATAGATAAAGAAAACCATCAACCATGTTCATTGACTTGCATTTAAAGAGGTGGCATTTCCAGTCCTGGTAGCATATCTATGAAGCACCTTGTCAAGGCATAAGCATAAAATCTGAGCTCGTCAATCAATCACTCCCTTGAATTGTAGCAAGCACAAGTAGAAAACCAAGTGGAATAGCTAATAGACATGAACAGCTTTGCTCCCTAATACAACATATATGATTATGTTATTCGATGTTACATACCAACAGTGTCTAAACTTTGTGCAACTGGAAGAACACCAACCGTAGATACAGCCCCATGAGACGGCCGATACCCAAGAATACCAGTAAACGCTGCTGGAATTCTTATGCATCCAACTGTATCAGTACCTGTACATCACAGAATAACAACAAGAATGTTATATCTATATTTTCAGCAGCAAAGAACATACACTGCCGTCTATAATAATCATACCAACAAAATTACATATCCCTCCGCAATCTGATCATTAAAGAGTTACAAGGAAGGAGATACCTAGAGCAAAATCAACAAGCTGAGCAGCAACAGCCACAGCTGAACCACTAGAAGAACCGCCAGGAATACAAGATGGCGCTTTGGGGTTTATAGGAGTTCCGTAATGCTTACTCTCTCCGGTTATCCTGAAAACCAAATAAAATAGTTTGATCTTTTCAATCTTTGAGAGAGAAAGAGGAGTAAACAACATAAAACATATTTACCCAAATCCCAATTCGTCCATAACAGTCTTGCCAATGCAAGAAGCCCCATTCTTCAACAAGGCGGTCACTACAACTGCCATCTTTTCAGCATTTTCATGACTTCTCTTCCATGCCGGACTCCCAAAACTCGTCACATGATCCTTCACTTCAAATCTAATCCAAACCCAAAAAGAAATTAAAAAAAAAACAACTTTAAGTATGTATAGTAACTTCATATCATATCGAAATGGAAAATGACATAAGAGAAGAAGGAGAATAGTACATGTCCTTAATAGCAAAAGAGAGGTTGGACAAAGATTGCTTGGCGGCAGGAGGGGGAGGCTGAGGGAATGGAAGTATCTCGAACCTTTCGACGAAGGCTCCGAAATCGGCTCTATTCGATTTCAGCCTCCTTCGCCGCCGAGTCTCCGCCAGCACGACGATTCCGGCTACCGTAACGCCGATGAGTACCCACACCTTTGGGTTAGAGGCGTTGGATCTGAACACGCCCAGTGACTTTGACATAGTTTAAGCAGAGAAGGGCTTTGGAGAATGGTTTAAGGAGGGTTTTAGAAGGAAGAAACGGCGTAGGGGAATTTTGATCGCTTTGTCATGTTAACTTGGCATGGGGCTATCGTGCGCCGAGGTTTACGGTTGAGGTTAAGTTTAAGGAGCTAGACTAGAGTCATAAATGCGTGATGATTACGCGCGAACATCTTCTGGCTGCTTCGTTCTTGTCTTGTTGAGTGGTGGCAGTCATGCTAATCTTTTTAAATTTTTTAGAAAAGATAAATTCATTTAAGACTACTATTTTATTTTTATTTTAAATTAGGTTAAAATTTTATTGAGATAATTTTCATGCTTTTAAAATTAGTTTTAATTTTCTTTTTTACTAAATAAATGTATTATTTAATTTAATATTAATATAAAAGTAATTATTTAATTTCTTTTAATTTTACAGTAATATAAAAAAATTTAAAATTTAAAATTTAAAATATTTAATTTTAAATAATAAAATGGTTGTAATGATTAAAATAAATATTAGTTTACAAATAATTTTACAATAAATAATTAATTTATCTTTAACTTTATTGAATATTATATTATTGTCAACAATAAAAATATAACTAAAGTCTTAAAGGGAATGTATTGATGAAATCAGAGTACAATTTGCAATATTACATGTCTTGCATCATTCAAGCTGGCCTCCCAAAACACATCAATTAAGGTAAAAGCATTTTCAACTTCAATAAACAAATAATCGATTGGAGACTTCTTAGCTTCAAGCCCCCCTTCAATGCATTAAAGAGTGTCTAGTCTTCAAGTTGCCGGTATCCTAGGACTGCAGTATGTAGTTGCTTCAGAAATTAAATGTTGTTCCCTTATCCATTGTATCAATTCTACCGTAACCTGCTCACCGTTTCTTTCTTTTCCTTTAAAGCCTCTATTATTTCTCTCTGCTTATATTGTGTACGTACATGAAGCTAAGATTATTAAGAATATAGTGGGCTCGCATTTGCTAACAATTACTCCTGGGCCGGTTTTATGTTCGAATCTGACTCCAAAGAAGTCTTGCACTGTCTCACCCTCCCTAATAATATTTTATTCTTTCATCCTCTGGCTCATCTTATACATGATATACGCTCCTACTTAGAAAGGGCTCCTCAATGCAACATTGTGCATGTGTTTCGCGAAGGCAATCAATGTGCGAATTTTTTAGCTCGTCTGGGCTTGAGATGTCCACATTCAGAGAGCGTTTGGAGTACACCATCACTTGGTATTCATCACTATCTGCGCGCTGATGCACAAGGTATAGTGTTTACTCGTTAATATTTAAGTTTGTTCGTCTGCTGTAACAAAAAAAAAAAAAAGATACCGTGTATTGGGCCAATTGAGATTGGTCAATTTATGCAGAGTAGCTATTACACTCTTGGCAACCAACCACTTGAAAAAACAAAGCTTTGGTAGTAAATTGATACTCCAAATTGAGCTGTCTTGTTCCTCTTACCCTCAGGAGTTCTCTACGTGATCTATTTGTGAAGCATCTAGAGATGTGGTCAAGCCATAGATAGCGGTCAGACTTTCTTGTATCTGAGTTATAGTCAGGCACAAAGTGGGCAACATCAATAGAAAAATTAGACCATTAATCCACAAATTCACCTTAGAAGATATTAGAATTGTGCTTGTTATTCCCAAGCAATAGGTTTGCACACTTCCTCCCAACTCACTTAGTCGTATGCATTCAGTGAAGTGTGATATCCTTACTATAATTAGAAAGCGTAAATAAGTGAAAGGGGAACTTGATGGAGTCATGATGTAGAAAAAATGCCAAGCTACAGTATGGTGTGCACTTGTTAATACAATTATGAAACTTTTGCTTGTGTTGATTGCCAAACCTAATAGTTAAGTCTAGTGTTGTTCAAATTTGTTAGTATCAAGAAGAGAAAGATGATAATATGCTTGCTAGAGTAAACTTCAAAAAGTTATGTTATATGGAGGAATCTTTTGTACTGGCAAGCCAAATTGATCAAGTTGTTCATGTAGTTGATTGTTTTAAGAAAGGTTGTCATTATATGGAGAAGAAGGCACCTAATTATCTTTTTGATGTACCTTTGGATGATAATGAAAATATTGAAGAAACATATTGGGGAAAACCAAATGACTATATTAATGATTTCTTTAGAAATAATGGTGATGTGGACCCAAATTGGTTTAGAAAAGATTTACCTGTAGTCACGATTGACATACCTCCAAATATATTAAATATTGAAATAAAAAATGATGATGATGAAGATGATTCAGACCTTGATGACACTGATAGGGATTGGATGGATATTTATCAATAATTTTTGTACAAGGTCCTTATTTATTTTTCTTTCTCTATTAAAAAGGAATTTTTTGTTAT
>JANPWT010000005.1:18815401-18827955 GCA_024678245.1 Erythroxylum densum
AGGAATTCATTGAGATCTCTGCAGAAGCCTTTTGGAATTGGTTCTTTGGCTCTCGTAAGTAAATTTTTATTTTCTTTGGCAAATTCTGTTGTATGATACGAAGAATGCCTTCCTCCATAGAGATCTAAATGAAGAGATCTACATGAACATTCTATAAGGCTTTGAAGAAAACATAGGCAAGAAAGTTTGTAGGTTGAAAAAGGTTCTATATGGATTGAATCAATTTCCTAGAACATGGTTTGGTAGATTTGCTAAAGTTATGAAAGGTTCAAGATATAAACAATGCCAAGGTGTTCACACTCTCTTCATCAAGCACACGGTTGTACCGCACTTCTGGTGTATGTTGATGATATAATTATGATTGGAAATGATGAAAAAGAAAAATTGAAGCAATGGCTAATCAAGGATATCTTCATCTACAAACTACAAAATAACCTTATTCTTAGGGTATTTGAGTGTGTCATTTTTCCATATTCATAGCTAAAATTGCAAAAGGTTTTATCCAGGGATTATGAAATATGTTTTTCTGGATTATTCTTTAACTCAAAAAGGGTGTAAGTGTTAACACCCTCTATCAAAAATGTTTTATATCTCGGAAGATGTTACTTCCAATAAACATGTCTTATTTCATCACTCCTTATCTTCAATGGAAGAATTCAACAATTGACGATAATGGTAGGAGGGATCTTAAGAATTTTATCTTGCTTGACCTACCATCTTTCTCTAAGTTTATGTTTGAATCTATACTCAAATCACAAGAAAAGTTAGATTTTGCCTTTAATAATGTGAGGTTTGGCAAGATGTATTCAAAGAAGAAGATGGTTATTCTTAATTCTATGCATTTCCAAAACTCCAGTCTGGATCCTAATAATAAGGTAACAATCTCTAAACCTTCTTTGCATAGTGAAACTAAATCTTAGTTATGAAATAATGATCAAGATCTTGGCATTGCTATTAGTAAAAGAGTTAGGGAATGTACCAATATCCTCTTGCTTATTTCCTTTCTTTCAAATATTTTCACCATATCTAAAGCCTTCCTTGTAGCCTAAACACCATTATTCATCCCTAAAACCTTATTAGAGGCTTTAACCAATGAAAAATAAAAATAAGCTATAAATGTGGAAATGGAGGCATTGGAAAATAGAAAACTGGGGAGTTGGTGAAGCTCTTGGCTAGGAGAAAGTCATTGATAGTAAATGGATTTACATAGTAAAGTATAAGCATATGGATCAATTGAAAGGTATAAGGAAAGATTGGTGGCCAAGCATTATACCCAAACTTATGGAATTAACCACCTAGAGACTTTTGCTCCAATTATGAAGATGAATATTGTTAGAATTCTCTTATCTTTGGTAGCTAATTGTGGTTGAGAATTGCAACAATTTGATGTCAAGCATGCATTTTTGCATGGAAAACTCGAGGAAGAAATCTGCATAGAGATGCAACCAAGTTATAGGAATAATTTGGCTACTCATACTCTATGTAATTTGAAGGCCTTATATAGATTGAAACATTTGTCACGGGTATGGTTTGCTAGATTTGCAAGAGTGATAATAGCTATGAGATATAAACAAAGTCAAGGGGGTCATACATCGTTTATTAAACACTCACCTTCAGCGAGAGTCATAACACTTTTATTGTATGTCAGTGACTTAATAGCAATAGAGATGACAAGGAAAAACAATCTCTAAGTCAATGTTTGACTTAGGAGTTTGATATCAAGGATTTACGAAGGCCAAGATATTTCCTCAACATTGGAGTAGCTTATTCTAGGCAGGTTATTATTATCTCTCAACAAAAGTAAGTTATTGATCTCCCAAGAGAAACGGGCAAGATAGCTTGCAAATGAGCAACTACTCTGATAGACTTGAACTTTAAACTTGGAAAAGTAGACGAGGATGTTGTAGTAGATAGCGAAATGTATCAACACCTTGTAGGGAGGCTCATTTATATGTTTGACGTATTGTCAGATATAGCATATGCGGTGAGTGTGATAAGTCAATTCATACATAGTCCGAAAGAAATTCATTTATAGGAAACTCACCGAGTATAACAATATTTGAAATGGACACCAAGAAAAGATATTTTGTTTAAGAGAAATGGAAGTCTAGTATTTGAGGTATATACTAATGCTAATTATACACAATCGATTGTTGGAAGGAGATCACCTTTCTTCTTGGGAACCTTGTAACACGGAGAAATAAGAAGTAGAATGTGGTAGCACGATCTAGTGCAAAAGTAGAATTTCGAGCAATAGGTCAAGGTGTGTATGAACTACTTTGGTTGAAAATGATCTTAGAAGACTTGAAGATTAAGTAGGATGGCCTAATGAGACTCTATTGTGATAATAAATTTGCAATCATTATAGCTCAGAACCTAGTACAATATTGATTGCCTGAAGCACATTGAAGTTTACAGAGATTGCATAAAAGAGAAATTGGAGAGTGGTTTGATTTGCCCACCGTATCTGGCTACAAAGGGTCAGTTTGCTAATGTACTTACTAAGGAGTTAAGTAGTTCAAGTTTTGAGAATATCTTGTCTTAGGAGTAGAGAATACCTATTAACTAGCTTGAGGGGGAGTATGGAACAACATGATTATTTTAGGATTTTATATATTTTTACGATTTCTTACTTAGGATATCATATATTCATGGGAATATAATTGACTCTTTTGTACATTTTTAAACAAGCAATTTCAAAAAATATTCTTTGAAATCTTAAATTTTATCAAAAGGCAATCTAGGGAAAATAATATTGTTTAAGGGAAATGATTATCTTAGCCTAGAAACTTATACTGATGCAGGTTCATGCAAGATCTATAGTGGACTGAATATCAGCCATAGGCTACTGTACTTTCCTAAGAGGAAATTTGGGTAACTTGGAGAAGAAAGAAACAAAATGTTGTAGCTAGATCATCAGTAGCATCAGAGTTTAGAGCATTTGTTTTAGGCCTGTGCAAGTCGTGGTTGAAAATTAGTTTAGACGACTTGAAAGTGGGAAGTTCTTATGAAACTCTATTGTGACAATAAATCAGTCATCAATATTGCTCATAATCCTATTTAACATAATAAGATAAAGCATATTGAGATTGAAAGATATTTCATGGAGGAGAAATTAAAGGAAGGTCTGTATACATGTCATATATTCCATAGGAGAGCCAACTAGCTAATGTTCTAATGAAGGGGTTAAACATCTCGAGATTCATGATATTATTTCCTAGTTGGGAATAAAAAACATTTATTCCTCAGCTTGAGGAAGGGTGTGAAATTATATATTAGTTGTATACAGATTTTAGGAAAGAAAATTTCTTGACATCCCAAAAATTTTGGGATCCTAAGAGATTGTTTCATATTTAGGAGATTGTGGAATCTTAGGAAATTCATTCTTATATTAAGAGATTATTTCCTATTTTTCTCCTATACTAAAATGTATATAACCATATAACTCAGAAATCAGTTGTAGGAACGTTGATTATTTTCCTTTTCTATTTTTTTCACTAATTGTTTCTTTTCGGAATTTGATTTTACTATATATTTAGACTCTAAGATATTCAGACCTTTATGTATGGATAGTAAATCTTTCACTGAAGCATAATAAACAACGTTGACGCAGGTGCTAGCTGGAGTAAAACCGGATGAAAAGAAGAAATTCATTAATGAACTTCAGAAAGATCAGAATGTAGTGGCTATGGTCGGTGATGGAATAAATGACGCTGCTGCATTGGCTTTATCAGACATTGGAGTTGCAATGGGTGGAGGTGTTGGAGCTGCTAGTGAGGTGTCTTCCATCGTGCTTATGGGTAACAGGCTGTCACAGGTATTTCAAGCAAGCTACAATACTCCATGTTTTCTATTGTTTTCCCATCTCCAATTGAGGTTGTGGTTGCAACCTTTTTCTCGGTTCTCATTGTCATAGCAACAGCTCACAAGATTATTCTCTTCCACCCTTTTAGTTGCCAGATTACAACTGTCTATCTGGTTTTGAAAGAGCAGTTATTTCATGTTCCAGATCACTTTATAAAATTTGGTGTATTTTGCATCATCAAAAAGAGTTCAACACATGCTGGTGTCTGTAGGATGTCTCTAGGCTGTGACTTCCTGGTGGCTTTAAGACAATCAACGACAACACTTTGTTTTTCATTTTTCAAGTTGCTTCCCAGTTAGAATCATCCAGCTGAAGTATTATTGTAGTATATGTAAAAGAGAGAGTGAATAACATGTTTTGAATGGCCCAACACTAACTAGGTCTCAGCTCATCTATTAATAACGGTGAAGAAATCAAAATTATTAGTAATATTTCAATATAAGCATTTGATACATAATACTAACTCTGTCCCATCATCAAATTCAAATGTTCATAATTTTTACTTCATAGTCGATGGAACTTCTTGTGGTCTTGAAATATATTCCATACACATATTTGGCTTCCTGTGATTGTGTGGAAAAACCTCTTTCTTGGTGTCTATGTGCACCGTAATTGTTGGCCTGGCTCTATTTTATAGACTTCAGTTTAATCCTCCACATCTCTTATAATTCCCAAGTTAGCAGATCTCACCAGATCATTTATGTCCAAGAGGCCTACTAATCTTTCCATAGCCTCAAAGCTGGTTTGGAAAACCTCCTCTCCTCCAAAAGAATAGCCTCAAATATAATATGTAAAGAGAGCCAAAAGATTTCCAACATCCTACTTACTGATCCAACAGCACTGTCTCAAATTGTGCTGTGGTAACGTGGTGGATAATTCCATTCTGAACTAGAGACTCTTCTTCTTGGTGTTCATCTTTTCCTAACTTGGTGAGTATCTAGCAGCGTTGTTCAAAGTCTTGTAGTTTGAGTTAGCAGTTTGAAAAGCAGAGGTATGGAGTTGCTGCTGCTGCATTGGTTTATTTGTTGTGCCTTTGGTGTTGAGTAAAAAGTTAGTTTAATTTTCCTTGTTAGAGAAGGAAAGTATTTCTACTTTTAATTTGTCCAGGTTTAAATTTATTAGGGAATAATAAGAATCTATATTAAATAGGACTTTGTTCTTGTTTTGAAAATTTAGTTGGATTTCCTATTCTATTAGGATTAGAGTTTCAAGACATTTCCCTTTGTATTTATTTATTCGATGTTCAAATAATAAGATAGCTTGATTTTTCAACTATGACACTTCATATGAGTGATTACACTTAGGAGTCATATCCAAAATTCTAGGAGTGATTTCCAATAGGTTTCTGTTCAATTTCTAAGTGTGATTCCTAGTTCTTGATACAGTCGTTAGGATTGATTCCTAGACCTATGTTTTACTTCAATTCTTTGTCACTATTTTCTTAATGTTCAGCCCTAAATTTGAAGTTTTAGAAACTTTATATTCAGTTTATGCCTGCTTTATCAAATAGTCTGGCATTCTTCTGTTCGACTTGTATAAGCTTTCAATTGACTACCTATCACTATGCACTATAGTCGTATGATGTTCCTTGTTCCAAAAGGTTGATCCCCAACCCCAAGGGCCCCCAGTCGCAGGCCCGACCACCGCTGGGGGATTGAATCACGGTTTAATCTTGGTCAACCCCCTAACAGAGCGGTCCACTACCTCCCCGTTGTTGCCAGGAGTCGAACATAGGACCTTATTCCAATTGACCCTGTTAGTTTGCCAACCAAGCTAATGTTCCTGATTATACGTTATACCACTGGAATGAACCTCAATGGCCTTAGCCAACTACTAAAAGCAGAAATTTTTATATACATAGCTATTTTTATCTATGGCTGCAATTTCAGCTTTTGGCTTGAAAACTACATATAACTGCATTTTCCATTTCGAAGCATTCCCCTGCTTTGTTTAATTCATTCATTTGCACTACTGTCTGACTTTGTCAAGGTAAATTATAGGAAAGATTTTGATATTGGCAGGTCCCTCCGATTCTAGATTTGTGATCTGCTGATCCTAATTCTGTTGATATTTGAGCAAAGCAATTTATTTATTACACTTTTATGCAGTTGCAGGATGCACTGGAGCTCAGCAAGCTAACCATGAAGACTGTGAGGCAAAATCTCTGGTGGGCTTTTGCATATAACATTGTGAGTTTTCTTGATTCTATAACTATAAATTTGACACTAATAGAACCTCAAACAATCAAGACAGCAAGTTAAATATAAAGTGAACCTCTTGACTTGTAGGAATTATGTTGCATTGAAACCGAGAGATGGCCTTATAGAAATGTGCAATTTATACATATCCACAAAGGATGATTCTAACTTCTCAACAATTATTGACAAAAAAGTTATTTTAGGTCACTTTGTCATGTCTCAATATCAATTATGGAAAATAACGTAATTCTGAAGAAGCCACGATAACAGTGGCTGCTTTTCTAAAAGGAAAACAAGTTGTATAAGTGAACCTTTTCCTTGACTTGTTATATTTGGGTAAGGTCTTTTATAGCTCATTCATGTAATGTCAATAATTTGATCAGTTCTTAAGTTGTTCTTAAATAGTGAACGTGGACGCCTTGAAAAGCACTCTTATGCCATAATTTACGACCATGTATCGATATTTACCTGGCAGGTGAGGTAGGAATTTGATTATATTGTCTAATTTCAAGGAATTAAATTGTAGTTTTAGTTTTGAATTTGTGATTAACAATGATTCACGTATTATGTTAATAACTTAAAATCATTTTTCAAATAAAAAATCTTAATAGTCGTTAGTCCAATTACGTTAGAACTGAAATTGGAACGAAGTCCAGTCCTTGCTCCCAACAAAATTTAATAAACATCAAATTGGGCTTACTAAGGTCTTTAATCTCTAATTCTTTGTCCAACTCACCTCCAATCTTGTTTGTTCAACTGCATCATTTTATGTATACCATTAAGGGAGTTTACCATCCTCTGTGTTGTATGAAAAGTATATATGATTTATCTTGCTTCTGCTTGTATCCCATCTTCACTGTGACTGTCAATCTGTATAATGTCTTTCTTCAGATTTGGTAAACACCTCTTCTACGCCTCCCTTTCTCAAATAATAAACTAGTATTGTATTTTCCTGGTATACAGATGTGATGTTATTTTATATGTGCAGCTAGGAATTCCAATTGCGGCTGGCATGCTACTGCCTGTAACTGGGACAATGCTTACTCCTTCCATTGCCGGAGCCCTTATGGGTTTGAGTTCAATTGGTGTCATGACAAATTCATTGCTCTTGAGATTCAAATTCGCCTCCAAACTAAAACAAATTCATACAAACACTCATTTGCCTTCCAATACCTCAGTAAACAAGGAAAACAAAATGCAGGAATCATTTGCTAGTGGTCGATGGAGAGGGGCATGATATGGAAAGAATTACAGATATATCTGCATGCTTAATGACACACGTGTTGGTTTATGCGCTTAGATTCGATCTTGCGTATATTTTCCAACAACACGCAGAACTATATTTATTTGTACCCTTTTGGGTAGAGAAAAGAGTTTGATACTTTATTGTTTTTGCGTTACCAAGGACCAGATGTCGAACATATTCGAAACAGAATTTTTTAGACACACAATTGCTTCATTTTAATATAGTAATTGTCATATGATAATTAATCATGGAAATTAATTATTATGTTTGATATAAATGCTTCTTGGAAATTTATATTCATATATTTCCAAAGATGTATTTCTTAGTCAACATAAATTTGTTACTCTTTCTCAAATTTTTTTAATCAATTCCTGTTTCTAAATAATATAATTGATCCATTACTTATCTCAAATAATAAAATTAAAATTTTAAGATATTTTCATTCAGGAGATGTTAACTACAGTTGAAGTGGTTAAAGGTTGTATTTTGTTTTCTCTCAAATTCTCTAATTTGGATTTTTTTAGAAAAATAAAGTTGTATTAAAGTCTTTAAAGAGCAAAACAAAGTACATCAAGGGAAGCAAAATTCAGATAATGAACTATGGAGAAGATTTCACCAACTGTAGAAGAAAACTGACATAACTAAAGATCTCCTAGGTTTTAATAGAAGCCATTTTTATGTCCACCATTCTTCTTCTTACCCAAACCAAATACACTAAAGATCTTTAAACTAATTTTGATAATTCTAAACTTGTTCACACTTTAATTACTCTCTCTCTTTGATAATGCCCTACTGATGTACATTAGACTACTGTTAAACAGATTCTGTTACCTTCATTCTACATTATCTCATGACATTCATTTTCTTATATCATCCTTACTTACATTACATGCTTATTGTGATGATGATTGGATTGGTTGTCTAGACGATCATCGATCTACATCTGAATATTGTATTTATCTTGGCTCCATTTTGATATCTCAGAGTATCAAAAAATAACTTATTGTTGCTAGATCTAGTATTAAAGTTGAATATCAAAGCATTATTCTTGCTGTGACGAAACTCTGTTGGATCACTTCTCCTCTGGGACAAATTGGTTATCTCATATTACACACTGTCTTTGATGCGATAATCTTAGAGCTATATTTCTTGCTTCTAATCTAATTACTGATGCTCGTACTATGCATATTAAGATTGATATCCATTTTGCTTATGACTTGGTAGCTAATATCCATTTTGTTCTGCATGCATATTGAGATTGATATCCATTTTGTTCATGAGTTGGTGGCTAATATCCATTTTGTTCTGTACTTTAAATTGCTAATATTATGACCAAGTTTTTATCTTCTTCGACATTTCAATGTCTTTGTGACAAGCTCATGGTTACAAACCATCATGAGCTTGATAGGAGCTAATAACATTAGATATATGTATCTCGACTATTAAATCTTTACATATAAGATTATTAGTTGTATTATAGATATAAATCACTATAAATTTTCTACTTATTGGATTTTTCACCTGTATGTTAAGGCTTACAAGCTTTTTTCACATAAATACGAAAAATGGTATACAATTTCACAATTCCTTTAGGTTACACAAATTTTGCAAATTTGCATTTAGATCATAAACAAAAGCTCCATTGGAAAATATTATACTATATATACATCACAACTTACACGAGACATTAGAAGTTTATTTTTTCCTAATTCAGAAAATTGCTTACTCAACTTGTTTTTTGTTAATAAGAATAAGATTTTAAATTGAGGATTAAGGCAAATAATTGCATTCATTAAGGGCAAATTGTGTTGATTTAAAAAGCTTGCATAAGAGTAAGTATGCTTTGCTTCTTGTTGTTTTTCAGTTGGTTTGGTCATAAAACATAGTAAATCGTTCAACTATTGATTTGGAGCATAACAAGTATGACAACTTTATTGGCTTTGTCTTGTATGCTTAGTACTTTTTGGAAACTCCACAGGAGAGTGAAACGGATTACCTCTTGTCTTGCTCTAGACCATATCAATGCACCACTAGAATATTAATTATATTTCCTCTTGTAAAATGAAACATGTGGATATGTTTCTTCCCAGACCAAACACGCGTCTTGAATTAATATATGATGCTCAAGTTGCCTAACAAATGACACACTTCTGTTCATTCGACCAACTTTTAACGTATTTTATAATAGGCATGACATGACCCTTCTGTGATTTGATCTGTCAAGGTCTGACTTGACATAGAAAAAGTGAAATTTTATTGGATGTAGAGGCACGGGATAGGTATGAACAATACTTGTATGTATTTTTAGTCAAAAAAATTATATTTCTTGTTATTGTATGATGAAATTATTAATAAAGACCGAATAAAATATTGGCGATATATACGAAGAAACATTATATGAAATTATTCAAAGAGAACATATTTGATTGTATTGAATATAAAGGTGACATTGACTGTCTTTTTGGGCTTACCCGTTTCATTTATGTATATTACAAGTAAATTATTGCCGCATTTTTCATCTTTTTCGCCAACGGACGAGAATAATAATGATTGGCAACTTTTTTATTAACGTAGCAGTATTTCATCGTAAAGGTAAGCTTAGATCATAAAGGTAAGCTTAGATTTGGAGCATTGTTGAAAAGCGTTGAGGGAGAGTTTATTAGAGCTTTTTCGGGTCATTATATTGGTAGTGTAGATCCCTTAATTGCAGAAGCACTAACACTTTGACAATCCTTGCAACTTCTAAGACAGCAACACATTAAAGGCGATGACACTATTTTTATGAATGTTCAAATTTTATTTTTCGCACTTAGCTCACCGGACTTTGATCCTTTCAAGTTGGGTACTGTTATTTATAATTGTAAGACTTTGTTATTATCGTTACCAAATATTTCTTATATGTGGATTCGTAAGCAAGGCAATAGACATGCTCATTCCTTAGCTTGAGCATCTATTCGATTTGCGTATCTATACATTTAAGTTTCTACTCCTTAATTTCTGACCAAATTTTATAATTATGAATAAAAATTTGAGTATTTTGTTCTTAAAAAAAACAAAGACTATAATTATCACACGCCCACGCCACTCAAAATTCAAGAGAGGAGCTTTACGTTGTCAACACTCAAAAGGAAACCTAAATATGTGGAGTATAGCCAAATCAAGATGAGACAGGACGGATGGTCAGAGGTCGTAACGGGACTACCATAGAAAAGCCCGCCCCCTCTAGTTAACATATAAAGAGATTCCCGGATAACAGTAGTCTCTATGTGAATCTCTTCCCGACCAGGCCAGGCCGAATCGGCCCACATTCATGGCTCTGCCCACATGCATCATTTGATGAAAGCACTCCAGTCCAGTCGCCTCTCTTCGAAAGTAGCTTGTCAACCACGCTTTCCCTCCCTTTAATAAGAGGTTTATATAATAGAGGAGATAAATACACGCAAAATTTTATTTGATTCATTTTTTTAAAAATTGCATAATTTAATTGTTATATTTTAATTCACATTCTTTTATTAATTTTTTTTTATTTTTACAAAATTACAAATGATATATTTTAAATTAGATAACATAGATATATATTTCTTACAATTTAAATTTTAAAAAAATGTAATTTTTAAAATTCTCCTACTTCTATGTCAAGTAAATATTATTTTGATTCAAGTAATCATCATAATACATATTTTGTATTTTTAATACAGAAACTAAAGGAGTCGGAATCGGTAACAACTAACAACACATGGCCACATGGCTACTACATCCAAAATTGCACTCATGTATAGCCCCTCGTTCTTTATAAAATTGTATACATTATCTATTTACTTTTCTTCTCTTTCCTGGGCGGACTGAACGAGAGAGAATAAATATGAAGTCTTTATTTATATTTTAGAATGAGACATATTTTTAATTCTCACGTTTTGATCGTTAATATATAATACGGTACAAGTTAGGTAGGTTAGTGTCGATGTTCTCTAACTTGCCGACATTGATATGATTCTAAAATCTAAAATGAACAAGTCAAAGTATTCCGGTAACGTAAGAAGAAGTGATTGCTCTGTATCTCTTTTAGTTAATTAACAGTGTCAGGTTCGTATGTTTGTCTTTAAATAAATTTTAAAAAAATATGTTCAGTTCACTTTCCTAATTAAAATGATAAGTAATTATTTATTTTTGATTAAGTATGATTTCTTTATAAATAATGTCTTCATCATTTGCTCTTTATTGTAATATTTGTCTGGAAAAAATATGGATCCAAATGTTCATAATTCCTACTATTTAAAAAATATTTTCAAAAGAAGACACGCGCGTTTAGTAACTTATAATTTTTTTTAAGAATTTCTGAAAAGAATCAATATAATTTAAATCATAGTATACAAGTTTAAAATATCATTCGCATACATCGTACATCTAGTAAAAAAAGATAATGTCTTCAATTCATATATTAAAATTTTGAAATTAAAATTTAGTACTAAGTAAAAAATGAGAAAACTTTATAAAGTAAAGACTCGTTAATCCATAATTATATCTAATGTTTCATATTAACATAGGGACACATTCAACAAATAATAAGATGGATTTAACATCTCCAATTATCTTTCCAATAAAGTTATGTTATAGAGTAGGATTAATTATTGAAAAAATTGAAATTTACTCAATTTTTAATTCTAAATTTAAAAAAGTGTTAAATATTTTAATTTTTAATTTCTATTAAAATAATCCCCTGTTAAATCTCTTATTATAATAAATATTGATGTAAATAGTCACATAAGCTTCTTCTTTTTTTTGCCGTGTTAAAACAGCACGTGTCCAATTAAGAATTAAAATTAAAGTAAATTATTAATACCAAAAATCCTAAAACATAAACGACTGTCCTCTGAATTAAATTTCCCAAAACAAATTTTCACCGCTTGCACTCAACTGCACCGCCCAACACCGAAGACGAAGTTATAAAAACATAGTATTACATAAAACATAATGACAGAGCGTTGTATTTGTAGCGCCCCCTTATTGTAGGGTACGCACCGGGATACTTGTGGGTCGTTCCGACGTGTATCTCACAGCAAGGAAGTGCTACGATTGAAACTATCACTAAAAACTCGCATGGCATCAAAATAATTAAACCACAAATGCAAATCACTAAAATTTAGAACCACAATAATCTTTCATTTCAAAATATCAATCCAAAATATAGACAAGTCTATCAGTCCCCTAAAGTCTCAATACAATAACCCAAAAAGGAAACTGATAA
>JANPWT010000005.1:18840449-18855266 GCA_024678245.1 Erythroxylum densum
CTATCAAATGAAATGTGATAGAGGAGCTGCCTCATGGTACATTTTATGTCAGTAGAACATAGCATCTCTGTGTTTTTCTCATATGAACCAAATGTGTTTCTCCGGCTAATTGCACTACTGATAATTGGCTTAGTCTCATGCATGCTGCATACGGAAAAGATAGTAGTTGATTTTACATTTCTCCCAAATTTTTCCTCTATATGCATCATAACTGTACAATTTTTTGGATTTTGGTGGAGAAACTTTTTTTTTGTTGAAAAGTATGGAGAAACATATTTTCCATTATAAATAGTTAAGAGTTAACAAAATGAAGTAGCTGCTACAATGTTGGAGTCCTAATGATGTTATCCAGAATTCTATAGCATCCTTACCTGCCATGGTATTTTTTGCAGCCCAATGTAAGACTTTTATAGAAACCTTTTCACAGCTAATAAGTCCAAATTGCTTTGCGTTTTCCATACCATATCTAATTGACAATGCTGGCAATGCATTTTATGTACTACCTGTTTCTAGAATGATGAGCCATTAAAACAGATGACTATTATGTAAAGACATTCTCTACTTTTAGTTATACATTATCTGAGAAGTATTACTGACTTGTTTGTTTCAATTCACTCAAGAATGTTATCATCTTTCCCTCAAGAACTGTAGCAATCGAGCATTCTTTGCGATTATTATCACCTCATCTTGCAATTGTTGATGAACATTTGACTCGACAACTGCCCCGTCAATGGTTGACATCCTTGGAAATTATGGTAAGCTGTTCATGTATTGCATCTTTTTTTATCTCTTTAACTGATTCTATAAATTGGAGTCTTCAAAATTCCATTGACCCATTGCTTTGCTTGGATAAATGTATACTTTTCAGTTGGATGTAAAGTACTTGGGAACTTAATGGGAGTGCATAATTTCAGTCCCTGCTTTTCAGGTTGCTTAAGTGTCACAAACATTGTTAGAACTTTGGTTTCTGGCAATGTTGTGTTAGTTTGAACGTGAAGCACTATAAGTTCATGCAGATGCATACTTCTATTTGGCTCAAATCATATTGTTGTTGTTTATGTCTTCCAACCATCCACGATGGGCATGAAATCCTCTGTTTCCATTAGCCTATTCCAACCCTGTTTCCGCCCCAATACGATGCCATTTTATGTCATATGTACATTTAGACATACAACGACGTTGTATTGGGCGGAAATAGGTTTGGAACAGGCTAATGGGAACAGAGGATCTGAACCCTCCACAATTGATATCATTATGTCTATATATGCACTGACCCGTACCCAGGGCATCCCTAGCCTGAACTTCTGTTATGTTTTTCTTATAAACTCAAATTCTGCCGTCTTTGGAGACCAACGCAGGTTGGAGTTCGTTTTCATGACTGGGCTCCATAGCCAACAAAATACCATCTAAGTTTCTGCCAACAAAACACCAAATAAGTTTCTGCTGAAATTCTGTAATAGCAGTGTCCAGATGAAAATTATTCTCTGTTTAATTACATAAAGGTTCCTTCACGTGATAGTAGTTAATTCTTATCAAAACTGTCCTGCTTTGGAAATTTAAGCCTGGATAGAAATTCATACTGGTTGTTGGATATTTAGTAACTAAAAACTATACTTGCAGGGTGCGGAAACTGGAAAGGATGTCATCACAGTCATTGAAGCACCTAGACAATCAGATTTAATGGTAGAGCTTATCAAAAAGCTGAAGCCACAGGTAGTTGTTACGGGTTTGGCTCAATTTGAGGCAGTCACTAGTTCAGCTTTTGTGCAGCTCTTAGATGTCACTAAAGAAATTGGATCCCGCCTTTTCTTAGACATATCTGACCAATTTGAGCTATCCAGCCTTCCTAGTTCCAATGGTGTCCTAAAATATCTTGCAGGACATCCTTTGCCTTCACATGCTGCAATTATTTGTGGCCTTGTGAAGAACCAGGTATATGCAGAGGTTTACTATTCTGGTTAATCACAATTACCATTGCCTCAATTCAGTTTGTTGTCAAGTCAGAAGATCTATATCGTAATGGAAGTGACATACTTTCCAGGTTTACTCAGACTTAGAGGTAGCTTTTGTCATTTCAGAGGAAGAGGCTGTATTGAAAGCCTTGTCCAAAACAGTGGAAGTACTGGAAGGGAATACAGCACCGATTAGGCAGTATTACTATGGCTGTCTTTTCCATGAGCTTCTAGCTTTTCAGCTTACAGACAGGCATCTTCCTGCAGAGGTTCGTCAGTTTTTCATTTCTCTTTTCCTCCCTCTTTTGAAGTAGGGATCCTTTTCTTTTCTTCCTTTTCATGTTATTTCATCTGCATGTGGATTTTGCATCTCACAGATTGACTTGTAGGTTGTGTAAGTTGACTGGTTATCTAGTCTTGATTCTTGCACCATTACATTTTATTTTTCAAAATTGGTTAAAGTAATGTCATGTGCTCTAGAGGGAATGTGGAAAAGCCAAATCAAGTGGAGTAGACATTGGAAGCCCAGCTATGTTGGTTCTGAATGATTCAGAACTGTCAATAGGCGAAGTAGAGAATTCTTCATTGATTCACATGGATGTAGATCAAAGTTTTTTGCCCAGCCCTTCTCCTGTCAAGGCAGCAATTTTTGAAAGTTTTGCCAGGCAGAACATGACTGAATCAGAAATTGATGTTACTCCTAGCATCAAACAATATATAAAAGACAGTTATGGATTTCCAACTGATAGCAGCACAGAAGTTGTGTATACAGACAGCTCACAAGCTTTGTTCAATAGATTGGTTCTCTGCTGCATCCAAGAAGGGGGAACTTTTTGCTTCCCATCTGGCTGGAACGGAAACTTTGTTTCTGCTGCTAGGTTTCTCAAGGCAAATATTGTGAGCATTCCTACTGACCCTAAAGTAGGATTTAAGCTGACGGACAATGTACTTACAACAGTACTCAAGGCTGCAAATAGGCCATGGGTGTATATATGTGGTCCAACTGTCAATCCCACAGGCTTGATTTACAGCAAAGATGAGATGGATACCATACTGACTACATGTGCAAAATTTGGGGCCAGAGTTGTAATTGATACTTCATTCTCAGGATTGGAATTTGAGGGCTGGGGTGGCTGGAATTTGGAGCCCATATTATCAAAGCTTAACTCTAGCAACCCATCTTTTTGTGTGACTCTGCTTGGAGGTCTGGACTTGAAGCTCCTCAGTGGAGCACTCAAATTCGGGTTTGTGGTTTACAACCATCCGCTTTTGGTTGATGCATTCTTTAGCTTTCCAGGATTAAGCAAGCCCCATAGCACAGTGAGATATGCAGTGAAAAAATTGCTGAGCGGGAGGGCCGTTTTGGACACTCTCACAGAGAAAACAAAAGAGTTGAAATCTAGATCTCAACGCCTGAAGGAGGTAAGAGATCGTGATGCTCGAGGCCATGCATTTTTCAGCTTTTGTCTTTATAATATTATAAATGACTGTTACATCCTAAATTTCAGTTCATTCTATTAGTTCCTACCTAACGTTGAGTTTAATATTTCAGCTTTGCTTTTCTCTTTAAAGTTCATTCTGGATTGATAGATTCGCTATTTCCAACTTCTCTGTCATTTACTTTTTCTTTTTCAAACAGACATTGCAGAAATGTGGCTGGGATGTGCTACAACCCTGTGGTGGCATCTCCTTGGTCGCGAAGCCCTCGGGTTACCTTAACAAAGTTATTAAGATCAGAAATTCAGCTGACGATCTTTATGAAGTGAAGCTGGACGATAGGAATATAAGGGAAGCCATTGCAAGGTCTACAGGTTTATGCATCAACACTGGTGCCTGGACCGGAATTCCTGGCTACTGCCGCCTCACATTTGCCTTAGAAGCGAGTGAATTTGAACGAGCGTTGACTTGCATTGTCAACTTTAATGATATCGTCGGCAACTGGAGAGATTAAATACATGTGCTTCATAGAGTTTGTCTTCGCGATGAAATAAAGCAAATGTGCGGTTTCTTTCGCAGGACACAATTAACCATCCTTTTCTCATTAGAATTCTACACCAGTTGGTCACAGGATTTGAGAACCAAAATTGCTTTTGGATTGCTGCCTTTGCCAAGTTCCTAAAAGCAGGTGGAAGTTAAATTAAACTTTACCCTTGAGTTTCTTCTGCCGTTTTCCCAGTATTTTGCATCTTTGCTCAGCACCATATTCTGACAAGAATGGGTGAACCTGTTTGTTGCACATGGTTATGAATTATTGTGATTGATCATCAACGTGAGATAACCACAAAATCATGACGAAAAATTTTGAGCACTGCATGTCTTGCATCAAAAGCTTGAAATTGTTTCCCAGCATTGCATTCGTAATAGCAAAACAGGTACATGAAAAGCAATCTTTATCACCATGACCAACTCACTCTTCGCAAGTTGATAGTGTGTATTAAATATAAATTGTGAATCATTTAATTATTGTTTTAGTATTCATTTAGCTGTTAAAGGGTAATTTTGGCGACTCATAACGTATTTAGTTATAGCCTTAAATTATTATAATAGCTTTTATTCTCCAAATTTACATGTAAGTATGATTCTTTCTTACTTTAGAACCTTGTTAGCTTTTATTCTGTCAAGTTTATATGAAGTAAAATCATTTTGGGAATAATATCCACAAAATAAAAGATTCATAATTAATTGTAAAGAATTGTAATGAGGTAAGGAATGGGCAAAATTTATATACAAAAAATAAAAACTCGTATCACTAATGATGCCCATTCTGGACATATTAGGGCTACTTATTCTTTAGTTCCACTAAGAAGGATCTTATGAATTTGATAAGATCCATAAATTAGACATGATGTTTTTATTTACAAAAACATTTAAAATACACCTTGAGTTGACAAAAAATTGAGTGAAATTATGTGTCATAACACTAATATTGTATATATTTTATAATATGATATGTGGGCCCTAATGTATCACATGGCATCCACATTACGTAGTGGAGCCCATGTGCTAGGTTTAAGTTATTTTTATAATTTTTATTTTAAATTCATAATTAAAACTAATTAAACTACTAATTAATTATAATTACCTAGTTAACTAATTAATTTAATTACAATATAATCATATAACTAGAAGAATATTAATTCTCAATTTCTCTGCTTAAGAATTTGACTCATTAGATAAAATAAGTAAGGATATGAAGTCCACGGTTACTATTAACAAGATTACTCATGAAGCTTTCCTTAAAAAAGTAGAGGGATGTTCTCTTGATCCTAAAGAGTCTTATGATAGTAGTGCAGATAGTAGATTTGGTGAAGAGCCATGAGCAAATGCTAGAAGGTGAATTGCTTTGAACTTTGAAATTTTTTGTCCATCAACTTTAAATGGTGTAGCAAAGCCTCTTTGTCAGAAGTGAGAGTTTACTATAATGGAATTTACCCGTATGAAAATCTTCATAAGAGGAGGAAGTTCTAAACATGGTTTAATTATTGCTTTGGATGAGGGCTTAGTAGTGAGAGTGTGTAATTTACCTGAAAAGGGCACGAACGGAGACAAGAATGGCTCTTCTGCAATGTTTCTTATAAGCATTTTCTTACTTCTCTTCGCATCTAGTAAAGTTCATGCTAGTTTATACTTCATGGTTTATGTAAAATGCTAAATGTGAATTATGCAGCAAATGGCGCATCATCTCCAGTTGCAGATTATCAATCATCTAATCATATATAGAACTTAGAAGAGTAGTATGAATTAGGAGACGAGAAAAGCCAGCTAGGAGAAACACAAAAAGGAGAATGAATACATAAGAGAGGAAAGCAACAAAAAAGATAAGGGTCCTAAAAGAGCACATAAACAGGAGACGGTAAAAAAAAAAAGAGAGAAAAGAAATGGAGAAGAATGCCTGAGAAGGGAGAGAGCTACAAAAACAAGAAGAAAAAGAAAATTGTAGAAAATAAATAAAGTAAAAAAAAAAGGCTAGAGAAATAGATGAGAGAGGAGGCAACATCTAGAGCACAAAAAGATAAAATAAAGAAACGTTGGGAGAGAGACAACAAGGTAGGGCTTAATTTATATATATAATTAACATTTAAGAGATGAGTAAGCAATAAAAATTGAAAGAGCATGGCTAGACAGGGAAAGCATGAAAAGAACACTAAGAAAACAATAAGGAGGGCATTAGTAAGGAATTTCAATTGTTTCTCCATTTAGATTCACCTGCGTAAAGACTATGTTGCTGCTATCATCCTTCACTCTTTGGTGCCTCATTGTATTCGTAAACCACTTGAACAAGTTGGTGATGTATAAGCTGATTTTCAAATAAAAATTTTGATGGAGAAATTAGGAATTAGGTTTCTTCATCATATTTAGGAATATTGGAAATTTAGTTTCATCAGATAGTAATTAAGTTAATTAGTTAATCAAGGTTAATTGAATTAATGTAGTTTAATTAATTTTAATTAAAAATTTAGAATAAAAAATTATAAAATATAACCTAAATATGATAATTAGGCTACTATATGGTACAATAGGGCCCATATATCACATATCAAAACTAATGTGGTACATAACAAAGAAAGACTTAACGACGTCCAATTTTTTGTTTACTTTAGGTTCATTTCAAATGTTTTTGTAAATGTTATAGATCATTTTGAAGACTCTAAAATGTTTTGATTTAATATGTATTTTGATGAAAGCGTTAGAGTCTAGATTACACTTTTTTCCTAATAAATTTTTATAAGACAAAAGTTTAATAAGTGTCTAAATATTTGTCTTTTATAGTCGAACATTGAGTGATCATATTGTTAAATTTTCTTACATAACATATTGGTCCCTTACTTATACACAAATTACTTTTCTTGAAAGTTAAATAATATTAATGAATGAATAAAAGTTGCAAAATTTTAGGAGCACCTAACAACAAGTGGTGCTCCTTTTAACTTAATAAAACAAGGTTGAAACATTGACATCTACCATATATTGAAGACTCCTCCTTGTTCTATTCTATTGCTTTCTAGTGTTGTTGATCCTCTAAGCCTCTACAATCCATTTGCTACAACTTTTAGCATCTTTGGTTAAAACAAGTTGTTCTCTTATCTGTTGTATCAACTCAGTTAGCACGTATATTTCATCCTTCTTTGCCATTTTAAAACATTTACCATTTCTTTCTGTCTATATGTTGTACATATAAGAGCTAAAAGCTACTATATACACTTGTATATGCCATTTTGGTGCAATTCCTCAAAGAGCATTGCCAGTCCAAGAACTCAAAATAAAGTTGGGCCTTATCATTTAACAGAATTCCAATATTTGTCTCTTGATCATCTAGGAGAATTTGCAATTAAATAATAAATGGACAAGATTTTTAGAGTTCTCCTTACAAAGATGGAACCTATTAGTTAAGTTTAGGAACTTTAGCCTATCCATATTGCTGAGTCTATTCTTAGCTATTAGCCGCATGAATAAAGCAATATTAGGTAGCATATTCTTGCTCCAAACTATCTTGGACCCTTTAATCTTTAGCCCCTCATTCTAAGAATCTCTTTGCAAGAGCTATTTGTAAATTTTTCAAAAGGACGGCTACTTTATACATAATGGCATACATTCTTTAGATCTGGATCATATCTTGGTAAAATATATATAAGTTCTATAAGATAGTTTCTCTATTGATTGTTGTCGATCCATGTATTCACTTTTAAGTTGACAAGGTGTCTATCTATTAGCTTGTACATAAGTTGAGTGTTGCACAAAGGCCCAATTTCACTTTAATTATCAAAGTATAGAGGGCTATTTCCTCACTTGCTACTAAGCATTTGATTTCTTGCTAGTTTGTTCATCAACTTGAGCAGCTAGGCTATACACCATGAGAAGGAAGCCCTACGATTGATTTTATAAATGCTTTACCCTTCAACAAATACATATAGACCATCTTAAATATAAAGATTCTTTATTCTCTACTAGCCTTTACAATTTTTTGGCCATGAAAACTTGGTTGCTAATATTTATAAGTGTGATTCACAGACCCCCTTCTGCCCTTGGTTTATAGACTTTAATCCATGCAGCCTTAGCATTTAAACTTACTATTATATCTACCTGACCATAAGAAGCCCCTCATTAATCTATGTATAGCCTTGGAGAGTTCCTTAGAAAGGAACACATACAATGACCAATGTACATAGAAAGAGTTCAAGATAGAATTTATCAATTAGACTTTTCCAGCATATGATAATAACTTATTACATCGATTGTTTAATCTCCTTTGGACCTTTTCTAGGAGAGGGAGGCAATCTCTAAAGTGAACCTTTCTTATAGATATTAGTAATCCAAGATAGCTAAAGGGAATGTGCTTGATCTAAATATCATTGATTACTGAAAACCATCTTGTATAATAAAGAGCATCATTAGAGAGTAACGCATATCTTTTTTTTGTATTTAAACCTAACCTAGATAGCTTCTTAAAGGTATAAAGAGTTATCTTAGGGTAATAGACTTGTTATGAGCTTTAAGGTGACAGAAACATAAATAGATTGGAGAAACTTGCCCAATCTTATATTCAACGAAGCAGAAATATATACATGTTTCTGGAGTTATTATCTTGCTAAATCATGATCCTATAATCAAGCTAATAAGCTAACAATCTGCTAACTAATTATAGAAATATTAACAACTATAATATACAGTTATAATGACATAGAGGACTGCTAGAATCACGCTGTTAGAAAACAGGGGATGAACGTATGCTAGCTGTTGACTAATAACTCCCCCCCGGCAAGCAAGAGGACTCCTTCAAAGGACTCGCAGCTTAGACTTTAAGGCCAAGAATCTTGGTGTGCTGAACGGTTTGGTGAAAATGTCCACTAACTGATCTGTGGAGGAGATATACTTGACTATAAGCTTGACTTGTGCGCATTGCTCCCTGACAAAATGATAGTCACATTCCACATGTTTTGTTCTGGCCTTGAAGACTGGATTAAGAGATAAAAAGGCAGCCCCCATGTTGTCGCACCAAAGAACAACTGGTTGATAGACTATGTGACCAATTTCACTAAGAAGAGATTGTAACCACAATACTTTAGTAATAGCGTTGGCAACAGACCGGTATTCTGCTTCTGTAG
Organism: Erythroxylum densum; assembly: GCA_024678245.1. Taxonomy (NCBI): domain Eukaryota; kingdom Viridiplantae; phylum Streptophyta; class Magnoliopsida; order Malpighiales; family Erythroxylaceae; genus Erythroxylum; species Erythroxylum densum. The sequence continues at coordinate 18,849,505 of JANPWT010000005.1, forward strand.
AGGACCGGGCTACTATTTGTTATTTCTTTGAACTTTATGAGATGAGATTTTTTCCAAGATAAGCTGCATAGCCACTGGTGGAACGCCTGTCACGTTGATTCCTAGCCCAATCAGCATCAGTGAAGACCTGGAAACTTGTAGTGGAACTAAGAACAAGCAAGAGTCCTTGGTTGATTGTGTCTTTTACATACCTGAGGACCCTTTTGCAAGCTTGCTAATGCATATTTGTAGGACTAGACATATATTGACTAAGCTTGTTAACAACATAGGCCAAATCAGGTCATGTCAGACAAACGTATTGTAAAGCCCCAACACACCGCCTATAAATATAAGGATTAGGTAGGGGCTCTCCTTCATAAAGATCAAGCTGAAGTGTAACAGACATAGATGTTTTAATTAAATTTCGGTTTCGGTTTAAATATATTGTTTTGGGACCTGGTGATAACACGATTGGTTGTGGAGGTAGGATTAGGAACTGGTTGAGAGATGGTTTCAGGAGGCATGGGATGTAGACTTTCGGGTTGAGCAACGTGAGTACTGGAACTAACAATAGGCAAAACAATGGTAGAGTCGGTTATAGACGTACCTGGAATAGACGAGGACTGCATTGGATCAGCACCGGAGTCGATGGCTTGTTGGGGTGTCGAGGGTCGAGCCTGGGAGGTAACAGCTGTGGCAGATGGAACAAGGATCGGTGGAGGCAATTCATGGGAAGGCTGAGGTATAGTGGATTGTCGATCATGGCTGACAACAGGAGACATATCCCATACAACATTTGTTCTCGGCAGCAAGGATTTGAACCATGATTTGTACGGAAATTCACTTTCGACAAAGGCTACATCTCGAAACAAGTACAGCTTGTTGGTCATGGGATCGTAGCAAATGTGGCAATGGTGACTGAGAGACACACCTAGGTAAACACATGGTGTTAATTTTGGGTCAAGTTTATGATTCTGATACGGTTTTAGCCAAGGATGACATAGACAACCGAAACTCTTCAAAGTTGCATAGGCTGGCTGTTTGGCGAATAGCTTTTCATAGGGAGATTGATAGTTCAGCAATGGTGTGGGCAGCCGATTGATAAGATATACGGCATAATGATAGGCAAAAGACCATAAGGAGGTGGGCAAGTCGGCTTGGGAGAGCAAGGTTTTTGCGGTTTCAACAATATGACGGTGACGACGCTCGACTATAGCTACTCGTTGCGGGGTGTAGGGGGGACTAACAAGATGTTTGATTCCATTGGCGGAAAGATATGGATTATTCAATGCCACCATCAGTGTAGAATGACAAAATATGAGATGAAAAATGCTTTTCCAGGGTCGGTTTCAATGATTAAAAAATATCTTTTACTTCACTCTTGTTTTTCAGGGTATAAATCCAAGTGTACTTGGTATATTGATCAACAAAGATGCAGTAATATAGTTTTTTATCAAGAGAAAGCACTGGTGAGGGACCCCAAAGATCGCTAAACATAGTTTGCAAAGGTTTTGTACTAGATAAAGTAAATTCTATGAAGGGCAATCTATGTGACTTATTGCACTGACAAGAATTACAAGATATAAACTTCTCTTTATTCGAAAAAGGCAAAGAAAACTTGTTGCAAACATAGTTCAAAATCTTGAAATGTGGATGACCTAATCTATGGTGCCAGACAGCAAGAGGGGTGGTTTTGGTGGCGGTAAGAGCTTGAGGTGGTGATTGCGTTAGTTGAGGCCATACGTACAAGCCATCTTTACTCCGTCCGTGCACCAATGGTGTCCTCGTTTTGAGATCCTTCACACAAAAAGAAGTAGGAAAAAATTCAATAGAGGCGTTGTTATCATGGCAAAATTGAGAAACCGAAATAAGATTACGTTTCATATCAGGTGCACAAAGAGTATTGGGAAGCTTGAAAGAAGCATTAGATGCAATCAATTGAGTAATGCCAGAATGTGTAATTAGGATTTTTATACCATTCCCAACTGTAATACCGTCATTGCCGTAATAATGAGGCATATTGTGCGGCTCAGATGTAATGTGATGGGAAGCTCCAGAGTCAACTAACCAAGAGTCGGGATGCGGCGAGTGAACCAAGGCATAATTAGCTTTGACTTCATAATGATTGTGAGACATAAATCGGCACACATCAGCCTCATGACCAGGTTTCTTGCACAACTGGCATCGAACCGAATCAACAACACCTTTGCGTCCATTTTTGGAACGATTGTTGCCACGCCACTGAGATGATTGTGTTTGATTTCGATCATTTGAACGCCAGTATTGGTTATTGCGTCTATTGTTTCGGTGCTGATAGTTAGTATTGGATGGCGTATTGCGTTGAGCAACATTGGCAGTAATAGTGGCTGCCGGTCTCTTAGATTCTTCATGTTGAAGAAAGGCTTCTTGATCCATTAACTTGTCATATAGATCCTCATACGAAATGGTAGTATCCCGACCTCGAATGACGGCTGAGATCTCACGATATTCTGATCCGAGACCACGCAAAATCTAGACAATCAACTCCTCATCAGCAAGAGGTGCACCAGCTTGTGCAAGTTCATCAGCTACGGCCCGAACACGATGAAGGTAGTCCGACATTGTCTGAGTGTCTTTGTTGAGCCGTGCAAGTTGATCACGGAGACTGAAAAGCCTCGATTGAGACTTGTTTGCATACGTGGTATGCAGAGCTTCCCAGGCACGCTAAGAAGAATGAGCATTGGCAATTGTTGGAGCAATAGTCGAGTCAACGGACGCCATGATTGCATTCTGGATTAGCTGGTCCTGACGGAACCATAAACTATAGGCTGGATTGGGGTTGTTGGTCTCTCCGATGGTGCGGGAGGGAACTGCCTTGGTGCCATCGAGATGGCCAAAAAGATCGTGCCCATGCATAAGCATAGACACTTGAGCCTTCCAAGTTGAGAAGTTAATACTTTCGGAGAGCTTAATCGGGAGTTGAGACGCCGGATTAAACTGTATGATCGGGCTGGTGGCATTGTTGATGTCTCCATTGACGGTTGCGTCGGTTATTGTGACATAAAATTTGTTTTGGTATTGCTCGGCTAGAGTAAAAGTGGCTCTGATACCATAAAGAGGAAAGGAGTTTGAGAAGAAAAGTTGACTTCGTTGATGATTTTACAAGTAGTTAAATACAAGACTCTTGTACAAGAACAATCCTATAATCGAGGAGATGAATTTGAATTTAAACTAGTTAACAAATAGATAACAGATATGTACAGTTTGAATCTATCTCAACAACTAAATCTATGTAGCAACAAGACTTGATCAAGCAACACATGCATCACACACGTGCTTCGTCTATACTTGGCCCCATCCATGTGAGTAACTTTCAAGAGATCATTGAGATACTTAGCTTGACTAAGCCGTAAACCATCTCCTCTGGCATGAAGTTCAACACCCAAAAAATATGTAAGATTACCTAAGTCGCGAAGCTCAAATTCTGTAGATAAGCACGTGATAATATTATGGATAAGATTACCACTGCTCCTTGTCAAAACAATGTCATCTACATAGATTAACAAATAAAGAACATGAGAATCCTGCTTTAAGATGAACAAAGAAGCATCTGTATTGGAGGATTAAAATCCAACACGCAATAGAAAAGAACTGAGCCGATTGTACCAGGCCCTTGGTGTTTGTTTAAGACCATAAAGCGATTTCCGCAACCGACACACATAATCAGGACACCTAGGATCAACAAAGCCTTGTGGTTGTGCCATATAAACTGCTTCTTCCAAATGCCCATTGAGGAAGGAATTAGAAATATCCAATTGTCGAAGATGCTAGTGGTTTGAGATGGACAAGGACATAAGTAGTCTGATTGTGGTAGATTTGATAACTGGCAAGAACATGACCGAGTAATCAACTCCTTCTTGTTGTGTGTAGTCTTTGGCTACCAATTTGGCCTTCAATCGTTCAAGACTCCCATCTGCATTTTGTTTAACCTTATAGACCCATTTATTGCCTACTACGTTAGCATTAGTAGGTTTTGGTACAAGGTCCCACGTGCCATGCTTGAGTAGTGCTGTGATCTCACTACCCATCGCCGCTCTCCACTCTTTGTATTTAGATGCTTAAGTGTATGACGTGGGTTCCAAGATGTTGGAATTGCTGGAAGTTGAAGAAACTGCTATTGCGTAAAGAATCTTCTTCTTAGGATTGGGTCGAAGAGTCATTGGATGATTATGTTGTCTAGAGGATGCCGGAATGGGTGACTGATGCTCACTGCTTGAGGATAACTAAGCTGATGCCAGTGGTTCAGAAGCACTAGGAACTGGTGGAGATATTGGTGTGTTAGAAGAACCATCTATCAGTGCTGGAGTAGAAGGAGGAGATTCGAGTTTTGTGATTCGGCATTGAGGAGCAGAAGAGATAGAGGGAACATAACTGGCATGTGGCATCAATGAAGAAAATACTGGAGGCGTGACATGTAATGTGATCCAAGGAGAACAGTCTGTGGGGGCAGTAGATGGTGATCCCAAGATGGGCTCCTTAGATTGAGATGCGTCATGATACAAAAATCGTGTCTCATCCATCTTATAATGCCTGCAGATATCTATTCGATGATGTTGAGGATCAAATCAAATAATACCTGCATGATTAGTTGCATTCCCAAGATAGACACAAGGTGAGCTTCGAAATGAGAATTTGTTGGCATTATAAGATCGGAGCAATGGATAAGCTGTACACCCAAACACTTTAAGAGCATGATAATTTGGTGGGTGAGCAAACAACTTTTCATAAGGCGAGACATTATTAATGACAGGTGATGGTCGTCGATTCACAATGTGAACAGCAATAGCAAATGCATGATTCCAGAACTTCAAAGGAACTTTGGAGTGAGCCAGCATGGATAAGCCAGTGTCAACAATGTGCCTAATTTTCCTCTCTACAATCCCATTCTGTTCATGTGTATAAGCACAGACAACTCGATGAATTATTCCTGAGTTCTTCAGAAATTTATTTACATTTTGAAATTCACCTCCCCAGTCGGACTGAAAAGCCTTGACGTGCATATTAAACTGTCTATCAATCATTGTCACAAACTGACAAATTATATTATACACATCACTCTTTAATTTAATTGGGTAAAGCTAAGTGAAGCGAGAGAAATCATCAACCAAAATCAAAAAATACTTTTCACCAGCAATAGAAGTCATTGGAGCAGGGCCCCATACATTTTCATGAACTAAATCAAATTTATTTCAAGTAACAGTTCCAGTTGATGGTAAGTGCAATCTACTCAATTTGCCAAGATAGCAGGATTCACAAGTTTGTACTGGAACGTTTTTTATTGAACAAGGTAAATCAAAATCATGAACAATTTTTGAAATCGTCCCATATTGAGCATATCCAAGTAGAGCATGCCAATCCTTCAAACTAAGTCACTCGGCCACAAAAGCTTGAGGTCCCTTCTGTAAATTTTGTAATTGTGTACCTGAAAACTTGTACACACCATCCTCAACAGGCCTCGCAGGATTTTCTTTGTGATATGATCTTTTACAAAAAAATGTCAGTCATAAAACTTTAAAACACACTTATTGTCTTTGGCAATTTTATGGGCATACATCAATTACTTTTAAATTGTAGGCACATGAAGAATGTTATTCATAAACAATGGCTTATGTTTGGTTAAGAGAGCAGGCTGACCAATGTGCTTAATAGATGTACTTGATCCATTTCCAATAATCACATTATCTGTGCCCTTGTATTCTTTTGAAATACCCAAGCTTGCTATGTTGAGACCCGATCCGGGAACC
>JANPWT010000005.1:18871337-18881415 GCA_024678245.1 Erythroxylum densum
CACTGTAAAGTTTAAGGCTGATGGCAGTGTGGAAAGGCTAAAGGCAAGATTAGTTGCTAAGGGGTTCACTCAGACCTTTGGTATTGACTACCAAGAGATGTTTGCTCCTAATGCAAAGGTAAATACTATTCGGGTATTGTTATCCTTAGCCGTAAATTTGAGTGGACTTTACATCAACTAGATGTAAAAAATGCATTTCTTAATGGAGACTTAGAAGAAGAAGTCTTTATGAGCCTACTGCCAAGATTTGAGGATACCTATGGGAGAAATAAGTTGTGCAAGCTAAAGAAATCATTATATGGCGTAAAATAGTCCCCAAGAGCATGGTTTGATAGATTTGGATGGCCTGTAAAGAGCTACGACTATTGTCAAAGTCAAGCTGATCATACATTGTTCTACAAGCGGTCCAAGATAGGTATGATATCTATTCTTATTATTTACGTAGATGAAATCATCATAGTAGGAGATGATGTATTCGAAATAGTAGAGTTGAAGAAGAGATTAGCCAAAGAATTTGAAATTAAAGACTTTGGACCCCTCAAATACTTCCTTGGAATGGAGTTTGTTAGATCAAAGGATGGAATATTTGTGAATCAAAGGAAATATATTCTGGACCTATTGAATGAGATCGGATTACTATGATGCAAGGCAGCTGATACTCCTGTTGAAACTGGTGTAAATCTTAGACCAGTTCAACCTGAAAATATTATTAATAATTAGAGATACCAGCAATTGATTGGGAGATTAATACATTTGGCATGCACTAGACCCGATATAGCTTTTGCCGTGAGCTTAGTGAGTCAATTTATGCATTCTCTAGGCCAAGAACATTTGGATGCGGTATACAGGATACTACGATATCTAAAAGGAACTCCCGAGCAAGGTTTAATGTTTTGAAAGCAGAACAATCTTCAAGTCGAAGTCTATATTGATGCTGATTGGGCAAAGAGTTCAACTGATAGAAGATCAATTTCAGGCTATTGCACATTTGTTGGTGGTAACTTGGTAGAGTATAAGTGTTGTTGCAAGAAGCAATGCCGAAGCTGAGTTTCGTTCAATGGCACATGGAATTTGGGAAGTTTTATGGATTAAAAGGGTACTGGAAGAACTACAAATTCCTATTTCAGTTCCTATGAAAGTGTATTGTGACATCAAAGATGCAATTGCAATTGCTCACAACCCTGTTCTTCATGATACAAACCATGTTGAGGTTGACAAGCATTTCGTCAAGGAGAAGATTGAAAAAGGATTAATTTGTGTTCCCTATATTCCAACATCACAACAAGTAGCTGATATTCTCACAAAGGGATTACGCAAGAGGCAGTTTAATGTTCTGGTTACCAAGATAGCTATGGATGACATATACAAGCTAGCTTGAGGGGGAGTGTTTGAAATATCCAGCTGGATATCTCCTAGATATTATTGACTCCTAAAAGTTAGCAAATCAGATTAGTTAGGATATTATGTACAGATATTAGTTTCCTAGAATAGCCCTCTTATACTTGTACCTGTGTGTTGACCTAGCAATATATTGAGAATAATATACATCTGTTCAGAATTTTTGCATGTTTAAACTATCTCATTACACTCACTGCATGCCTAATCTAGCGTGCAAGAGATATATCAAGCCGCCCGTCTTATCAACTGCTTCATCCCCTTTAACTTACCAATCTTTTGATTGGTGTAGTTACGGGCTTGCTTCCTAAACTACTGGTTTCTTTAAAAAGATTGAGGATGTAATTCCTTTATGATAGAAAAATAACCTCTTTTAAATATTCCAGTTCAATTACCAAAAGAACACTTCAGCCTTTCTAAGTCCTTCATTCCAAGTTTCAAACACTTCAGCCTTTTTAAGTCCTTCATTCCAAGTTTCAACCTCTACCTTCCAGCAAGATCACTGCTAATTATGATTATGCCATTTACATATATGAACAATGCTATGACTTCCTCATTAGTTGAATTAATGAAGAGTATATGGTGTTCTTCTGCTTATAGTCCATCTTTTTCATTTACTGAGGAGAGTATTTCAAACCATTGAGTGCACTTTTCAGTGTCGGAAAAAATGCTTTGAGAGATTATTTATAATAGAAACTTTTGGAAGGTGAATGCTGATCTTGAGATGTTGAATTTTGTAAATTTCTTGGCCTTAAATAGAGAATATGCATCATAAGCTCTCTGTTTATCTGTAATAATTGTGTGTATGCACGGGTGAAGATAAATTGTTTGCTTGGTACTGACATGCATTTACTTGATGTTTGATATGGTGTTAGAAATGGTCATATTAATTTGCTTTCTGATTTCCTCTAGGAGTCTTGAGTCAGTGAGGTGCTGTTGGGCATTTATTCACTGCACTGTGGATTAGATATCTTGCTTTCCTAATTAACAGAATCCTTCAGGAAATATGCCATTCCTGGTTGCGCTTTGAAAAGGAGTATGGAACACTGGAAGATTTCGATCATGCTGTACAGAAGGTATAATGTCCTGCTGCTTCCCTACACTGGCACCATGCACGTTTTCTTTTCCATTGAAGTTATAATGATGCATTGTAAAGGCCAGTTGATCCCACCATCTGCACTGTTAAATTTTTTGTTTTGTTAGTCTGCGCAGAAAATGTGAAGCATGCTGATTGCTTTGAGTTCTTAAACCAAGTCTTGGAAATAAATGACATTAATAAAGCAGGGTTATGACCAGAGATTTTTGTTAGCCTTGTTGTTAGGTGTTCTATAAGTATTAAGGTGTCTACAATCAAACTATTGGAATCAAACCTACGTGTGCAATGTAAAAGTATTCTATTTGAAAGATATTTTAATTGAAGGAATTAGGTAATCAGTCCTGGCACTGCTTTTTCATAAATATTAGCAACTACTTTTCATTTGACCATCTTTTGTTGGTGTTTTTTCTGTGTGCTCAAAAACCTTGGGTGGTTAATAATACCAAATCTATGTTTGAACCAACCTTCCAAACCGGTCAAAGAGCCAGTGACTGTTTGCTTGTGGTTTTCAGGTTAAGGCATTATTAACAAACATGTACCAGTTAGATAGTTTTTTTTTTTTTTTGAAAAATAGTTAGATAGTTTTCTTGAAATGCTGTATTTTGTAGCAAAATGGCCTGGGGGGTAAGACTTCCTTTCAACTGGCCCACAGTTTGAACAACATTTTCTTTTGCTAGTTGAAATATCACATAATAAGCAGCAAAAAGAAAACAACTGGGTTTGAACTTATCACTTGTGGGATAGAAATGTATCAATCAGCCTCTTGAACGGCAACAGGATTATTTTACATGTTACCCAGTTTTCTGTACTTTATCTACATATTAGAAAACTCAAGCTGTTTAACATATTTATTTGTTTTTAACGAAGTAGGACCTTTTTTCATTTTCTAAATAATTTATATTTGATCCTGCTTTAAGTTTCTTCAACCCCAGGTTACTTTAACTCCCTCACTTTATAAAGCTGAAGCTTGGCCCTGCTTCTAGCACACTGAAATAAATGCTTGGGTCTGGATGTAAGTTCTGTTTGTATACTTCACGTGCCTGATAATCTGAGTAATGTTAAGCTGATATCAGGGCCAAACCTTTTTCTTTCCTAGAATAGGCTAGTTTGAGGAGTCGTTTGAGACTTTACCATTTCTCTTGTATCTGATAATTAAACAGGGATTCAGGTTACAGGAGTTTCCCATTATTGTGTTGCAATTTAATGCATATGTAAGCAGTTGTAGACTCTCTCTTTCTTTATAATAAGGTTGGTTGATTGAAGTATTTCTTCCGCATTCAGCCTTGGCTATTGGAATATCTTTTTTGATTAAAATAAGAAGTTAATGGCAAGATTGTGCTTGCGGAAAGATTGACATTTTATTATGTATCTATACCTTGAAGCAAGATGTAGCTGTAAATGGGCTGAAGTATTGGAGTCTTTTGACTTTTCAGGTTACACCTCGACTAGAAGAGTTGCAATTGTATAGGAGACAACAAGAATCTGTAGCATCTACCAGTATTACGGACCAAAGAGAAAAACCCATTAAGAAAAGTGTTCGTGATAAGAGAAAGGGTGATTTGAACACAGCTGACGAGCAGTCTCCAGCAAAAAGGCAGAAGAAAATAGCTCAAACCCAAAACATGGGATATGAGAAGGAAAAAGATCAGGTACAGAATCCAGCTTTCATGAAAGAAGCTGAAAAGGTGAAATCCAATGCTGAAGAGGCAGTTGATACCCATGGAAAACAGATGGACTCACAGACAGGAAAAATGAAAGTATATACAGATCAATGCACTGCATTTATATCGAACCTGAACTTTAAGGTAAGTAAATAACCACCACCAATGTTAAAGCAAGAGTTCTACTTGTGCATTTCTCATTGTTTGATAAGTTGGCGTAGACCTCACTACTGATACTGTTGACAACTGCAGACAAATGAAGGAGATTTACGTAGGTTCTTCAGTGATGTTGGTGGCCTTGTCTCAATCAGAATACTGCGTGATAAGTTTACAGGAAAATCAAGGGTCTCTCTCTGTCTCTAACATTTGCTCATGCAAGTGTTTTTATCTCTGCATTTTTTCTTTACCCTATTAGGCAACGTGCTTACCCAATTAATGAAGTGAGAGTCGGGAAGTTTGATTGCTTTCACCAGGTTACATTTGATTGTGCAGGAAACATTTGGTGGTATTTGATATCTTTCTTGACAGAATATACAGCTAATAGAATGTCTTATCAGATTGTTGTAAATAAATGTTATTTTATAGTATAATGTTTGCAGGTACAAGAGGCTAGAAAGATTTAAGCATGCTTTCTGATTTGTTAACGTGGCTTGCTTTTACTGTTTCTTGCTGATGCGTCCCATCCCTCTGTTTTCTCTGTGAAGGGGCTAGCATATGTGGATTTCTCGAATGATGAATATCTTAATGAAGCTATTGCAAAGAATAAGCAGACGTTGCTTGGAAAGAAGCTAAGTATTGCACGATCAGATCCAAAACGAAATAAAAAGAACAATCAAGTTGTCTCAAAAGATCATGGTAGGTTAATGATTTATCTTTTGTATTTCTTTGTGCTTACAGATATACTCAAATTAAGGAATCTATGCATCGTGTGTAGATATCAGTAATCTTAACAATTCAGCATTTGGTCACTATATCTGAGTTGAATGAGTTGTTCGGAAAAATTAAGGATAACTTGTAGCCTTAAATAAAAAATCAGTGACAGTAAACATGCAAATGTACATACAAGCCACATACTTGTAGTAGAAAGGCAGGAATTAAACTTATAATCACGTCACTCTATGGATCTTCATTAACAATGAATTTGGAACTATAGGCAACTTACTAAGGTGATAAAATTGGACCAGAAAGTTAGGAAAGCTGATGGGAAAGCTTGTGTGATAAGGTAGTTTTGTTATCAAGTCGTCCATTTATTTTATTGTTGCCCTTGGGAATGTTTTGAACACCTTAGCTAATAAGTGAAATGAAATTAACTTGCAGCTCAAACTGGGAACCAGAGTGGAAGCAACGGAGGATCTAAAACTGGGCAGTCTGTTGAAACTTCCAAGGAGTCCCAGGCACCTCGCAATCCGCCCCCTACTGCACATAAAAGAGCTGAGAGCATCGAGCTGAAAGGGAAGAACACATTTGCGGTGCCAAGAAATGTTAGGCCACTTGGTCAGCCTGCAAACCTATCTCAGCCTTTGGAAGAAGATGGTAAGTCGAAGACTAATGATGAGTTCAGAAAAATGTTTATTAAAGGTTGAAGATGGACCATCCCAATTCCCAAGCGTCATGGATAGAAGCACTTGTTGAACGGAAGGTCCTCAATTGCTAGTGAATTACTTGTTTAATGTGAAATCATAGCCACCCAGCTTTAGCCTGAAAACTCTAGTGAGCTGTGCAATTTTCCTGTTTCATATAGAAATGAAACTTGTAACGCTCCATAGATTTGGTAAACCATCCTTTCTAATAAGCAACAAAATATGAATAATAATGACAATGATAATGTGATCGCAAGAGCAATTAGAATGTAACGTGCAGTTCGGGGGTTCAAATCTCTAGTCTCGGGATGCTTTTATATCTGCATCCTACTTGTTCCAAAAGGTTGAATCCTCAATTCCGAAGGCCCCCAATCGCAGGCCTGATCACTGTTGGAGGATTGAATCACGGTATAATCTTAGTCAGTCCCCTAACAGAGCGATCCATTGCCTCCCGTTATCAGGAGTCGAATTTAGGACCTTGTTTCAATTGACCATGTTAGTTGACTAACCAAGCTACCCGTGCGGGCCATCTGCATCCTACTTGGATCCATGGAATGAGGATAACAAGAAATGAAATGGGTGATTAATAAGCCTAGGTGGCACTGGACCACTGAAACATCACTTAATGTGGAGCTGGCATGGCATTAGGATGCTGTGGTCCGCCTGCAAATACTGTTAAAGATGATAAAAGAGATTGTTCTAGTAATGTTCCAAAACTTGTAATGAGAAGACTACCATTGACTTGGTGTTCTCTCTAACTTGTTACCATAAATTCCCTAGCAAGTGAATATCTTTTATCCAGAAATCTTTTGGATTTTGATTTTGTTATGTTGTGCTCGACTGAACCAAATCGTATCAGAATCAAATTGTACAAAATCACGAAACAAGAAACCTGTCACTGAAAAGGAGAAAACTGAACTATTGCCTGCTCAATTAGGCAAGGGCTGGGCAAGAAAATGATCATAATAAAACATTTTCTAATCAATTTCCAGAACCAAAAAAAAAGAAGAGTGTCATGAGTAATACTGTTGGTTGGTTGTGACTTTGATGAAATGCAGACTGCAGGTACCAAGATAACTTTCCATTTTCAAAGCCATTAACCAAAACCAACAAAGAATGCAAAAGTCTTGTTGGTGTTGCAGACTCTGAATGATGATATCAGAAATTTTAAGTATTGATCAGATTGTGTCAGAGACTCGAAACCCCCCAACCCAATGCATAACATACGCTTCTGCCTTTTGCACTTGCTGCTTACACAACATATAATGAACTGTCCCGAGTCCCAATTTTCTGGTCTCATCTTTATATATATAAATTTATAGATATAGATATAAATAAAGATTTAAGGAGTAAACTACTAATTTCTTATTTTTAGTAACTTCTTTTTGGTATCTTATCCTAGGTTCCTCACAATTAATTTGAATAAATACGTCTTGCCAAGTAACTCAACAAAATGGCAGGAGAAAAAGAAGGTGAAAATAAAACCCATGATCATTCATTGACTCTGCAACTTTTTACAGCATGTCAAAATGACTTAATTGCAGTGGATCTGTTGTAGAGATTAGGCACATGGGTGGGGTTTCATCATCAGTTCAGCTGCATAGACATACATGTGCTGAAGTACCACCTGTCAGCTGCAACAATGGCTGTCCTTTGATTTGATGCAACAAAATCATTAAAAAACAATTGTACAAAATCTCAAGGGAAACGCAACCCTTGTGAGTGATCCTCAGAATAAGAAATTATGGTATCTTATTATGTTCAATAGATTTCAATTATTTATTTATGTGGGTCTCATATAAGTTCTGTGAGAGTCTCGCATGAGTCTTTCAAAATAAACAACTGAGATTTCATGAGGCAGAATAAGATATGGTAATATTTGACAGAGAATCTTGTCTCTTTAGAGGGACACTTTGGATGAATCTATTAATTTATGATCCACTCTTAGTTATTAGATAGTTAAGAAAAGGTTATTATTAAGGTTCTTACCCTTTATTTTATGAGCATTTATTTATCTATTTCAATAAAAGCTCATAAAAAAAAGATAAGAACAAGTGATTTGTCCCTAAAAATTAAAGTGTCTGGAGTACCAAAAGTAAACTACAGGTTGAAAGGGAGGAAGGAAAAATGGGGTGGGCCTAACGATGTACAGAACAGGTAAAGAGACACAAAGCTTGAAGCCACTTGTTCGTATCATATTCTGTCTTCAGCATGCGTTTCTCTTTTTTCTTATCACAGACTTTACGGGATCAAGCAAATAGACATTGAGTCAGTCTCACATTCCCAAGTTTTTCCAATTCAACGTTAAGAAAAATCTCATCATTCACTCTTCTTGCATTGCATTATACAAAGGTACGGGCACCAAGCACACACTTTTACATCCGGGATGAATCCAGGAGGGCTAGTAAGGGCTATAGTTCCTACAAAATTAATTTTTTTAAAGAATATGTGTATATATATAATAAACTAAGTAGGATTATAGCCCTTATAAAATTAAATTCCTTACCCTCTAAGACTAAAATCTTAGATTTGTCACTGTTTACATCACATACAAATATTTTTAATTAGCTCATTCCGATTTCTTGTTTAAGAAGTGTGCTTTTTATGGATGAAAAATGTAAATACAAAAGAACATTACCTTTTCTTCATTTTACTTTTCTTTGGAATCTCTTCCTGAAATGTGTCGAGTACAATTATAGAAAATATATAGTACAATGTATGCGTGCATAAATTAAATGTATAGTTTATTATTTCATTTATATATAACTTTACCTTATATAATAATACTTGATTTTACGTTCTTCAACTCACCAACATATATACTAGTTGCTATATATTCAAGCTGTTCAAAATTCAGAGGATCGCATGTTGGTTTGAAAGAAACTTATATTAGTAGGCAGTATATTAGTTATGATTGCCCTCAAGGGGTGTGGCTCAATGGTTGAGAGCGGGGCTTGACTTTAGGTAGGTCCCAGATTCGATTCTATGCTAGCCCCTTTTGTAAGAGTCTAGGACAGTCGGAGTTTTACCTGTAGATGGAGAACTAGTTGGGCCCTCAATGATGAGTTGCGCCCGCTTGATTCGCCTGTAGAGTAGTCCGCCAGTTGGACCCTCAGAGAGGTGTGCCCGCTTGACCTGCCTACAGGATTTCCTCGAATAAAAAGAAGAAGTTATGATTATGTGAATGTAGTGGGAACCAAAGACAAAATTTAGCTATATAGTTGCAATGTGCTAATTAAGGAGGTTATAATTGCAAAGTATATAACAGCCTTTTCTTCTTTGTTTATCAATTATTCTTTTCCTTGAAGAAAAAACAAAGAAGAGTTTATTGTTTTGGGTTATGTGTTTAGGAGCTTTATGTCTGTGGTCCCAATTCTCAAGCCCCAAGGAATTGTCTGCTGCTTTCTCCATCGCTCTCATGCTTATCAGCTTATCTTGATAAGATATATAATTCTCATCCTTTTGCATGGATATACTCGTTTTTAGGTTAAACTGTATACAAGTGGTTGACTTCCATTTAATGTTATTATACGTTACCTTCTCAATGCAAAATATTACGAATCTAAACAATTGTTCTGTTGACAGTAATGATGCGAGAAGGCATATACAATTGATTATTTAATATTCGGTGTAATACATAGCCGTTAGCAAGGAATATTCAGAAAGCAAAATTACTAAAGTCAACAGAAAACCAAAGAAGATCCAACATGACAAGTAGAAGTGAAGAATATGCACACAAGCACATCAACTCAAAACAAAGAAAGTAGAAGAATTAAAGGTAGAAGGGAATAAATCAAGGCAATTCCCTTTTGCCCCTTTTATCTTTCTTTTTTTTAGGGTTAATATTGCACATTAGGCATCAGGAAGGAAGGTGGTGGCCAGTGGGGGGTGATACCAAGGAATTGTGTGAAAGAAAAGAAAAGGTATATTTGTTATAATTCTATATGTACATGTATATAAGCTTTTAATGAGTTTGTTGCGTTGTTGTTGCTTGCTTTGAATCTCATGCCATTTCTTGGAAGAATGTTTGTTTGGTGCTCTCATCTCATCTCTCTAATGTTAGAAAAGCCTAGCTTCAAGCCTAAGTCCAGAGTCCAGACAAAAATCTAAAAGTTTGCGGGAATGTTCCCAACGCCTAGACTTTTGCTTTTCTTGGCTTTTAGTTTTGGGGAGATTTAAAAGCAAAGAAGAAAAGAATCAAGGTCACAATTAGCTAGCCGAGGGGACCAAAGACAAACCACTTCCTACAAATTAATCACTGCATTTACACATGCATATAGCCATAGGGTGATTCTATGTCTCGTTTTGTCTTCATTTACGTCGTGTTATGTGAATTCTTGATTGAA
>JANPWT010000005.1:18899963-18918921 GCA_024678245.1 Erythroxylum densum
AAACCTATGCACTTGCAGATCCTATCAGTTAGGTAATGAGAATTAACAACCTAATAGATCACATAAACATCAAATCGGTAATTATATGAAGAGAAATCTTGTATGAGGTCTTAATTGTCTATTAGATTGTTTAAGACCTAGTTGGAACGTGGGTTTTTTGTTAATTGATAAATTGCAAAAATAAGAAATTTTGATTCAAATAGGGGTTATGATTTAGGGTTTAATGATTAGGTTTCGAGAGAGAATAATCGACCTTCAAAATTTTATGACTAATACTAATTAAATCAAAAGTAATTAAAGTAGCAATTGACGATAGAATGAATCCCCTCTTCCTATAATTGTTTGATCTTGTCTTGTGTGATTTCTCGATTGTTAAGTGGTTGCGCTCTATTTTGATCTACATTTATTAATTTCATAATTTCATTTTTAATCAAATCATATTCAATTGTTTAATTTGATGTTTTATTTTTTTCATTTTTACCACATTTTTTATAACCTTAAATAACAATAGGATTCAATTAAGTTTACTAATTCCTCTAGCGATCGACACCTCAAAACTACTAGTTACGATTTCGTATGCTTATGAATTATTGAGGGTTTTATAGAAGTAAAACTTATTGAATAGACGTTTCTTGAATCCTTAAAAATTGCAATTCTATTATTAATATGGGATTGCTATATTTCAACTTCTGGATATAACCTTGTAGCTTGTAATATTCTCAAGCATAATGTAACCTGCTCCTTCCTTGAGTTCCTCTTAGCTGCCCCACATATAATAGAATTCACAAATATATTCAACTTTTTTTTGCATTCTTCAATCATCTTCTCAATGGTAATGCTAGGCTTCTCTAAAATTTTGTGTTAAAAGTGTCTAATCAAAAAATTTGATGATACCGTTTTAGGCTTATTTGTTATGAAACATATTTGCTTAGACCTATATGTTTTTATTTTGAAACATATATTGTTACTATAATAAGGTGCATGTATCTAACTCTAATTCACTTAAAGTCAAATATTTTTGCACTATACATTAGTTAGTGGCCATCTGGAATTGAAACATTAAATTTATTTTGTGCACTTTCAGTTTTATTATCACAAGTGCCCACACTATCATCATTACTACTCTCTTCTTCATTGATATCTATATACTATATTAACTTCATCATGCACAACATCCTCATCATTGTGTGTATGATACACCTCAATTGTCTTTGTGCATTTTTTAAAGGTTAATTAATCTAGTGAAACTTTTATTAGATTCAATGAGCCTTAAAGACTCTTTGACTTTACAACTTGAAACTTTATAATAAGCTCTATCAACCTATAAGTATCCAAGTTCCTTCACTATCTCACAAATTTATCCATAGCTAACAAAATCAAGCTCCACTTTATCAAAATAACTTGACAACCCACCCTCATAACTTAACTTGGGATCTTTCTTAAAGTATCCACCATAATATAATTTCAAGGTTTTGTATTGAGTCATCATAACCTTAAAATTGGCAAGTAAATAACATTGCAAATCACAAGTAAATAACATGTAAAAAAACAATATATAAGCTACTTCGACTAATCTTAATTGAGCAAAAATTATCTGAGTAAAAAATAATGTTAATTGAGGTATTTCATATGCATTTCAACTAATATGTAAGCTTACAAGTTTAAAAGAAAATGAATGAGAAAGTCTATAATACAATTTCTATACTATTCATAAGCATAGGACACAAGGAATTAAAGACATTTTACAAATGAAATTCATGTTGTTTTTTTTTTCTCTTTTAAATCTTGGTATAAGTTCTCTATCAAAGATAATTCGGGATAGTTTATACTTACGTAAGTGCAATATTATGTAATTGATTTTGTTTTATTCTAAACGGTATTGGCATGAGTTATCCATTTTGTAACGAATTCATTTCTTAGTTCTCATTATAAAGTCTTCCATCTTCAAAATGCCACTTCAAACCAATGATCCTACTTTAGTTAGTTAGCTTACGTTAGTCTATATGGTTCAATAAATCTTTCTATACATGTTGCTTCTTTTAGGTAAACACTTATCCATGTCATGCAATATCATGTAATATAGGAGGCATATAATATTGAAAATATTGATAACTTGTTAGGACCATATCTTCCCTCTAATCCATTGTAACAGACAAAATAGTTCTATGGTTAACTGCACTTGTCTCCTACATTGCCCTATATAAACATATATCTTAATTAAAATTAAAACAATGTAATATTCTTTAACATAAACAAACCATATAAATTGAGTGATGGAACGACATCGCACTAGGAAACAGGGAAAGGACACACCTTAGATAGGGTCCGGTCACGTTGGATTTTACCACCAGTATCTCCATTATCCAGTTTTGACGACAAGCCATAGCCATAGCCATAGCCATTCCAACTCCATGATCATCAACTTAGAAAAAGAAAAAAACTGAACAGAAAAGAGAAAAAAGAAATGCTTTCCCTTCTCAAACGCACCACGGCGCTAAAACACCTAACCAGCAGGCTTCTTACCGGCAGTACCACCACAAAATCCTACATTTCGCTTCACAGCCCCTCAAAGCCTCCATTTCTATGGTTTATTCGCCACGCAAGCGACAGGAGAACGCCCACCGACTACGACCATGTTAGGGCTGACGTCAACTGTCCCCGGTGCGCCTTCCAAATGCCCGTGCTTTTCTCCAACCGCCCTTTGTCTATCACCGGCAGAGAAACCGGCATATACCAGTCGGTGAACTTTTGCCCTAATTGCAAAACGGCGTTTTATTTCCGTCCATTTAAGTTGGAGCCCTTGCAAGGGAGTTTCATTGAGCTTGGGAAGGTTAAGGGCTTCGACAGTGAAAATTGTAACAGCTGTTGGAAGGACGATAAAGAGGGAATTGCTGAGAAAGATAGTGGTACAATTAGAAATGTTGGGGCTGGTGGTAATCTGGGCCTAGAAAGAGACTTGCCAACTCCTAAGGAGATTTCTAAAGGGCTTGATGAGTTTGTTGTTGGGCAGTATAAAGCGAAAAAGGTTGCATTTTTTTTCTTTCTTTTTCTATGAAATGGCGTTTCCTTTTTTGCTTCAATTTAAATGCTTATTGAAAGTATCTATCCTTCACTTTTATTGATTTGAAAATGAGTTTTAGTATAATCGACATTGGTTTTTTAGTGATTTGACGTCTGGGCAATTTGGACGGATTAATAACCTTTTGCATGTTGGGTGTAATAGCTTTCAAAACAGAATTAAGGGAAGATATTTGTAGCATTTAAATTGATATGCCAAGTAAGAAAGGAAATTGGTTTTGTGATTGCTAAAGAAAGTTTGAGTGTTGGCTTTTTTGTTTTCATGCTTTTAGTTTTGGAGTATCATACAAAAAGATTATGTTTGATAATGTCAGATATACTAATTATGGTTTTATTACATTAGTAGCTTGACTATTGTGTCTTTATTGGCTTGTACTTTCTTATAACAGGTTCTTGCAGTGGCAGTTTACAACCATTACAAGAGGATATGTCATACATCCCATCAAAAGGAGTATGTAATCCAATGTCATCTGTTAGATTGAATTCACTTTTTTTTTTAGCTCCCTATTTGAGCCAATATTGAATTTTTACATTTTCTTACTCTACAATTCATTAAGAAATAATTGGATTTATAGCAAGTTGATACTAAAGTTTAACTTGTAAATTTGAATTGGTTTGTTAACTTTGAATCTTTGTATGGATGCTAGGTCAGGTTTACACTTCAATCATAATGAAGTTGAAACCATTGAGAGCGAATTTGTTGAGTTAGACAAGAGCAATGTACTCTTGATGGGCCCTACAGGCTCAGGTATGAGAAACACTTATCTTGCATATTTGATTTATGATACTTAATTTGTGAGTCGTTGTCATCCTTATTGTCAGTTTGAACCTATTACTAACTATGTTTCTATTTGATTCATATGGTCTTACCTTGACCATAAGGATAGGGAAGACTTTGCTTGCAAAAACATTGGCTCGCATTGTGGATGTGCCCTTTGTCATTGCTGATGCAACAACTCTTACCCAGGCAAGTTTGTTTATCATATGCTCACTTGAACTTATTATGTTCAAGGCTATTTCCACATGTCTTGTTCTGATAACATTGTCTACAAGGCCTTTTATTTTGCTTACAATATCATCACTTGCTCACCTAGCATTGTTATATTCAAGGCTTGCCTCAAGCATTTTTGTCTATTGAATACGAACCTTTGAATCGTGCACAATCTTAAGCACATGAGATAATACTTAATATACCTGCTAATGGGTGGCTTTGTGTACATGCATGAACATATTCCTCATTTCTATTCTTGTTATGTTTGATAAACTAAGTTCGATTTCATGGTGATTGGCCTTCTTGAAACATTTGTCTGTTAAAAAATTGATTTTGGACTAACATAGCATCTTGCTAGTAATGCCACTTATGTACAACATTATATTTTCAAATTGCAGATCAGTTTAAGAAACTTATTCCTAGTAAAATTTTGATGTTCAAGAAAAAACCCTCCTACTTATTGGTGCTTATGATGTTAAATCTTAAGTTGCATTTTGTTTCTTTTAATTTCTCTTCATTTTCCACAATATATATACATCTTTTTCTTTCTCTCGCTCTCTCCAGGCTGGTTATATATTTATTTATTCTCTCTCTCTCTCTCTCTCTCCCTCCCTCTCTAGGCTGGTTACGTGGGAGAAGATGTGGAATCAATATTGTACAAGTTGTTAGTGGTATGGCTTATTTCCTTTTTTTTAATTATATAAAATTAATATTTCAATCTTAATGAAGAAATATGTGAGGGTGAACTTTCAAGATTTTTTAGTAGTTTCATGATGTTCTGTAATTCTTGTTGTAATCCCCTGGTACTATTACCATTGAAAGCTTGAACTTTTGGACTTTCCTCTCTTAAATCATTCATGTTGTGCAATTTATGATTTTATGCCCCCTCTTTAAAGTTGTGAATCCTCCAAGGGGTAATTGGAACCAATGACCAATATGTTAAATTAAGGTACATAACTTATCAATGGCAATAACTTTTTAGAAGACTATTATGCTAAAATGACCTATTTGTAGTTGCTCTTTCAAGTCTGTGGTTAAATTGATAGACTTGTCCAATGAGTTATTGATGCGGTTTTTAATTGTGTTATCTCTTTAACATAAGTGGATCATTACATTTTGTTTTTCTCCTACTAACCACTTACTTTGTATCATAATTGCACAATCAAGTAGACTTATTTCACCATAGTCATGTCTAGTTTCAAAACCCAACATAATCTAAAAGAAAATTTTAATGTTGAAATAGCTAAATGTTTTACACAATGTAAAGAATAGATGATGTAGAATGAATAGAAGATATATCAAACTAGTGGCTAGAACTTGCATAACTTATGAAATTTGCTGAAAATTTAGGGTTTGGTTGCTAGAAATCTAGTTCTTTGATTTTTGGAAATTTAAGTTAAAATTATTGGAATTTTAGTGAGATAAACATGTAATGGAGGGTAGGAGATGAGGAATTACTCCTAGAGTCTAAGAATCACTATTAAAAGAAAGCATCAAAGCTTCTAATTGGAAACTCAAGTTTATAGAAATTCACAACCTCATTATTGAATGGTTGAGTACAACAACTAGGATAACATATTAAACTTATTATTACTTCTTATCTCATATGGGAACCTGACATAAAGTAAATTTCAACCCAAATTGTCTTTATCGTAACTTCAACTCCCATTTTTCATCTTATCATATTAAAGCTTGTGGTTAATTGATTTTCCCTCTTTTAATTTCTTTTATACACTCTAATCTCTTTTGTCAATCTTCCCTAGTTTGTTTGAAGTCATCCTTGATATAGAATGTGACAAATATCATTCATATACGTCTAGATTCAACTTTCAAGATTCACAATCTAAAATCCAAGTGCTATTAGAAATTGATCTTCCTTTCTATTTGATAAGAAATTGCTGATATTCACCAGCTCTTCTAGCTACAATTTGTTCATCAAGAATCCTCTATCTCGTCTTTAAGATGAGGAATGGATGGAATTATCATAGTTGCAGTTACAGATTTGCAGCATCATGTCCATGATAAATAGTTAAGTCCACAATGTTAAAGATAGGAGTAATTCCCATATTACTTTGTAATTCCAAAACTTGCGTTAGCACTTATCTTCTTAACAATATTATAACGTCTTAACGCCCCTTATATGAACTTACTTATATTTTTCCTTTGGAGAACTCTCTATATGAACCCTTACCATCACAATATCCTCGTTATTGAATTCCACCAAAGAATAATGTTGATCAACATGTTCTTTATAAATCAAGTTGTTAGTTGTTATCTTTTGTTGTACATCATCAATATATCCGTGACGTATTGTGCAAAACGTTTAGCTTCAGCACTAACTTGTGTTGTTTATGGTAAAGGAACCAAATCAATAGGCTTTTGACCAAATCAATAGGCTTTTTAAGTTGAATTCTTGAAGCTATCTCAAAAGGACTCTTATTGGCTAACCTATTTATAGAATTGTTATATGCAAATTCTACCATAGGAAGAATTAGGTCCCAATTCTTCATATTTTCCCTTATCAAGCATCTTGATAGGTCCTCTAATCTTTTATTCACCACCTTTGTTTGTCCTTCAGTTTGGGGATGGAAAGAACTGAAGCTCATTGCTCTTTGTGTTCCATAAAGTTCTCCAAAAGTAACTCATAAATTTCATGTCATGATTAGAGACAACAGTTTAGTAATCTGTGAAGATGTCCAACTTCTTTGAAGAAGTGCTTAGCAATGTGGACAACGCCTTAAGTCTTGACCATTGTATTTGCAGATGTTTTCGTAACAAAACCACGCGGCTTCTTGATCACACAAGCATCAAGAACATACGTTCCGTTTCTTCTTGTAGTCAAATGCATTAACTTGCCACCAATGCTGAATATTTTGCAAGCGTATTCACAACTTATTCATATGTTGTGTTAATTTTGCATCTTCATTCAAATCTACTTCTCTTTCATCACCCACTACTACATAATCTTTATCAACTCAATTGTTGTTTTCTGAACACCAAGGATATCATCAAGTTTTGATCCAACAGGCTCTGAACCCTTAGAACTTGTGAGTTAATCTTTTCAGCTCCCTGGTATGTTATTTTGGCTGTTGTCCTATTATTTCAGCCTTTTTTCTTGTTGTTTTAGCCAAATTTTCTTGTGTTTTGATTTGTTATTTAAGTGTTTAAAACTAGTTGTTAAGTTTTAAAGGTTTTTTAGGGCTAGCGAAAGAATCCACTTCTTCATACTTTTCTTCTACTTTAGTATTTTGATTAGATTCCAATCTCAAACTCTCCTATGTCATCAAATACCTGAGCACCTTCTACATGTAAACTTAAAGATTCTGATTGATCTGTTGATGAAGAGGTGACAACGATCTCACCACTTAGAACAAACGTTTTCTCTGAGGCAATGCCTATTAGATTTGAGGAATCAAAATCAATATATGAATTTTCAACAAAAAATTTTCCTTAGATTGCATGTTGTTGATTAATAATAGTCCATTCATCTTGCTTGTTGGCATCTTCCCTATGTTTAGCATCAAGTGTAGGTTTTTGATTGGCAAAATTATTTCTTATTGGAGTTTTGACTTTTAGGGAATGAATTTCAACTCTGTCTAGCCTCTCCAAAAGTTGTCGAATATGCTTTCTTGTGAGAGTTGATACATGCAAGTGTTTCATCTCACTCTTGTTTGCAGAGTATTCTTCTATACACCCTTCCACTATGTGCTACCATTCTAAACCAAAACCTTGATACCAAATTGATTTAAAACAAATAGAAGATATATCAAACTAGTGGATAGAACCCAAAAAACTTATAAAATAAAATTTGGTTGTTGGTTGGGTTCAACTTAGGTTGCTGGAATTCCAAGTTTGGAATAAATAAAACTTTAGGCTAGAATTTTCGGGTTTTGGTTGTTGGAAGTTCACGTTAAGATTGTTGGAACTTTAGTGAGGTAAACAAGCAATTAAGGGTAGGGAACTAGGAATCATTTAGAATCTAAGAGTCACTCTTAGAGGAAAGTACCACACCTTTTAATTAAAAACGGAAGATTATAGAAAAAAAATTCATGATTTTATTATTGAAGGGTTGAGTACACACATATATAGAAAAATTCTTGACTATATTCCGAACTAAAGTATTAAGGAATCATTTAGAATCTAAGAATCATTCTTAGAAGAAAGTATCACACGTTTTAATTAAAAACTCAAGATTGTAGAAAAAAAGTCAAGAGCTTATTGTTGAAGAGCTGAGTACACACATATATAGAAAAATTCTTTGCTATATTTCTAACTAAAATATCTAATATAAAATTGAATCCTAGTTTATTTAAAATTCATTATTGTAAAATAAGTTTAAGTCCTAAACAAAAGATAATATATCTAATTTATTACTACTTTCTATCCAATAAGGAAACCTTATATAAAGTAAATTTCAGTCCTTTGTTGTCACCTCAACTCCCACTTTTCATCCCACCAAATTAAGATTGTGGTTGATGATTGCGCTCTTTTTTATTTCTTTTATAAACTCAAACTCTTTTGCATCAATAAAACTACAAGTATACTCTAATTCATAGATGGTGAGTGATTGGTCTATCTTAATTATTGTGCTGGAAGTGCTTGGTTTGTTTTGTCATTGCTCAATGGTATTCAAACTAACATTATAAGGTGGCATAAGGAGGTGGTTTATAAATTTATGTCTTGCATCAGAGAAGTATGTTTGAGGAAGTTGACTAAACATGCTTCACTAATATTAGTACTAGATTTTGGGTTATATCTTAGCCAATAAGAGTTATCATCTGTGCCCATACACTTATGCACCAACCTTTTATTAAATTGTTATAGGCTTATACACCCCTGTTTGTCAAACACTAAACTTATTCATCTTTGTGACTTGCGATAGTTTGATTTTTATGTTTTGATTCTAGTCTCCATATATTTGTATCTTCATTGTTCTCGCACATGACATAATTTATGTGGTTCCTTTTTTTTTTGTCCTCTTTTGTTATTTAGGCAGCTGACTTTGATGTGGAAGCAGCTCAACGAGGTATAGTCTACATTGATGAAGTTGATAAAATAACTAAGAAGGTATTCTAGCTCATTATCATATAGGTTAAGGTATTCTAACTCATTATCATGTACGTTGAGTCGTTCAGTGCTACACTGTACACTTGATGAAAATGGTTTTTGAGTTTTGTTGCAGGCTGATAGCTCTAACATTGGAAGAGATGTTTCTGGGGAGGGCGTTCAACAGGCATTATTGAAGATGTTGGAAGGAACTGTGAGTAATCCAATTTGAAAGTGTTTACTTAACGATGCACACTTTATAGTACTGGGTTATGTTATGGACCATTAATGATGGTGTTTCAGTGCATCAACTTTATGATTGCTTCAATTGATTTTGTGAATTTCAATTCTTCGGTTGGGTAAACTTAGCAGAATTTGTGTTGTTACATTTTTCTGAGTCTTTTCAATGTGCTCACCTTCCTATCTTAAGATGTGGAACTGAAGATCAGCTTTAATGTGCTTGGAAAAAGTAATACTTTCTTTTCTTGTGCATATTGACTATAATGAAAAAGGAACTTTTGTTAAAAATTTTCAGAGTTGTTCTTTCCAAGATTTTCCATATGGTTGTTATTGTCTTTCTGCGTTATTGTTGCACTGGACAAAGTTTTAATTTTGAGCATTGAATTTGCACCGGAAAAATATTGTTATGCAAATTGGATCTAGTTAAGAAATAATTGCATCTTATGGGGATTACAGAAAGTGTTAAGTTATAAAAGTTCTTTTATCTATCATACAGGTAGTTAATGTTCCCCTTCCTGATAAAGGACCTCGGAAGCATGCTCGTGGTGACATGATTCAGGTTTACTATTAAATGGTGATTTTAATGTACATATTTTCATTATACCCTCCTCACACTCAATTCAATGGAGTCCTAACGTTGTTTTATATATCCTTTAATAGTTGGGACTGTATACTCTTGTACTCTTCATGATGGTAACTAAAGTTTTGCAAAGCCAATTAGAACTTTTAACTTCCCATGTTTATGTCATTAGGATAAATGAAAGTTATGAAACTCTCCATGTTCTTCATTATGGGATGGGTTGACATCCTCCCAAAAGGAGCGGTCATTTTTCTTTGCATCTTCTTGATGTTTAGTGTGCATATGTCTTTTAATTGTTTTCTAAAGTATGTGGCAGCAACATAATGTGGTGTGGACATGTTTGTTTCTACTATTCACAAATAAGTAGAATGATGAAGCCTTTTCATTTTTTGCCTAATGTACAGAAATGTTGTTTAAATGAAGATGTGATTTCTTCTACAAAATGATTCTGGTGAGACTGTTGTTTTTGTTGAGGGGGTTTATTTAATGGCAAAAATTCGTTGATACTTTTCCTAGCTTCAGAAAAAGGGTGTGAACAGGTTCAGATAATTTTTGACTGGTAGGCTATTTTCTAGTTTTCCATTGGAAGAAGAAGATGCTTAATCTTACTTTACCAAGCTAAAGGATGAATAGGTGAAAGTAAATCAAGGAGATTTAGCAATGGTATTAGTTGGAGTTATTGGCTTTTATGTTGCTATCACGATTTCAAAGGGTTTAAAGGCCTCCTTTCTCCCCAATCTTTGAATGGTGCTATTTAGCTTATCATGACCTATTTTTTTCTTCTTTATACAACAATAACAACCCAATGAAAGTCCCTCTGATCTTGAAGCCTAGAGAGGTCCAGAAGTACGTAACCTTATTCTTAATCGGTAGAGAGGTTGTTTCCAATAGACTCACATAAAATATGTATATATATACATATTAAAATAATAAAGTAGTAATTATTAAAAATTAAAATAAAAAGTAGATATAAAAGATGATGATGATAATAATAATAAATACATATAAATAAATAAACAAATAAATAAAAATTTTAAAAAATATATAACATAATAATCAATATTAAAATAGATATAGAGCACGGTTAAAAATAAGAATAAAAGATAAAATTGGTAAATAAATATACAAAAAAAGGAGACAAGTAAATAAATAAATTAAACAAGTTATTACAAGAATATATTTAGGCTAAATAGGAAAATATTTAAGCTAAATACATGACATAAGCCTTGAAACTTTGAAGAAAAATGTTTAAAAGATCCATAAGAAAGAAAATGACATTTTTGTATGAGATCCTTTATTTTTATTCTAATACGTCAAAGTTTTCTTTTAAGTGTCATATCTTCGGTAAGTTCTAGCAAAGTCATATCATTTTTTATTACCACCTCCCAATTCTTGTTTGGCATTTTTTTTCCCTTACAATCTTTAAATACAATTATCTCGCATCTTTTTTACTGGAGCATCAGGGTGTCTCCTATTAATATGTTAGAATCATCTAAGCTTTGCTGTTCCTAATTTTTCATTAATATTAGTCACCTTTAATTTGTCTCTTACTATTATATATATGACCTTATCTCTTCTAGTAAGGTTGCTCATCAAATGTATCTTCGCTAACATTAACTTATGACGATGCACTTGTTTGATAGGCTAACATTTTGTCCTATAGAGTATGGTCGGCGTAATCGCTAAACGATAGAATTTATCTTTGAGCATGAGCGGTATGCTTTTCTCATATAGAATTTCTAAAGCATGTATTCCTTTAGGCTACCCTGATTTGATACGGTAAACTATGTCGTCATTGATCTCTCCATTTCTTTAGATGATAGATTTCAGATACTTAAAACGCTCTTTCTGTGGTATAACTTCTAAACCAATCTTTATCTCTACATTGTAAGTCACCTTATGGTCTAAAAAGTTACACTTTAAATATTCAATTTTATTCCTGCTCAATTTAAAGCTCTCTCTTGTCTCATCCTAAAAAACAATGTCATTAGTAAATAAAACAAACTAAGGCACAACCCTTTAGTTATTCTTGATGAGCTCATCCATTACTACTACAACTAAAAAGCTCAGTGAGGGGCCTTGGTGTAGCCCTTTGTCAATAGAAAAATTCTTTGTATCTATTATTGTCGTTCGTGTTCTAGTCTTTATACCTTTATACATATCTTTAATAATCCGTATATAGGTCATAGGAACTTTCTTAACTTCTAAACACCTCCTCATGATTTCCTTAGATACCCTATCATATGCATTCTCTAAATCAATAAAAATTATATGTAGCTTATGCTGTTTTTGCTTGTAATATTCCATTAATCTTCTAAGGAGATGTAAAGTTTTTGTCATGGACCTTCGTGATATGAACCCAAATTGGTTCTCCGAGATATGTGCATCTTTTTTTAACTCTCTTTTGTAAACTTGGTGGCCATAAATTATGTTTAAATGGCCTAAAATATGAAAAATCCATCTCTCTATCTCTTTGTTATGCCTCGTAACTTTCTTCTTATGGTTGTAGATTGATACAAAAGATATACTTTTCATTTGTGGTGGTGCATTTGTCAATTTGGAAAAGATCATTTCAGAAAGGTAAAAGGCCTTTCTTTCCCTTAGTAATTATTAGTAGTATCACCTGTCGGATTTTGTTATTTCCTGTTCTCATTCCATCTTTTACAAGGCAACAAGATGCTTCCATTGGCTTTGGAGCTCCAGTTCGTGTAAACATGAGGACTGAAAGAGTGACAGATGCTGTGGTGACATCATCATTATTGGAATCTGTAAGCACAAAACTTGTATGCATGAAGAAACGAAAAGGGCAAAATGAACGGAGTCTTATGCTATTGGTGTTTTTAATGGATATCCTTATTTTGTGTCCTGATTTTTCCGTGGCTTTGTGATTAGGAAGACTATATTTTTGTTAGTTCATTCGATTATACTAAAAAGTAAGTATGACCCATAGCACAAAGTAATTTTTGCAGCTAGGCAGTCATGTTGATGAGAATTTATTGGAATACATTTTAATTGCTAACAAAATATTAGAAAATAGATTTACTTTTTAATTTCATAATGGAACTGTGTTATGAGAAAAGTAGACCTAGTCCTGAGTAATATTTACAGCTAGGCAATCATGCTTTTGAGAAATAATGTTTATGAAGAGCAATAATCTCACAATGGGTCTTGATGTATTTAACTTGAATTAGAACTTTATTTCTTTGTTGTATTCTTCATTAGTTATGCAAGTACTAATATGTAAACGTTTGTGCATAAAACTGAAATTTTACATTAACTGATGAAGAATTTTGTATTAATTAATGAATAAAATATGTTAAAAGTAAGATTGAAACCTTAATTGAAAATAATAAAAAAAGCGTATAATGCTTGTGAATAAGTTAGAAGCATTTGGATAACCTTTCAAAAGTTAAAATTGTTATTAAGGATACTATTGTGAACTTTAGTGGGATATAATATGATCTTGCTAAAAACTGGGATTGAATTAAAATTTGAAAAATAGAGTTTTCACTGTTAAATTGGTCTGGTGTACATGGTTCCTAATTCAATGGTATGGTCAACCTGTTGGTTTTCTGCTGGTTGGCTTTGAATGGTTACTGGACCATTTGGTTGACCAATTACCAGTTTTATCAGTCAGATCAGTCCAATCTGGTCTTTACAGTGTTGATGATTGTTTTTGATGCAAGCACCTGATCTGTAAATAATAGTTTATTGTGTGTATATATATATATAGGTGGAGAGTGGTGACTTAGTTGCATATGGCCTTATTCCTGAATTTGTTGGACGAGTCCCTGTCTTGGTCAATTTATCAGCTTTGAATGAGGATCAACTTGTTCAGGTTTGTGGCATGTTCCTTTATTTTTCTTTTCTGGATTGTTCAAAACAGGATAGAAGAAGGGGTATTTTCTTTATTTTCATACGACATTCCTCGTCTTTTGGATCATTGCTACTGTAATTTCTTGAGCAATGACATGCTCATCCAGATGTTGAACTAATATAACCAGCAGGTGTAAGCACCTGAAGTTTTTTCAGAACTTGTAGAAGTAGTGTTAATGACTACATGTTTGGATAATGCTTATTGGTTTATACTTGCTTTACAGTCGGAAAAATATGAAATTTCATTATTAGCTTTCAAACTTCTGTCATTAAGCCATTCTTGATGACAGCAAGGCAGATGCATTATGATGATTGTTGTACAACAGGTCCTAATTGAGCCCAAAAATGCTCTTGGTAAACAGTACAAGAAAATGTTCAGCATGAATAATGTAAGAATTTCCCTCTTATTTTCAAGAGTAGCTTTATATTTCCTTCTTCCTTTTGTTTCCACCTGTCAATGCTTGTGTTGCACTCCTTTATGTGGTATTGAGACCCTCTGTGATACTGCAGGTCAAATTACATTTTACAGAGAATGCACTAAGACTGATTGCAAGAAAAGCAATCGCAAAGAACACGGGTGCCAGAGGTTTAAGATCCATATTAGAAAGCATTCTTACAGAGGCAATGTTTGAGGTATATATTGTGAAACATTATGTTTGTCTGTTTGTGAAAGGAATTAAGAGCATATAAATTTCACTTTGCTCCTTTACTGCCTTTTTGTGATCCTAGATGTCTTGCTAATTTATTTAAGGCTTAAATGCATGCATGGGGACACTGGTTTTTTAATTGTGATATAGTTCATATTTAATGGACTAATCGAACAAGTTATTAGCCTCTCCTAATAAATAATCTTGAGATACTGTTGTTATTCATGCAAGTTTCGTGCTGAAATCGTCATGGTCCCTAGGAAACCAATATGCATACATAATAAGTGATGGCATCGAACCTACAACTGGAGGATTTTCCTGCTTACTTTCATTCTTTATTTTTCCTCCGGTGAAAAGATTCCAGAGAACATGTCAGAGTCCAAGAATATTAGCGCAGTTTTGGTTGATGATGAGGCTGTTGGGTTTGTGGGTGCACCGGGATGTGGAGCAAAAATTATTTACAGAGATGGTTCAATGCAATGTAATCTCAATGAAACAGGGTCAAAAGAATCCATTGTAAGTATTGATCCTACATCGTTTTAGATTTTTTTGTTATGCATCTTAATGACCATTTAACAGAAAAAATGTTTTGAGCAAATTTGAAATTGCAAGCTTCTAGGATTTATAAGAATCCAATTATAGTTGAGGTGTGTTTTTTGAATTATGGAAGACAGATTTGTGGATTGCTGGATCTCCTTTTGATGAATATCAATGGCTTCAGGATGGTCCTGCTTCCAACATTTGGAATCAAAAGATTCTAAAAAGCTACGCAATTTAAAGGATTCATAGTACTTGGATATTACCCTTTAGTTCGCTTGTCAGGATGTTAAGGGCTGAAATATTAGCAACGACTTTTCTTTACCCAATTTGCGAGTTCTGATAGTTTGATGGTTTTAATGTCAGGACATAATTTAGAATAAATGAATAACCTTTGGTGAACATGTCACACTTCTATAGCACTGTGCTGATAGTAAACTGACTTTTTGCATTAGAATTATGTTTAATATTCTTTCCTGATTAAATTATATTTGCACTAAATGACTGATTATATTAAAACAACATGAAGTCTTCAGGGAAAAGGAGTTGCAGTGGGTAAATTGTTGGAGCCGTGATCTTGTAGTAAACTTCTTTGTAGCATCAGATCGTCAAACCTGCTTGACGAGTAAAAGCATGGCAGAGCATCATGGGACATCATTGGTACGGAAGCAGAGGCTGTAAATGTTCAGAGCTGACTTTAACAGAGTAGACCCTTGATTGTGATGTGAAATATGGAAAATGTGCTTTCATATACCTTCAAAATGAATGTATGAAATTGAGCAAGGATGATCTAGCTTTTTGCGATTGGCATGTAAATTATTGATGAAATTGAGGATATGACGTTTTTGAAGTAGATTATTTTTTTGGTAATCGCATAAAATCATTCCAGACATCGCAAGCTTAAATAGTATATTGCTTGAGCTTCTAAAATGATTGTTTTCATCGTATGTGTCATGAATATTTCGTGCTCTCATTTTCGATCTCTATGTAAGACTTAGTTTGGTATTGTTTATGGGACTCGTTAATAATGTTGATTTTGCAAGTAAATATTTTGAATTGCAAGTTTTGCCACCCTTTATGGGAAGAAAACGAAAAGCTCTTCTTATGTGAAGGAAATGTGAAAGACTAGATTTACACATTTTCACCTTTATTTTCGTAGAGTTACCTTCCTGGAGTGCACAACTAAGGAACATATTCTGAGTTTGATGCAAGACTAATGTTTTGAAAATTGGATTGGATATTTGATGTCCAATCCGTTTTTTAAAAAAAGCTTGGTTTACAGATTTAATTGGTATTAGGTGGTTATAGAATTGGTATATAATAAATAAAAAATAAAATTATAAAATAAATGATAATTGATATAAATATAAAATCTTTTATTGAAATAAAGAGAATATATCAATATTTATTAATATATAATAAATTTAATAATTTAAACTAAAATTCAATCAAATACAAAATTTAGATTAACAATATGAAGGAAGATGTGTTTCATTAATGTGAAAAGTTTGACTCTCTAATATTATATAAAGATATAAACCACGCTTCATTCAAAGTATTTGCATCATTTTCATATTCAAATAAATTGCAAGTTAGTAATCTATGGAATTATTTTCTATTCTAAATTTGTAATATGTTATAATGTTAAATATGAGTAATTTGATAGTGAGTTTTTCAATGTTGGAGCACTTTTATCAAATAATCTCTATTA
The DNA here is from genome assembly GCA_024678245.1 of Erythroxylum densum. Classification (NCBI taxonomy): domain Eukaryota; kingdom Viridiplantae; phylum Streptophyta; class Magnoliopsida; order Malpighiales; family Erythroxylaceae; genus Erythroxylum; species Erythroxylum densum. The sequence goes on from JANPWT010000005.1 coordinate 18,916,670, forward strand.
CTCAATTGTATTTTAATTAGTAATTATAAGAAATAAAAATACCTATTATTAATAACTAAAGGATGAACAAAAAGTACGAAAACTTACCTAGCTATATTTTTTTCATCGTAAGTTCTTGTTTTACAGATGTTCTAGCAGATCTCCCTAAACATTCATTATACAATTTAATTTTATTTGTCACCTTTAGTTGCTCTTCAATAAAAAAACTATCTTTACATCTAATCACATCAAAGAGACTACCCATAATATCAATTATACATTTGTCTCCATTATATAAGCAATAAGGATTAAGAAAATAAATTGCTAGGTGGATTCTTTGAGTAAGACGTTTATCTCATCGCCGGTTAAGAATATTTATATAGTCTTGTATAATTTCTCTTTTTCTTAAAAAGAATTATAATTATTGTGCAAACTTTATACATAAGATCATATATATAGCCTCAAGATAACTTTTTATATGGGTTAACAATTCTCCACAGCCTTAAAAATGGAGCCATAACTTTCAAAATGATCAAACAAGTATCCCAAATTTTACTATATAGAATAATAACACAAACTTCTTTTCCTTTCACACTCTTTAATAACTTATGACTTCATAAATATTTGCTTGTAACTAAAAATTGAAAGTAATAAATATAGTTGCCAACCTAATAGCAATAAGACGCACAATCTCAATCCAATATTCTTGCAACCAAGACAAAAAAGTAATATGATTATACATAAAAATTGTGATCTTAGATACATGTAAAGTAATATTAGAAATATGATCCATGCAACTAATATCTTTTAAAATGATATTTAAACAATAATCATAGAGACTAATAAATATGCTCATAATTAGACTGTAATAAGTCCCCAGCTAATACATAATTAGTTGCCTTATTTGTAATGAAATGCAAAACATTCTTTGGTTAATCCACTTGATATTTTTAGAAAATAATTCAGATAAAGCATGTTTTTTTTCATATTAGAATCATCAATAAACTTGATAAAAGTTGTTCTAATATTACAATAAACTAAGAAATTAATCAAGGCTCTTTATCTGTGATTAATCTACCCATTTACCACAATCATGCATCTTGTTGTTTCCTAAGTAGATTTATATCTATCAAAAATCAACTGATGTTTCCTTTTTTTAAAAAATCTTAATGCAATGGTATATGAATCTTATAATAAGAAAGTTCCTTAAATATTGGATCTATCATCATTGTAGGATCTATTTCTTCTTGAAAATAGGTGAATTTAAATTATTTGAAGAAATATATGAATGATATAACCATCTAGCCTAATTTTATTTACATTGCAAAACAATATCCTTATCAATCAAAACACTTTTTAAACTAGGTTAAGAACTGGGAATAGTTTTTGAAGGAAAAATAAGAATGTATGTTAATAAAATCTTTCCTTTTTCCTTTATTTGATACTTGTTATGCTTCATCACCTCCAAAAGAAACATTATAAGCCTCTTTGTTTCCTTTTTTCATTTTTTCTAGTTATTGCAAATAATTTCCAATCCTCTCACATACATTAAATGGTACTTTTTGGCAAGAAGCAATAGTACACTTGCTAGCAACATGTTCTTTCATTCTATAAATTTCTCTCCCTTTATTCTATCACAAAATATACAATTATATTTAATATTTCCATTAGACGTTTGGATAGAAGAAAAAGAATTCCATGATGGATTAAAATTACCATGAGTAGGGGATGCTAAGTTCGTCGAATCTTTTTCTGATGAATCCATATTTTCCAGTATAATTTCAACCTAAAAGTGTGAGAAAATAATTTATAAATTTTCTACAAAACTATATTGGACATTCTAAAAAAAGCAATATATATTGAAAATACTTGTCCTACTAAATTCATTTAATTTGACAAACCAGTGTAGTTAATAAAATTCATGTTAAAATATGGTAATAGGAAAGTTTAAAAAGAACAATGACTTACAAGTGAATGAAAAGCTTTTACATACTATAGATAGTTGAAAAGAAAAATGGATGCCTTGGTTTCATTAATTAGCACATTTGATAATTATCTTCCAATCCCAATTTGACAATGGTAAAAATACACAAACAACCATTCCAGGAAATCAAAATACTAATTTGAAAATATTTGAAAAGATGATCACTTGCATGATTGTGTTGTATGTTCATTTAAGAAAAACTAAAAAAGATCTAACCATGTAAATTTTGAGCTATTAGCATCTATCACATGCTTCAAAACAAGACATGGTAAAGATTATGAATTACTTC
>JANPWT010000005.1:19001375-19022720 GCA_024678245.1 Erythroxylum densum
GAGAGACATGAAAGTAGAGTGTATCGAAGTGCATATACCAATGACTACATCATAACCTCCTGAAAAGAAAAACTGCAAGTATTATATGTAATATGTAACGATACCTTAGTTACGTATCTCGGATCGAACGTAAAAGAGCAAGAAACGAAGAAATGTGAAAAATACCTAATTTTAGTCTCCGCAACTTCAAACGAACTTTTCGAAGGTGAAACGAGCACGAATCTACTGCTGTCTTCACGGGAACTACTCATCGGGACACAAGTAAGGTCTTTCTACAATTTTCTCAAAATGTAAGCTCTCTTAACGAGTCAAAGAATCCTTATGCTTACGATTGATATATGAGCAACTGCAGGAGACCTTAACCTTTATTTATAAAATCTATATTGGGCTTCCCTATTACAAGATTGATATGGGTTCAGTCTATACTGATTGGGATCCATTTTGCATACAGACTTTGACTCATTGATTTAGATCATTTATTGAACCACTTTATTATCTTTATTTGAATCAAATTAAATAACTTAACTGATAAGTTATTGAAAAACTAAAAAATGCAATTAATTATTGTCCAACTTTTTGAGAAAGTCTAAAATTGTCCAACATTCTCCCCCTTGGACAAGCATAAATTGCAATTTTGACTCAAGTTTAAAAACTGTTTAAAAACTCGATTAAGTCACGTTACTGAATTAGTCAACTAGGTTTAAAAACAAAACATTTGATCCAAAGATAACGAAGTCCACCATTCCGTCCTGCAAGGCTTTCAATATTGAAAACTATCAAATGCATGTGTCATAAGCGACACAGATTCAATACATTCACGTATACCTAATACTTTACTAACATGAATAGGAAAATAGAGTGTGGCAAACTAGGATGATACCTTTATGATCTAAATTATATCATCTTCGTTTGTAGGTCTTGATTTCTCTAACTTTATACTAAACCGCATATACTAAACTATATTAGAGAAATCTTGTTTTCTCTCACCGAATGTTAAACAACATTAGAAAAAACTTGTTTCCTCTCACTAAATGTTAAACTACATTATAGAAAACCTTTATGTTCTCCAACTGAATGTTAAAATGCATTAGAGAACATTTATGAGATTAAAAACTTATATCCTTCTATGTCATGTCAAACTTCATGGATATATGTATAAAACTGTATACGTCTAAATGACATAGGCTCAAGGTCAATTTGTATATATGCCCAACGACCTTTAAATGCTTAATATCGACACAAATCTTAAAACTTTTATATGTATTATGATAATATATGATAACACGTATTACCGAGGATAAATGATGATCATCTATATTGATGAACCATTATACCATCATAATACATCAAAATGTACAAATGTACATGGAGAAAACATAACGATCCCCTGACTAACAGTGTCTAAGGACTTCAAAACACTCATACTATATACTTGTTTTTCAAACACAAGTGGGTGAAGTCCTTTAGTTAAAGGATCGAATAACTTTTCCTCAGTCTTTGAATGCTCCAAAGCTTAATGTCACCTTTTTGTATCAACACCCTTATGGCCAAATAATTGACCTTTAAATGCTAAGATCCTGTGATATTCTTTGTTATTATTAAACATCACAGCAAGAAGATTACCACAGTACAACCAAATGAGTCTAGCCATTGAATTAACTACAGAAAATTCAGAAATCAAGTTTTTGAGCTAAATTGTCTGTGAAGCAGTTTCATAGCATGCACTCTGCATGCATGATCGAGGAAGTCACTTGTTTCTACTTGACACTCATCCATGATATTGTACCATCTGCAAACTTAAAACTGTAACCTTAAGTGAACTTTCGATCATCCAGACACATGGTTAAAATCTGAATTTGAATTCCCTATAATAAGGTTTAGTCTGTTGACTTTGCAATATATCAATATATAATCCTTAGTTTCCTTTAGTATCTTAACACTCGCTTGACTGCATTCCAATGGTATATACCTGAGTTAACCAAATATTGACCAAACAATCAAATGATCAATGCAATGTCCTGCCTAGTATATAGCTAAGCATAGATTAGGCTATCAACCGTACTAGTATATGGAACATTACTTATAAGCTCTCTCTTTACTTTATTCTTTGGATATTATGCCAAAGCTTATCTCTCACTATGAGAGATAGGTACTATTACAGGTTTACTGTTAACCATATTAAACCTTTGTAACACATACTCAATATATGCATTCTATAAGAGGCTTGATGAGTGTTAAGATCTGTCCCAACGAATCTAAATACCTAGGACAAAAGAGGCTACACCAAGGTCCTTCATGTCAAAGTTCTTGACCAAAAGTTACTTAACCTTATATAACATGGTCAAGTAATTTGATGTGAGTAATATGTCAACCGCATGTAGTAATATGAAGATAATTTTGCTCCCCCTGACCTCATAATACAAACATCTTTTTAACTTTATTTTTCATGAAGCCAAAAGAGGCCAAACCTTATCAGATGTAAGGTATCACTTTTAGGAGGTTTGATATAAACTATATATTGATCTACTTAACGTGCAAACCATGTCAGTTCTACCTAGATCCTTCAAGCTATACCATATAGGCCACTTCATAAAGGTGTTTATTCAGGAAAGTGGTTTTGATAGCTATTTGATATAACTCTATATTATCATGAGCTATAATTGTTATAATTACTCAAAGTGTATCCTACGAGGATACGAGAGAAAAGGTAGCATATAGTCAACCTTTCTCCCTAAGTGAACTATTAGGCAACTAAGCAAACTCATAAACTTCTGAACTCTATCATGAAATCCTTTAGGTCCAAAACTTCATTTGCAACTGATGAGTTTACAGTTCCACTGCAAATCAACTAGCTCCCAAACCTTACCATGCTTCATGAATTACATCTTGTCACTCATTGCATCCCACCACACATGCGCATTGGGTCTAGAAATAGCTTATGTAAAACTAACTAGATTCAAAACATATCTAATATACTTACCAAAAAACAAAGTTTTTACTATCATAGTCCTATACACCTGATAGACTATGTAATCAAATGGGATAGTAGGTCATCTCACTATGGTGGATTTACCTAACTGCATTAGATCTTGTAACCCTAGGAATCACTCTGTGTATAGGTATGGATTCTTGTTCCTATATAGGCATGATACAGAGACCTAGATCTACCATATCTAATTGTATGAGTAGCAGATACATGATAAATGTAGTATCCACTCTACTATCATCTGAAGGGACAACAGGCCCACTATCATCATAGATATTGTATTCTAGAAACTTAGTCACTTGTGATTTCACTATTCTGGTCCCTCCCTCTATACAGTAAAAGTTGTAGCCTTAAAATGGTCGAGTTATCTTACTAAATAGCAATGAGTGGAATGAACATGCAATTTTTCTTTATAAGGATTATATTACCTCAGTAGGGCATTCCTATACATGAATATGTGCAAGGATGAGTTTCCAAACTTCTAGAAAATTAAGTAGAATAGTTATGCTCTGCATCGACTTCTACAAGTCCTTTAGGGTGCAGTTATGTCTTTCGGCAATACATCATTTTGCTCAGAACTACTTGACAGAGCGAACTAAGTCACTATTCTAACTAATTCCATATATTTGGCAAACGGATCTTTTCAAGTCCTGAAACACAATGTTTGCCATGATATTCTCCTTCACGATCAAATTTGACTATCTTGATGAATTTTTCCAATTGGTTCTCAACTTTCAATTTTTAAGAAAGAATACATAACTATAATAGGAATAATCATCAACAATGTCAGAATACATTTAGAATTGCACAATGCAACTATATAAGGTCTTCCGATATCCGTATATATTAAATTGAACAAGTTAGAAGCATAAGTTGACGCCAACCTTCTTTGTCCCAAATTGATACAAAGATCACATATAAAATGTGTTGTGTAAAAATCAAAATGAATCTTGCATCAAGGTTCAATACATACATTCCTTATAGATATTACTTCTGCCTCTTCATTGCCATCAACGATCAGTTACTCCTTCCTTTATTTGGCTTTATCCTGGATATGAACTCTTGCATTGTGGAAGAACCTTGATCAGATACTCCACTATCTAGTCACTAAGTACTTAATGCGACTATCGAAAATTAGATTCATAAATTGATAAGCCAAGGAGTTACTTGATGGTTATATTCTTTCTTTCTAGGCCTCATATTACTGGATTCTTTATGTTCCTATCGAAAATTAGATTCATAAATTGATAAGCCAAGGAGTGTATTCAGAGTTTGGTGAACTATGAAGACATTAGGAAGAGGAATGTTTAACATCTTCACTCTACTATAAAGATGGATCATTCTTGATATGCATTTCAATACTCCCCCTTCTCCCGTATACCTTATGGAGAATAATTCTTTCATCAAGGAACTTATCTCAACATTAGGTGAAACTATGTATCTCTGGGAGACATTTCCAAGATATTCCTTCATTATTTCTGTATCCGAAAGTCCACTAAGTAAATGGTCAGGAATGGATCTTTTAATGGTCATGTGACATAATCTATTAGATCGATCCCAGGCTTCATAGGATGCTTTATGACCTCTCGAGCTTATGGATGTAGGTGGAGATGACGTATTTGTCTGTATGGTCATATCAACCTCAGGTATCTCCATAGCATTCAATACATGCTCTGTACACGTCTTAGGATTTCAATGATGACATTGATTTTGTTGACCAAAAAGGTGACTGCAAAATGATAATGTTTAAATTAGCACAAATGTAGGACAACAACGATACTCAAAGTCATTAAATGGTATATTTTCTGAAAATTCGGTCACATAAAAGCCATCAGAGTACAAACCATCAACTCTCATGATACTACCACCTGTAGGCGAATAGATCATTTAAGCAACGACTTTCCTCTATCCAATGTCTTTATGCACATCTCAAAATCTCATGTAAGGCCAACACTTGTGGGCAGAATAACCAAACATGAGACCAGAGACATCCTCTAACGTGTAAGCAAAACATTTCAAAATATTGACTCGAAAGGCCACTGTGGTGATTACATCCTCATCAACACTCAAAAAATTCACAAACACAAAGAATACATTTTTATGTTATCCTCACATTCTTTATGGGCATATGGTATGTGATAATATAACATCAATAAATGTAAAAATCTGAATGCACGGTCTAATTATCACACACTTGTGCTGAAGATATTCTCTGAAAACTTTATTTGAGACTTTCACAAAGGAAAAATCTCAGTAGAGCAACTATCATGTATCACCGGATATTGAACCGACCACCCAAGACATGATAATCTCATGTATCTATCTTATGGCAAGTTCGTTGCACGAAATTTCACTCAAAATGACTTTTTAACATCTTAATTCCTTTTCCAAGTAACTATCATGCGATTCTGAACACTGAGCATGAGACTTAAGACAAAAAAACTTGAATTATCTCCCTTATATGATATTCGAAGCATAAAAATTCACTCAAAATCGGATTCAAAATGCCTTAATTCCTTTTATAGAGTTAAACTTTAATTTATTACTAATGTAATAAATCCAGAAAAATGGAAATATCTCACTTTATGAATTTCTAAGACTCGAAAACTGACCTAAAACATCCCGGGGCACCCTTACGGAAAATCTAAAATTTTGTATGTATTTTTTAAATATTGTAGTAATTTCGTACAACTGACATCAGCCACGCGTGTCGCAAATGACGTGTAATGAGCATGCATCGCGTCAGACACTTGAAGGACATGTCTGGCACATGCGATGCATGCGTGGTGACGTGCAAACTTTCCCACCAAAGGATTCACGTGCCAGACCATGCTCACTGTTCACTAATATACCCGCCTGACAGTGAGGCGCACCCTCGCTTAAAAAAGGTGATTTTCGGCAAGTTTTGGGTCAGTTTTTTGCACTCCTGGGCTCATTTTTACCCCGTTTCTCAAAACTAAACACATTTATAATAATTTCATGCAATAACAAGCAAGAAAAAACTGAGAAACAAAAGTTAGCTCTTCGAAAACCTTATGGAGAAAAATAAAAAATTTTCGGTTTTAACCATCCGATCACGTCACTGCTCTGATATCACGTGTAATATGTAACGGTACCTTAGTTACATATCTCGGATTGAACGTGAAAGGGCAAGAAACGAAGAAATGCAAAAAATACCTAATTTCGGTCTTCATAACTTCAAACTAGCTTTCCAAAGCTGAAACGAGTGTAAATCCACTATCATCCTCAGGGGTACTACTCACCAGGACGCAGGTAAGATCTTTCTATAGTTTTCTCAATATATAAGCTCTCTTACCGGGTCAAAAAATCCTTATGTTTACGATTGATATATGAGCAACTGTGAGAGATCTTAACCTTTATATATAGCATCCACATCGGGCTTCTCCATCACAAGACCAATATGGATCCGATCCACACTGATTAAGATTCATTTTTCACACGAATTTCAAACCATTGATTTATATCATTTATTGAGTCACTTTATTATCTTTATCCGGATCAAATTATGTAATTTAACCAATAAGTTATTGAAAAATCAAAGAATATAATTAATAATTATCCAACTTGATGAAAAATTACAAAATTGTTTAACAGTATATTGTCCATGTGAAATTAGGACAAATCTAATAGCATTCCAATTTGTGACCACCTCCTACAATGATTTTGAAAGGCTGCACAACGTCACTCTCCCCTCTTAATCAATAAAATTGCAATAGTGTTTTATTGTCAATCAACATGTGTAAGAGTTTCTTTTCGTGATACCTATCACCATCATTTGCATCTATTTTCCTTCATCGACCGCTCTTTCTATAAAACATTAGGGATTGCTTGATCACCACTATTTCTAAAAGTTATATCTTCCTCTTTTGTGCCTCTTCCTTTTTCATAATGTGGAGATAAAGTTATTTTCTCTCGTAGCTATTCCTAGGTGAATATCTTTTGCCACATTAAAAACAGGACTCTTAGACCTTTACTAAATGTCCTTTGTGGTCCACTCATTCTAACAAAAATCAATCAAGGTCCACGGCTACAAGAATAGGTACCAGCCTAACGATATTAGCGTTTTTACTTGTTCATTATACGAAGTGACTGAGCTTCCCCCTAATGTTCTCACATTGTTAGGTGAGCAAGTGCCCACCTAAAATTTATAAAGAGTTACATTAACAGTCACCACTACTTCTTACTCTTTAGTGAGTGCATAGCTTGTTGAAATGCCCAAGGACTCAGTCAACAGTTTCATTATTAATTTAATTCAGGCTTAAGCACTTTTGAAAAATCCACCAGGTACAATTAAGGTATAATAATAGTCTATATATTTTAATATAGTTCAAAGTTTACAAAATACTCTTGTATTGATCCTTCATTCTTCAACTCCTTCAAATATTTCACTGGATCCTTAGGAGAATGGTAACACAAACTCCCCTACCTTAATGGTTCCTTAGCCAATCTTTTTTTTTAATGTATAAATGATACTATTCTTGAGTCCTCCCTTCAAGATGCAAAGCATCAATGCTCACTTTCAAGTCAACAGAATTGTGATCAAGGGCCAAAATTTTCTCAAATATACACCAAAGTTTTGAACTTTCACTCCTTTAAATATTAATAAGCCTATTTTACTAAACTTTGGTGTGTAAATTTAAAGATTTAGTTGTAATACCTGTATTTGCATCTCCTACAATAACTAGTTTTGGTTTTCTATTTTTGTTTGTCATAATTAATCTAACGTGTCATCGACTAAATATATATTTATTTAATTATTTAATATTAATTACTAATAAGAGTTATAATTAATATAGTTAAATTATTTATGTTATATTTATTTTTATGATCACTTTAAATTTTAATTTTAAAAATAAAATATTTTAAATTTAATAATTATTTAATAAACATATTTCAAGTTTCAAATATCTTAAAATGTACAAATTTCAAAAGAAATCAGTTTTAATGATTATAATAACAACAACATCCAATATAAATCTCACTGAAACGCAGGGTCTAAAAAAATCCAATATTACGTAGTCTTATCCCTAACTAAGAAAAAAACTGTTTCTAAATGACCTACAAGAAGAAGAAATATATATATACTTATTGAATAAAATGTTACTGCATTAATATTAACAATCAAACTTATTGTTGTTTTTATTTAGAAAAAAAAAAAGAAACTAAAGTTTAAAACCATAACAGAAAATAGAAGTGAAGATAAATAGTAGAAAAAAAAATCCTCATAAGCGTGGAAAATATAGATCCTAAATTTTAGTTGCTCATAGTTTGTCCAATAACCTAAAATTTGTATGGATCAGCAATTGTTACAAGAGAAAGTGAACACTTACTTGCAATGCATCACCTTAAAGTAAAGGTTTCGTGGTGCGTGATGATAATGTCAAAAAGACTAGAAGAGTGAAGACCCTTTCAACTTTTACTTTTAAGGCTAGCCGATGATGATGTCAAAAAGACTGTAGAATGTATTACCTTCATTGCCTTCGGGGCATCTCATGGATTAGGGCTGCTAATTGTGGTGTTGAGGCCACTAGCACTGCAACTCAAATATTGTTGGGATTGCAATTTAAGGATTTATTGCGTTTCGTAATTATCAAGCCTCCCAAATCCTGTTTTACTGCGAGACTTCGAGCATGATGATAATGATAATAATGATGACAAGGCTCGGAAAGGATTTAAATAATGAAAGATTAGGAAAAAGCAAGCTACAAGTTCTCAAGTTGTTTGTGATATCAAAATTAATCACGCACCGTTCTAGACTTCTAATGAGTTCAAACTGTAGTATTCTGGACTTCTAATGAGTTCAGACCGTTTTGAATCCTAATGACCTAATGAAATATTTATTTTTTTTGCTCATTAAAAGTCCTCCAATGGCTAAATAAATGTCCGCTTCTGCCTCATGTTGTCATGGTTTTGGTAGGTAGGCTGAATGCGTCCTAGTAAATTCTAGTGCTATAAACAGCCAGATACGAGTCTTCCACACAGAGCTCATCTTCAAGGGAACATTACGTCGTCAAGCATTAGCTGCATCCATTTGTATGATTTAACGTTGAAACTAGGCTCAAGGGCAAAACCAATCGTTGCAAGTGGTAAAACCTTTCTGATCGTCCAGATAAAAGATCACCAAAGTATTGTCTGAAAGTGAAAAGTCACGGCATCCGCCATTAACTAGTAGCCATTGAATGTTGAAAGTAACCTCTCTTAGATGTGACTTACATTGCTAGAAACTTGAAGCTAAAAAGTAGGCCTTCTGTACTAAAGGAGGTGAGAATTCAATTTAGTCAAATAAGTAAACTTGGTAGCTAAAACTCTATCGGTACATGGACACCTTTCAGCCACCAACCTTCATAGATCATTGCCCATCAACAGTCCTTGATGTAGTACCACCAAGACAACGCTCACCATTCTCACTCACTCGTTGTGGCCATGTTCTGTCACCAGATCTTCATCATAGCAGAAGAGAAATCATGTATATACTTGCTCAACATAACTAGGCGCATTTACCACAGAGCAAAACATTGTCCAAGTTCTGTCAATTATCAAAGGAGTATGACTCGCAATAATACATAGAATGCATCACTTGCATAACAACTTTGATAGTAGCTAACAAAAGCATCCGATAATCAGGCAGTGTAGATAAAAAAATGAGATCCAATATACATAAGATGTCGTGGCTGGCAGTGAATTCTCCGAATGTGAAATTTCTTAACTATGTATAATCTGAACCTACGTAGCAGCTCAAAAACAGACAGCTATTGACAACGTTATATACACATAGAGCCACGATAAATTTGCCAACAGTTCACACTTGAAGCCTACAACTGACAAAAAACGAAATGATATACCTCAGACATATCAAAGTGCACCAAGTTTTTTTTCTAGGACTTCAGATTTCAAAACATCCCATTGGTGCGATCTGTCCAACTACATCTTACATGCAAAGTTCATGGCATTTAACCAAAGTGATGAAATTAACATGCACATAACCATTCACCCCCAAGGAAAACTGCATATGATCAGAAAATAATTTGTGTAAAGATTATTAAATTTCATCAAGATAAAGTCCGTCTGTTGAAAGATTCCACTGTCAAGTTAGCAGTGAAGGCTGGAATTGAATTCATCTTGCGAATAAATATGTCAACCTGCAAAAAACAGATAGAGAATCATCAGCTGCCATGCCAAAAGTTCAAGCATGGGAGTGATTAACTCGTAATAGCATCAGTAACAGATGACAATGATCAAGCAAAGTAAAGATTCTAATTCTTTAGCAAAAGAATCAAGAAAACTACAGATACTAAGAAATTTTGACTCATCCACTAATTCAACCATCCAACATCATGCAGCAATTTCTAAGAAAACATGGTACAAATTTAATACCACTACTTACCAATAAACAACATTTGAGATGGATACTATTAAAATGTTTCAAAACTTATAGTTATTATACATTGATTTACTAGAAATTGCATTAACTGTAGAATCTTAAATATGATGATAACATTCAGTAAATCAAGAGATATTCCTACCAACTATGTATGAGCCTCATGTACCATGCAATATACACAAGCCTAAAAAGAAGATATGGTCTTTGCATTCACAGATGTAATCCTTTATGGTTGAACCACATTTACTTTTCTCGTAAGCTCTTTCTTTTATTTCATTCTAGAAGCAAACGCGTTATTTGCATGGTATTTTCTATAACTAAAATTTATCTTAAAATATAAGATTTAATTATTTTGTAATAGTATCAATAATTATTTATGTTGTTCTTCTATTCGAGAGAGTTCCCTGTTTAATAGTATTATGTCCTGCTTTAGTCAAAATTTCGGAAGTATGAGAAATGAAATGAATAAAGCACTAAAATAATAGGAAAAAATTCAGTAAAGCATAAATATAAATAAAAAAATTAACATAAAAATTATAGATGTATTATTAAGGAATTGTAATCTAAAATTTATTGTTTTAAATTATCATATAAAGGAATATTTAATTACACATCCTAATATAATTTAAAACATATAGTTCTATGTGACAAACTTATCTCAAAGGATTTCTTATGTTGAATTTAATATAATTTTAAGATTAAATTATAAAAAGAAAACTTTAAAAAACTATTTAAAACCTTGGAATCCTAAAAACATCTTTAAGTTACTACTAAATCAAAATACTTAACTATATATGTTACAATGTTACAATAATTTAATATATCATGTTTAATCTATCGAAGTTTTATACATATTTACAATCTTAGATAAAATTATTCCCAATTCAAAATATAGTTATATTAGCTATTAGCTTTATATGTATATAGGTTAGGAAGTGAAAATACTTTAAAACCTTGAGGATTTAAATGCTTTAATCTATTTATTTTTTATGTTTAAGAACCCTCTTCAAATTATCACAAAAATACTTAATTACATGTATTGAAACAATTAATGCATTGCATTAATTGATTAACATTGAATGTGTATTTGTAATCCTATACTGACAAGCTCATATTAAAACATTTTCTTAGCATTAGTTTATATATATAGAGTCAACTGCAATTGTGTATCTCATTAAATCTCTTCTTAAGCAAGAAGAGTTGTATGTTGTTAGTTTGACATCTTTTCCCGAAATCAATATTGTTGGTTTCATGAATCTCTTCCCAAAAGAAGAGTTTTAGGCATCTGTTCACAATCTGTTTCTAAGCAAGAAGAGTTATATATTGGCTTTAATTGATTGTAAAGTTGAAGCATCTATACTCTTTAACTTGCGGGGAAACATGAGAATATTTTAAGATTTATTATTTCATTGTAAGCACCTAAGTATGACGATATAATTTTGTAAATCCAAAGATATAATTAACAAATATGTATATCATTCCTCTCTATAAATCATAACTCGTGTAAGCCTAATAAGAAAGATGTAACCTTTATTATCTTCGTGTCTGTAAATGTAATACTTTACATATAAACCATGTAAATCCTAAGTTTATCTTTCTTTCCTAATCTTTTTTCAGTTCATATTTCAAAAGAACTCGTCAAAATCTACAAGTATGACAAGGGGGTGAAGCTCATTTCCAAATCAATTGCAAAAGAAGACCATAATCCTTTCTTTTGCACTCTCAGAGGACCTAATTTCCTTGAAGCTAAACTTTTCATTGTTTCCAGTCATGATCATTCCATCCATAAACAAGACTGAATTTTAGCAGCATATTTTTCCTCATATAACACAAAAAACTAATTCAGAGAAACAATGGTATATGGTTGTACACATTCTCAGAAAGCTATTGCCAATTCCCTTACGATGTGCAGGAGAAAGTGCACGTGTGCAATGTGTTAGGTTTCCAGCAAAGGCAATTGGCAGGACAACAATTGCTCATACCTGACGAGAAATCTCTGGCTGAGAAGTGTAACCATTTACCTGTAGAAATTTCAAGACAAAAGGAAAAACAAGCATTTAAATTCTTATTATGGTACTAAATTTATCTAGTCTAGAAGAACTAAAAAATGCTCCTGCTTTATAAAAGAAATGCAATCAACAGGTGTTGAGATACTAAACAGCTGTAAATAGATTATACTAAGATATAGATAGGTTGTAAATAGATAAGATAGAATAAGTTTGAAATCCCTTAAATTAAGGGATTACATTAGATAGCTTTCCAGGTTTAAATTCCTACTTGTAATGTCCTATATATGGCTGTATACTTCCTATTCAATATATGAGACTATATGAAAATTCTTTCCCACAACAGGAACTAACACATACACAGGTTAGAATACATTTGTGCAGGGTGCTCCCTGTTGCACAATCATAACAGATGATCTACCATGAAAGTAAATACTCCTAGGACTTCATGCAGCATGAAAGATTTTATTCCACATGCTATGCACACAGTTGGAACATGACAAGTTCCATGAGGTAATAATCATTTTTGAGCGTATTAGATACCATTGCAGAGCATAATCTAGTTTCTTACCAAAATGTTGGTATTCCCTGACTCATAGTCAAATTCAAGCTTTTCATCCTCACTTTGAGCATAAACAGATTGAAGGGTAAAATGAGTAACTGGGATTCCATTAGATCGCTGGTGTTCATCCATTACAATCTGCAAAGAATGTGATACAAGCATCAGCTAAAGCTTTTGCCTACAGTATTTTAAAATGAAAAAGAGTTGGAAACTAGATCAAGGATATGCAAGCTAAGATTTTAAGAAAAGTGATCTAAGGTCTAAATTGTGATCATTCAAGAGAAAAATAGAAAATAGAATAACATGTTCTTAACTAGATTTTCCCCATCTGCCTAGAATAGAAGGAAAATACAGGCTACTAGTCATATTCAAAAATAGGAAACCTAAATATTCAAACATAAAATACCAAAGTAATAGTCCTATACGGGATACATAATATAATAACACTAATTAATACTAAATCTCTTTAACACTTCCCCTCAATTAGGAGCACCCATATAAAGACATTCATAAGTTCATCTTCAAAATTCTTCCAAGTTCCTTTCCAATTAGGTTTTCCTACAAACTGTCTATGCCCAATCAACATAAAAAACTGAAATTCCCCATAAAATTAAAAGCAGCTTTTCCTGATCCGCAGCAAAATTTATCCAACAAACTAATAAGAATTTTCTTACTTGTTATCAAAATCCTAAAGAAACAATACAACAAGGGTTGCAACCTTCATACTCGTGTCACTTGAGAGGAGTTTTGACATGACAAACTAGTCCTTGAAGTCTATAATGAAATCAATTTATGAGTCGACACCTCCCCTCCATAAAGTTATAAAAAAGAAAATGCTCAAAGGCAAATCTGAACAAAATCTTCAAGATTAAATGAAACAAAAAAAAACTGAAGGGAGGAACACCAAACATTCAAGTTGAAATGAAACAAAAATCTTCAACGCAAAATAAAACAAGAACTTCAAAATAAAGAGAACATGTCAATAAAATGAATAATTCCCTTTTCAATAAAAAAACTCCCCAATGTCTTATTAAAAAATTCCTTCTCATTATCACTTCTAAAGATCTGAATTTTTTCATCAAATTGTGTTTGAACCATAGTATAAAAGTTTTTAAAAACTTATTCAACCTCAGATTTTTCTTTCAATAAAGATACCCAACTTATTCTAGTGTGATCATCTATAAAAGAGACAAACCATTTTTTTCCAAGGATTGTTGGTGTTCTTGAAGGACCCCAAACATCACTATGAATTAAAGAAAATGGTTTAGAGGGTTTGTATGGTCTTGGAGGATAAGAGGCTCGGTGTTGTTTTGCAAACATACAAATCTCACACTGAAATGAAGATGGATTTTTATTAATAAAAAGAGAAGGAAATAAACGTCTTAAGTAATGAAAGTTTGGATGACCAAGTCTATAGTGTCATGTGATCTGTTGCTCCTAAATCTATAATCCAAAGACTAGGAGAAAGATCAAAACTGGAGAAGGCTGTAACACAAGAATTACCTTGGGCTACAAGAGAACATGAAAGAGTAACAGAGACTTGTGGAGGTTTAAAAAGTTTGTGCAGATGCTCTAACTGTTCCTTTGTGAAAGGTTGCTCATTCGAGTGCATTGATTGCTCTTGAGAATCATCAGTTGCGGTTTGAAGTGCCCTGCCATTCCTTTCTTGTTTTTTCTTTAAATGTGCTCGCTTCCCATGAATCTTCCAGCATATTTCTTTAGTGTGCCATGGTTTTCAACAAAGATCACACCATGGCCGATAATTTCTTTCTCTGTCTTCATCAGTTCCTCCTGCGTTCTGAGAGACAAGAGCTGAGTTCTCAGCCTCGGTTGGTGGTGCAACATTGCTGAGCATGATTCTCCTTCTGTTTTCTTCTTGCCAAAACTCCAAAAAAACTCACGAATTGAGGGAAGTGGTTTTCGACCAAGAACTCTTCCCTTTACCTCATCTAAGCTCCTATTTACTCCTGCAAGGAACATATAGACCCAATAATTCTCTTCTCTTTTCTTATACCTTGCACAATCATTTGGATTCTCCCATTCATCTTCATAACATTGATCTAGTTCCAACCAAAGAGCCACCATCTCATTGTAATACACAGTAATCTCACGATCTCCTTGTTTGAATTGCCAAAGCCTGGATTTCAATTCAAAAATCTGTGAAGAATTCTCCAAGTCTGAGTATGTTTGCCGGATGGAGTCCCACACTGCTTTGGCTGTTGGCAGGAACATGTTTGGTCTTGCAATTGTTGCCTCCATCGAATTTAGAAGCCATGCTATTACCAAGGAATTTTCTGCCCTCCATCTTTTAAAGCCAGGCTCGTTTTCTTCTGGTTGCTTCTCTTCCCCAGTGATGTACCTGAGCTTTCCTCTACCTTCGAGTACAAGTTTGACGGACTGAGACCACTCAAGATAGTTTCTTCCATTCAGTTTTTGAACGAAAATTTGTGAAGAAGAACTGGTGTTTACATTATCAACACCAGTATAGAGAGAGCTGTCTGGGTTCATTTCAGAGGTAACCTCTGATGTGTTTTGGGTTCTGCTTGCTCCTGTCATTGGCAGTCTTTGCTATTTTCCAGACTTGAACCCTATGGCTCTGATACCATGTAGATTTTTGAGGGAGAACCTTTACTTTCTCTCACATTTATTGAATTTATAGGGTACTTTGTACCCTAATACAAACAGAAAAAATCTAAATATAGTAACTAAAAAATATGCTACCTTATTTTTAAAGGATCCTTAACCCCTAATTTAGGGATTCGGATCCTTTATAGAAACAACTAGAAATTAGGAAATGAAATCAAACTAAATCTTTCAATTTCTAACACATATCAATGATCGTTTCTGAACTAATTTACTTACGGTATGCATGAAATGTTGTGCCCTTCTTTTACACAATAAAAAAGGCTACTATGTGCATATGGCTTACTGATAAATATGGACTAAGTTTGTGAACAATCAAACATCAATGGTTTACTATTGTCACATTATAGAAACTCAGTGGACTGATGAGTTCTACGGCCTTACTTCTTGTAGAAACTTTTTGGTTGTCCAAACAACAATTAACTATGCATGAGACCTGTTAATAGTTAATCTTGCAATTCTAGTCATATATAGTGCTGGCATTCAGAATCAACTTTTGTTCACAATCGGGTGAATTGAGCAGATTCTTTACTCCTTGTGCCTTGTTTTTGGGTCAATTTTGCAGCATAGGTGATCTTTTTTCTCTTTCTTTGGGAAACATGGGGTTGGGGTGGGCAGAAAGGGGATCAGGTGGGTCAGGGATGGAGGAATAGTTGTGTTTTACAGTTGTAAATACCTCTTTTTTATTTTTGGGTTTTTAAACTTTCATCTCAGACATCAACAATTTACATGGACTTTATTTTTTATAGTGGCGAGGATATGGGCAAAGAAAAACACTGTTGGAAAGGAAGAGGTTGCCAAACTAGTTGACGACACTTACAGGTTCATCAATCAAATTCAGCTCTCTGAAGTCAGGATCCTTGCTTATTTACATTTATCTCATCAGCATTTTAAAAAAAAATTGTGTTCAATGAGGCCATCTATATACTTTTTTTTGGATGATTTGAGAAAGTTCAATATTCGCTTTTGTTCAATGCATTGACTTGCATCTTCTGTTCTCATCTTCAGAAAAATGCAGGTTCCTGGAGCAACTGATTTGGCATCAAAGGAACAGAATGTTGTGGATGGCAGTAGTATAAAAATTAAGGGAGAAATTGAAGTTCCATTTTCATCAGACCCGAAAGTATGCTGTCCATGTGGAAGCCCATTGGAGACAGATTCGATGATTAAGGTTTATACATTTCATCTTGAAATGATTGTCTGTTCTGATTACTTTCTGTGTTTACATTTTTGCAATTGATATCACCATTTAGATCATTCTTCATGAACTTTTTTAAAACTTCTAAGTATGCAATAAGGGATTTATGTTTGTGTCTGTTGGAAAAGTAAACTTAAGTTGTTTAATATACATTATTTAACATAACTATGTATTGATCCTTGTGCAATTAAATCTACACGTCTCTTCGTTGGCATTATTCATCTTGTATTTGCTCCCTTTTGAGGTATGTTTTGGGTGTTGCAATATAAAAGATTCTGAATAGCATGACAAAGTATTGATTGTCATGATGTTTTGGAGGACTGTTTGAGGTCTTGAACCATAATTATGAGATCGTTAGTTCCTTGAAAGGTAGTATGAGACCTGGTGGTATCTTTCTGCTCATGCATGGTCAATGGATTTTGCTTTACCCATACAATGGTGGCTTCTGTATCATTGACAAGAATAAAATGACATTTTCCGTGGAGGCCATGATAATGCATCTCTATGTCTGCAGATCTTTGCAACCATGGTGGATGCTACCTTTGTTGCATTCTATTCAGTTTAAAACAGAAGATTATTTTCCCAATATACTTTTTTTTGTGCCAATTATTTTATTTTATTTTTTGGCACATCTTTAGGTTGCCCTCAATATTTTTGGAATGCTTTATTTATACGATTGCTAACGATCTGTGCCTTATATTGGCAGTGTGAGGATCCTAGATGTCAAGTGAGGCAGCATGTAGACTGTGTTATAATTCCAGAAAAACCAATGGAGAATGATCCTCGACTTCCTGACGTGTTCTACTGTGAAGTTTGCCGACTCAGTCGAGCTGACCCGTATGTATAACTGTGCTCCTTGTTTCTTTTGACTGTTTTTCTCTCTTGCTCACTTAATTTCCTTTTGGAGATCTTATAATTGAACATTGTCAGTTTTTTCTTTTTGTTAGTAGTAATGCCTGATTTATCTGTCATTTCAGCCTGCAGGGATAACATGTTTTCTTGTTAAGCTGACTTATCTCATTTTCATCATAGTTGTGTTTGTATGTGCTTGAAACGATTTTCTTTCTCTTTTGCTTTGAAATCTTCCCTTTTTGTTGAAATTTGAATTTTCATAAGGTAATATTTTGACATTCTAAGCATGTTTATTGATTTAGTTGTTGGAGATGACTGCACAGTAATTGAACTGGATTAATATAATCCATTGTTAGCTAGGACTGGTGTTCTTTTTCAAGTTCAAAATGCAATTCCAAGTATATGGTTTGAATGGGAATAAACCTAAAAGCCAATTTTTGCTTACTGGTTGAAGACTTGTGAGTTGACTTGTTGAGATGCTTGGAAATGAATATATTGTCAATTTGAATGTCATTTCCCTTATTTGGCTGAAAGCTGCACTCCATTTGGAAGGTAACCCGAGAATATTTTGAAGTAGGATATGATTTAAATCATGGTTCACCTGAGAAACATTTTTATTTCCTTCTCTCTCGCGTTTGGGGCAAGTCAAAGTGAATGTAGAGACTTGTTATAATAGCATTTATTACATATCATGATGCATTAGCGCAAATCCTTTACAGTACCGCAACACTTATTCATCCTGGACTGCAATGTTTATGTTGGGGTATTTTTACACGTGTTTTCTTCCATTGCACTGTCTAACTTGCTTCTTAACTTTCAGTTTTTGGGTTACAATTGCCCATCCCTTACATCCTGTGAAGTTGGCTGCTACAAACATTCCAACTGATGGGTAAGTTTTTGTATATAATCTGCTGCCTGTAATTTTTTTTTTAATTTCTTCAATGTATATTAGTATCTAGGATTCATGTTAGAGATGGTTGATACATATCATTATCTTGAGAATTGTCCGATGTAGTTAGGTTTTCTAGTGAATTTATACCATGTTTCTTAGGGTTTTTTGTGGTGTTGAGATTGAATTTTGTGGTTGCTGTTTATACAGCACTGTTCACAGAGCTACTGTTAATAAAAATGCTTGTTTAGTTGTCAAATAATCTTTTTGAAATGGTGCTTAATCTAAATTGACATCAGTTGATAAAAAAATATATTGGAAATTTTATTGATAGGGCATGTTTTTCTTTTTATGTTAAAAATAATTCCTTATGAAATTTTCTTTCAAACACTGACTTTTCCTCCAAAACTTTAACAGTTACATTTTCTATATTTGTATTTGGAGAAGACAAAATTTTAATTTTATGAAACACTAGCATGGTTGCACTTGATGCAATGCACAGGTTTAGCGTGTTTGGCAGTTAAGTTGCTGTTCACTTTACTGCCTCGTGCCTTGTGTTACCTAATTAGTCGCACCCACATAAGTGACGAACAAGAGTAACAACTCATAATTGTCCTGTTTGAATGGGACGATGGCCTCTTTGTTGTGATATATTCTTTTGGGTTAGAAAATGCAGACATCTGATACGAAAACCTTGCTAAAAGCGTAAACTGGAGTTGAATTGATAGTTATTTGTCTTTTTGTTTATAAATTGCCCCTTCTGTTTGGTAGTTGATAAGAATCTCCATAAGCTGTTGAATTACTAATTAGTTATTTATTTTCTAGATCAAACCCAGTGCAAGTTGTGGAGAAGACATTTCAATTGACAAGAGCAGACAGAGACTTGTTAGCAAAACAAGAATATGATGTTCAGGTTTGTTCATATAAGTCCTTAGCTTATTTTATTTGGTTAAACTTAAGCTGATAGCTTGCATATGATGTTCTTACAATTCAGGCTTGGTGCATGCTTCTGAACGACAAGGTTCCTTTTAGAATGCAATGGCCACAATATACAGATCTACAGGTCAATGGTATAGTCAGTTGACCTTTTATTTCTATTGGTGTCTTTATCAATCTCTGATTCAACAAGTTGGAATATGTTGTAGTTGGGACTGTTTTTACCTTCAAATTGATCCATCTCATTTCCTTAACTTGGAACAATAGTATTCCGAATCACTTTTAACTTCTTCACAGTTCCCATGTTCTTTGCCAAATTCATTGTTATCCATGTATAATTTAAGCATGGTAAGATTTCTACTATATTGCAGCTCATAATAGTTGCTGGATGCAAAAATTAACACAAATGTGTTGATATTTTTTGTTTTTGGACGTGAAATAAATGTGTTCTTGGAACCTGCAGGTGTACCTATTCGTGCTATTAATAGGCCGGGATCACAACTACTAGGGGTTAATGGTCGTGATGATGGTCCTATTGTGAGTGTACATTCTTTAACACTGAAAATTTCCTCACAGTTGATCATCAGTTTCACATTTTGACTCTTTATACATGTCTATTAGGATATATGCTGGAATCATCTAGATCTGGGCAAATGCATTAGTCACTATGATGCTTCTTCATTGCCATTTAGATATTTATATCCTAAATCAACTTATCATATTGTGTCTTAGTTAATTTCTTTCATTTGTTAGATCACGCCTTGTACAAGAGATGGAATCAATAAGATTTCACTAACTGGATGTGATGCCCGCGCATTCTGTTTAGGAGTAAGAATTGTCAAGCGGCGGACTACTCAACAGGTAATTATAGTTTAACTCTTGTTGAACTTATGTAATGTAAATCATGTTAATTATGTATAATGTTAAACTGGTAACTAAACAAGTTGTAGTTCTCTAATTTGGATCATATGGTGCACATTGTTATTGTGGTTGGAAATCTTACCTCTCGACCAGTTGAGTTATTGCTGCCTCTTTCATTTTTTTCGGAAAATGAATAAATTCCATTACCATAGCAAAGCTATTCCAACATTCCAACATTACTACATCTTTTGTTCTTACAAGCATTTTGTGATCCGTTGTTGGCCAGATACTTAACCTAATCCCTAGGGAGTCTGATGGTGAGCAGTTTGAAGAAGCGCTTACTCGCGTATGTCGTTGTGTTGGTGGCGGAACAACAGACGATGCTGACAGTGACAGTGACCTAGAAGTTGTTTCAGATTCTTTTACTGTCAGTCTACGTTGTCCTGTAAGTTGCATTTGATTGTTGCTTGAAAGTTTGTTATTAGTGCTATTTCCAGCTCAATGTACATCCAGTGTGAACTTATTTATAGAGGTTCAATATGGTGAATTCTGAACACTTGATTGTGTAATCATAGAGTTCTCCACTGTGGTTGCGAAGACCTGCTTGGAGTAGTGGATGAAAAATCCACCAGGTTGATATTTAAGGAAAACCAAAAACAGTAAGATTGTTGCTTATTGTTCTGTCAATGTTGATGATTGAAAGTGTGCTCTGCTTCACAGAAGCTTATTAGCCTGGAATGTAGTTTCTCATAAATCAGGACTGATGGTGATGATAAATGGGCATATAGTGGTTCCAGTAGCATTTTGAAAGAATTAATGTAAATCTAGTCTAAAAAGATCTTTTGGTCCACGATATGATAGTTTAAAGGATCAAGAGTTGACTACAATTATGGTGTTCTATTGTTTTACTAACTTGTCTGGAATCTGCCCTAATCTAGGTTCTGTTTGGAATGTGTCATGCCAATCTGCCTTTTCCAAGATACTGCAATTGTATGTTTGTCATCCACCTA
>JANPWT010000005.1:19023951-19038902 GCA_024678245.1 Erythroxylum densum
CAATATGAGGGACAAAAGGCTCAACTTTGTGGCAATCAGAACTTCAGCAATGGGTACCACAAAGATTCAGGGTGCTAGCAGGGTCTCTTTACTATTTTGGATGGGAGTTTCCTATCGGGTAAAGGAATAACTATAAGGGAGGAACAACAGATTCAACTTACTAGAAAAGAAGAAGGAGAGCTGAACCAGGTGTCGAATAATTTTTCGGAACCTAAAAATGTGCTGGCCAACAAAATACTAACTACTTTTGGAGACACAACACAGCAATGGTTGGTCAAAGGAAAGGGCCAGCCAGTGGCACAAGCTACAAGGGAGGATGAATTGGTGAACTGGAGTCATTTATCTCACCTCAGCCTTGAGGACAAGGCTGCTCTTTTAGGAGGAGGCAATGATAGAACCTATAGGGGAGAGGATGACTTAGACAATGAGAGGGACAATAGGAGATGGAATAAACCGGTAGTGTGGAAGGTGTATTATAGAAGAAGGTACAGTGGGTAGGAGGGCAATTAGTTATGCTGAGGTGGCAAAGTAGTTGGGGAACCGAATGTACCTGGGGAGGAGAATATTATGTAAGGGGGAGAGAGAAGAGAGAAGGTAGACAGGAGATAAGATTAAGAATATAGACAGAGAGAATCAACATTCTCCCTGAGGAGCATTACTGCTCTGGTATAGGAGGTGATCTCCGGATTCACCTTGTAATATCAGTGTAGAACACTGATTACTATCAATAATATACTAATCTCTAGCCTATTAAGCTAGAGGTTCCTAACAGGAACACCAAACATTCAAGTTGAAATGAAACAAAAATCTTCAATGCAAAATAAAACAAAAACTTCAAAATAAAGAAAACATGTCAATAAAATGATGATACGGTTCATCATTCATTAATGACCATCTAAGATACTGTTCATTCATGTAAAATAGAAACTATACAATTAAATAATATGTTATTAATTTTTGAACATCTGTTAATAACAATAGGCAATACAAGCAAATAGTAGTACTCCAAAATAGGAACTTAAACTGGTCAAATATAGGATACCTACAAAGTATTACTATACAGGATATATAACATAATAGTACTAACTCATTTTTAGATCTCTGTAACAGCTATCAACCCATTAAATTCTGAAGAAATTTCACCAGTTGAGGGGCATTTTTTCACCTTTTATTCTCAAGTTCTGAAGTCTTTTAAGTCATGTTCCATGGTATCAGATCAAATCTCCAAGTTTTCTTGCCTTCCTGTTCAGGATTCTGACTCTAAATAGATAAGAGTTTGCGATCCTGTTCACGATTCTGACTCTAAATAGATATGAGTTTTGGTGCTCCTAAATGAGCACTAACATATCAATTTTCATGGAGTGAATTATATTAAGAACCTATAGGTATTGAATACTAGAAACATTAAAAATGTGATGCTTTTCTTATGGATGATAAAAAACATATATTAGTATAGCATCATCAGATTTTAAACTATAGATGTAATGCTACTAGTTTACATGAGTTCTTTATGTATTTCATGATCTTAAAGTCTAAAATTCAAACCATAATCATGATCATCATAAGCATTATCATTTGCTAAATAGTGAACCAATTCCCTTCATCCATATCAATATCCAAGCCACTTCCCTCCAGTTAAACATCAGAAATGATGTTTTGAGGCCAAAACGACACTCGCAACAGCACAATTACATATTGAAGTCCAGGTAGAAAAAGAATATATATACCTTGTAACCAAAAAGTTCACAACAGGCCCTCCTAAAAACTGAAATCCTATCAGCAAAAACAGTCTTGTACCTGATTCAGCATGACGTTTTAGAAGTTCAATCTCAACAGAATTCAATCAAAGTTGAAAAGGCAAAATTAGTGACAATTTACATACGATACATACCTCTCTTCACGTTTTTCAAGGGTTGCAATCTGTTCCTTTAACTGCAATATTTTCCCAGATATATATGAATCTACCAACTTCCCAGCATCACCTAGTCCACCAACTGAACCAAAAAACATATTGAGGTCTCCATGAGATTACATGCACAATTAAGAAGAAAAACAATCACAATTTTATGTTTTGATCTCTTCAAAGTATGAATATCTCTTCCTTTCTGGCCAGGACAATCAAGTTAGCCTTCTCAATTACAGTTTAAACTGAGAAGAGAGTATTGCTTAAGAAACTGTTGCAGAACACCAATGAATACTTGGTGAAGTTCAGATAGCCAATCTGTAGCTAAACGTTCTCATGATTATCATCCTTACTTAAGAATCAGAGGGGAAAAGGATATGATCTCCTCATCTACAATTATTGATTTGTTTTTCCACATCCTTGATGTTCTACATTGCTTCCGCAAAATGGTATTTTAATATGAAATATCAGTAAAGGGTCAACAAATGCTCACAGCACAAGTAAAAGCTCACAACTTTTCTTTATCATTCAACTAGAACACTAATTTGAATTTTACAACAAACAAAGAGAGAAATAGGTTTGGAGCCTGAAAAGCACACAATAGTTATTCAAATTGAACTGCTTCACACCTGACTGACTCTTGAGTTCTTCAACAGCTTGTAATTTCTCTTTTGTCTTCTGCAACTCATGTTGTAACGCCTCTATAGTCTGTTTGGCCTCACCATCAACTAATAGGGTGTTAACCATTCTCAACACCTTTGTATTTGCAGCAGAGTAGTCGCCATGACCAAGCTGGGAAGAATAATGATTGTGTTGGCATAGTCTATGAAAAAGGGTATAAAATGGAGTGTACTAATCATAAAAAAAACTAACAAGTACCACTGAACTTTTACTCATAAATTCAGGCGGCCTTTAAAAAGTGAAAAGCAGATGAAAGCCTTTCTAGATTCACAAAGAAGACACATTCGCATGAGTCACAAGGCATGATTCCGACTAACTTCAGTATGTAATGAACTCTTACAAAAAAAGAATAACTTTGATTTATTACTAATTCTATTATTGTCAATATCAATAAAAAAAATAGAGTTAATCACAACCCTGAGGACCATAAATCTGCTTATATAGATAAAATTATTGGCAAGAAAGCTGAATGCAGGGTAAGTTCCTAACTGGAAGTATTAGCATCTACATCTGCTGTATAAAACATGGAAGGTAATCTATACAATAGATAGATGAACTGTTTTGATATGTATGTCTCGTGGTGTCACAAGCTATTATTCTCTAGGCTATGTAGAAAGATCTTTACTAGCATGTATGACCTTTTCTTCCCAATTATATTCTTTGAAGAGGAAGTCATTTTGCTGAGTTATATATTAGTTGTATGTCACTTTAGGAAGGTCAATTTCTAGATATTCCGAAGAATGTGGGATCCTAAGAGATTATTCTCCTTTAATAGGAGACTATGAAATTCTACAATTCTGTCTTCTTCTCGTAGGAGAGTGGAATCCTAGGGGACTTTTTCTTTCCTAGAAAGTGTGAAATCCTTGAAGATTGATTTCTATTCTTAGAGACTGTTTCTTTTTCTTTTTTTGCCTACTCTAAAGTGCGTATAAATGTGTGATCCTAAACCATTTGGTAAGAAGACAATTCATTCTCCCTTCTATTTTCTATCATGGTATCAGAGTCTTACAGTTTTTTGTTGGGAGTTCTTCAAGTAGCCTTCATTGTGGCATTTTTCTTGGGACATTAGTCTTCTGTTTTTTTCTTGTACCTAATATGTGTGCATCTGAGATCGTTCGAGATTCGAATAAAAGGGCTTTTAGTAGTTATGAAATTAAGAAACTGAGGCATTTATTCAGATTTCTTGAGAATTCCTCTAAAGCTGGTTCTTTGGCACACTCAGGTAAGCCCTTATTTTTTGTTTACATGAATGCCTCAGACAAATATTATGCCGATACTTGGATAACTAATTCTGGTGCTGCAGACCATATGACTCGCTCCACACATTTATTTCATATGTGCATATCATGCCCTAGTAATAGGAAGATTCTAGTGGTCAATGGTTTTTTAGCTACTATTGTAGGAATAGGCGTATATATTCCATCTTCTCTTTGTATAAAATATGCTCTTCATGTGCCAAAACTATCAAGCAACCTTGTGTTTATTCAAAAACTTACAAATTTTTCTCCTCTTATTATTGTGTTCTTTAGAAACAAAATTCGATGAGGAGGACCAGACTTGCTAAGGAAAGGAACGGTCTCTGTCATCTTGAATCTTATAAAAAAGTCATGAATAATTTGTCCATATCATTTCTTGATACTTCAAATAAAGATGTCATTTGACTTTACCGTTAACACCTTGGTCATCCATATTTTATAATTTTAAAATTCATGTTTTCACATTGATTCAAAGGATTAGATATCTCAATTTTTATTGTGAAATTTCTGAATTGGTAAACATACTCGTATACCATTTCCTATTACTACTAAAAGAAGTCCTCATCCTTTTCATTTCATTCATGGTGATATTTGGGTCCTCTATTGTTCCTAATATTCCTGGGGCTTGTTGGTTTGTCTCCTTGATTGATGATTGTGCTCAAATTACATGGCTTTTCTTACTCAAACAATTGTTATTCCTACTTTTCATTACAAGATTCAAAATCAATTTGGAGTTAAGATTAAAAGCTTAAGATGGACAATGTTAGGGATTGCTTTAATAAGATTTTGTCACCCTACTTTTTAAAAAAAAGGAATTATTGATGACTCATCTTGTGTTGACATCTCAACAAAATGGGGAAGCTAAGAGGAAAAATAGGTATTTACTAATGTAACTCAAGCTCTATTCTTTGAAGGGAATGTTCCTAAATTTTATTGGGGAGAGGCAGTTCTAATTGCCACACGTATGGTAAATAGACTTCTCTCACATGTGTTAGACAATGAAAGTCACATGGAAACCCTTAATATCTATTATCCCAGCTTTAGGACCTCAAATGGGCTTACTCCAAGAGTATTTGGTTGCACTGCCTTTGTGTATATTCACAATCAACACAGAGAAAAGTTAGATCCCCATACCATCAAATGTGTCTTTCTAGGTTACCTACACAAAAAGGGTACAAGTGTTATAACCCTTCATCATGAAAGTTATATATCACATCTAATGTCACTTTCATTGAAGAAAAATCATATTTTGTCAAGTCCTATCTTCAAGAGAAGACATCAATGATGGAAGATGGTATCTTTTGGTGTTTTGGGACCATTTGACATTCTTGCATCTGTCACAAACTCGTCTTTAGCTTCAAGTCCTGTGTGCATCCCAGAAAATGCAAAAATCCCCCTCCTGTCATCTAATCTAGTTTGTCCCAAAAACACAAAAATCTCGTGTCCATCCATGTTACTCAAGATTTTCCAAAATATTTAGAAGTGCATTTAAGAAGAGCAATTGTTCCAGACTTGAAACAAGTCTAGGAATCCAATGCAAACTCTTGAAATGAGCCCATGTTAAGACTTGATCCTCCTTTACATACACAGTCAGTTGAAACACGCACAGATGAATCCCACCTTCCTATACATCACTTAAACACTTGTCACCACCCAGCAAAAAATTCATCGCAAGTCTAAATACCATTTCTAATCCTAATACTGTTTCTGAGGCATTGTCAAAAAGGAAATGGAGAAATGTTATGATAGAGGACAAGGATGCATTAGAGAAGTATAGGACATGGGAGATTATTGATAAACCAAAGGGGAGGAACATAGTTGACTAACTGAAATATAAATTCAACAAATCACTAGAGAGATATAAAGCATGGTTAGTAGCTCAAGGGTACACTCAAAACATATGGAATTGAATAGCAAGTGACATTTGCCCTAATGGCAAAAGTCAATACTATGAGGATTTTGTTATCTTTGGCAAGTCACTTTGATTAGCAACCTTTGCAGTATGATGTAAAGAATTTCTTCTTTATGGAGATCTAGATGAAGAATTGACATGAACATTCAACTAGGCTTTGAAGAAAACATGACTAAAAAAATTTGTTGGTTGAAAAAGCCCCATATGGATTGAAACAATCTTCTAGAACATGGTTTACTAGACTTGCTAAAGTTATGAAATGGCTAAGATCTAAACAAAGTCAAGTTGATCACTCTCTTCATCAAGCACACAGTCATAGGGGCTGTAAATGTACTTCTAGTATATGTTGATATTATTATAAACGGAAATGATGAAAAAGAAAAAGGAGAAATGAAGTAACAATTGGTCGATAAATTCAAGATAAAGGAGCTTCAGAAATTGAAGTTCATATTTGGTATTGAGGTGGCATATTTTATGCAATGAATTTTCATGTCTGAACAAAAGTATGTGATTTATCTCTTGAAGGAGATAGAAAGATTGGATGCCAAGTGGTCTCTAACCAAATGGACCCAAATCATAGACTTGCAGAAGCAAAAGAAGAATGAGTTGTTGATAGAAAGATGCACAAAGACTAGTAGGCAAGCTCATATAGCTTGCTCATACTTGACCCAATATAGCATACTCAATAAGTATAATTAATCAATTCATGCATGATCCATGAGAGTTGCATTTAAAAGCTACATAGAGAGTGCTGCATTACTTAAAAGGAAATCCAAGGAAAAGAACTTTGTTTAAAAGGAATAATCATCTCACCCTATATGCCCATACTGATGTGTACTATGTAGGATCTATAGTGGACTGAAGATCAACCACAATTTATTGTACTTTCTTTGGAGGCAATTTGGTGACTTGGAGGAGCAAGAAACAAAATGTTATGGCTAAATTATCCTCAGAATCAAAGTTTTAAGTAATTACTCAAAACTTTTGTGAGTTGTTACAGTTGAAGATTATTCTACAAGACTTGAAAGTTAAGTGGAAAGGTCCAATGCAGCTCTAAACCTATTGCTTATAACCCTATTCAACATGATAAGACAAAGCACATTGAGATTGATAGACATTTCATCAAGGATAAACTGGAGGAAGAACCTGTATGCATATCACATGCTCCATTACGAAGCCAACTAGCTATTGTTCTAACAATGGGGGTGAACAGTTCAAGTTTTTATGATATTATTTCCAGGCTGGGAATGGAAGACATTGTGGGAAAGAATTTTCCTATATTCTCATATATTGATAGGAGTATACAGCCATATATACGACATTACAAGTAGGAATTTAAATCTGGAAAGCTATCTAAAGCTATCTAATGTAATCCCTTAATTAAAGGGATTTCAAACTTATCTTATCTATTTACAGCCTATCTATATCCAAGTATAATCTATTTATAGTTTTTAGTATCTCAACACTCCCCCTCAAGCCGAGGAATAGATGTCTTCCATTCCCAACTTATATACAAGATCATAAAAACTTGAATTGTTCAGCCCCTTTATTAAAACATCAGCTACTTGACGTTCTGATGGAACATAAAACATACACACTAACCCTTCTTCCAATTTTTCTTTAATGAAATGTCTATCAATCTCAATATACTTTGTCTTATCGTGTTGTATAGGATTATAAGCAATATTGATGGTTGACTTATTGCCACAATAGAGTTTCATAGGGCCATCCCATTTGACTCTCAAATCATCTAGAATAATCTTCAGCCATAGTAGTTCACACAATCCGTCAACAATAGCCCTAAATTATGCTTCTGCGAATGACCTTGCCACCACATTTTGCTTCTTGCTCCTCCACGTTACCAAATTTCCTACAAGAAACATACAGTACCTATAGTTGATCTTCTATCCACTATGGAACCTGCATAGTCAGTATCGGTGTAAGCTTCTAGAGCAAGAGTATTGTTTTTCTTGAACAAAATTCCTTTTCCTAGACTGCCTTTCAAGTAATGTGGCACCCTATAAGCAGCTTGAAGATGAGGCTCTCTTGGATCATGCATGAATTGACAGATCATGCTTACCAAGTATGCTATGTCTAGCCGAGTGCGAGCAAGATATATGAGTTTACCAACTAGTCTTTAATACATCCTTTACAGATTTTAGTATCTCAACAGACATCTATTCCTTAGTTTGAGGGAAAGTATCATATAATATTTTAAGAAAGTAAATGTCTTGATATTCCAAAGAATATGGGATCCTAAGAGATTGTTCTAATAGGGTGGCATCCTAGGAGATTGTTTTCCATTCCTAGATGAGTGTAGAATTCTTGGAGATTAATTTCTATTCTTAGAAATTGTTTCTTTTTTTTTGTCTCTACTCTAAGGTGTATATAAACGTATAATCCTAAATTATTTATTATGAAAAGAATTCATTATTTTGTCTCACATTTCAATATAGCATCAATTTATAGCCTCTAAGAAAAGAAGGTATGAGGCATTATGCCCTTTAGTTAATAACCACAGAAGAATTGTTCCCAACCTTTCACCAAAAAGACATAGATAAGCTTCAACCATTCAATTGTAAAGCATTTTTTATCCAACGAGCCATTAGAATTCAAACTAAAACATTCAATTGCAAAGCATTTTTTATCCAACAAGCCATTAGAATTCAAACTGAAGTCCTTATGGCTCTTGAGAACAGAACATACCTCTAAGGACCACACAAATTCCTTAGGATGTGAACATTACAAGTAATACACTACATCAATGACTTGAGATAATAAAAAATACTAGCAAATGGTCAAGTAGTTAAGTTAAAATATTGATAATACTCGTTCTTGCTATGAATAAGTAATCAAATTAATGACCTCAAACTTATTTATAAAAAAATTTTCAAGTATCAAATTATGCCCTCAATATATAGAACAACAAAAAGAAGGGAGAGATTCCAATGTCTAGAGAGGTATACCATAGAACTAAACTATATCTATATAGGAACATGGAAGTATTGTGACGTGATTACATCAACATGAACATCATACAAGATGCGATAAATACAGGAATATTGATACCAACCTCATTATGCAATTACCGCTAGAAAGTCAATTTATAATTAAGTTCAAATTATAAGATGAAAAATCTCACCAATTCTCACAATACTTTTGAGCCTACCTTGGACTCCAATAAAGATATCTCTGAACGAAGTCTATCACCCTCCCTCTCCAATGATTTAATTCTCTTGGCTTCATTATTTAGTCTCTCATTGAGCAATTTTATTTCATCAAGTTGACGGTTATTCACTTCCTTTTGTTCACGTAAGCTACTCTCAAATTCTTTGAGACAATGCTCCTTCTTTGTAAGGGTTGATTCCCAATCCTGCACATAATTGAGAAAGATAATCAGAAAAAATCATTAGAACTAAGGAGAGAAGTAAGGGGGAAATGGAAAAAAGAAGAGTCCCAATTCCAAGACCTGAAGAAGAGCAACATTGGATGCTTGATCCCCTGTTTGCTCACTACTGGACCTCTTTAATTCACTAACAACATACTTCAATCTATCTCTCTCTTGAGTAACTGTTGAAATCTGCAAGTATCAAGCTATACCTTTATAAACCTAGCAATAGAAACACAATGGAACACACACACCACACAAACAAATATACACAAAAAGAAATGAAAGTAAAGATGGTACCAAACACTTAATAGGGATCATGGTAGTTAGGTAAGAGATATGTTCTATACATGCATATGTCATTGCAGATTAGTTTTCCAAGCCAAAAAAAAAAAAATCTTCTACTTACCAGTGGTATGAAGAAACATTCAAACATCATAAGCACTTAGCCAAGAGTGATATTGGCTAAAGATGCAACAAAACCTAAAAGTTATTGAACCAAGCAGTTGATGATGATTGCTATTTTCTAAAAAAGCATCCTTGAATACAAATGATGAGAACAAGACATCCATAAAATGCACCAAAAGCAATTAATAAATAGTAGAGGGGAGATGTCACTAAGACAAGTAATTTGTTTTCAGCAAGCCGAAGGGGGTGTGAAGGAAGTAAAAGCTAAGTGATTGGAAGAGGTCATAGGGAAAAAAGGAAAGGCAATTAAAAGATATTCTTAGATTAAAAAAACTGATGAGCAAAGTGATTGCAGATTCAACCCCATAAAAAGGAAACTTGATTTTGATCTGTAATTGCAACATTAACTCTTGGAATCATAAAATTTATTAATGCTTGCATATGTCCAATGTACTATAGCTCTAAACCCGAGTCAAACTGGGAACACAAACAATAGGACAAAGGAGAAAAAATTATTCAAAAGAAAATTTTGAACACTCCATTTACACATGAAAAATTACTAGTCTTCTCTCCCTAGTCAAACTATCACCCTTTTGGACTTTCATGTAGCTACTAGCTAGAAGAAAGCAAATTTGGCAGAAGTGTCTTCCTTACACGCACTTCTACATATGGATTACTCTATTACTTTAAATGACATCAATAATTTATTTTACTTCAAAGTTTTTTTTAATGTAAAAGGGGACCATTTTCAACTCCACAAAGCACTTGTGAGGAAAGGGTCAATCCAGACAATCTAAGAATAGAAAAAGGAGAGGAAGATGAAATACAAAACTATATATAGCACACTTTCTATTTGAATTAAAGTTTACCAACAATTCCATCTGCTTTATCTCTGACACCAACACTTCTGCCTTCTCTTTAGTTAAAGCAGCCTCAATTTCAGCATTTTGCTTTGCAATTTGAGTTGTTTCCAAAGCCACCTCCATTTGCTTCAAGCGTGCATTTGCCTCGCCCATCTTCATCATGTAATCAATTACCTCTCTGCATTCCATAGAAAATCCCATCAAGAGAAAAATAAATACAAAGTTATATGTATCTTCTATGTTCTAATACTATGGTTAACTTTAAGTAATAGCATAACGGAATTGCAGCATCAAAGCAATAACTATTTGCTTGTTATGCAAAAAGTTTATCAATTACTAGGATATTCATAACCTTTTCCATCTTTCAACTCAAACAACAATTTTAGAAAAACATTAAAAGGATAATAAAGGATTCTGGACATTATAAGTCAAAATATAAATTATACTTTTGTAAAGTTGCAATCTTAAAAGGTATTTCATCAAAACTTGACACATCTGGGATGTCTTTAATCATTGACTTCCAAGAAAACAACTCATCCTCCAACTTCCTCATATTCAGCTCAAGTTCTTGGAACTTAGATAACTCTGACTCTGCTCTTTCACTGCGGCTCTTCTCTTCCAACAATTTCTCCTTTAAAAGATGAATGTCTTCATATGAAGATTTCAACTTTCTTGCTTCTCTCACTTCAAACTCCTGGTAAAACGTTATAATACATAAATTACATGACTAGCTAGAAAGCAACTCACATTACAAAATAATACTTTGCAACAAAAATTAAGGGTGTATTATAAAATCTTCCAAAAAAAATCCCTAGCAATTAAATATCCTTTTCTTAATGGGATGAGAGATCAATTTTGATGAATTACTTTGATTGTTGGCTTGTCAATTTCCTCATTTGCGCTAAATTGTTAGGAACTCATCATATTTCATTGGGTGTTATTGTTTTCCTTAAAAAGACGAGAATGAGTAAGATTTTGCATGCCTCTAGTTTGAATAGAACCCTCCAACTATTCAATGTACTTGCACATGTTGCTTGAAGGACAATGATGCAATGTCCTTAGAAATTCAACAGCAATCCAAGAAGTACAATATCGTATATTTCCATGCAATGTTGTACTTACACGAAATGCATGACATTCCAAGAATGGATTAACAAAAATAAACAAAGAATATGATGCATAAGAAAACAAAATCAAGAACGAAAAACTTGAAACCCAGGTCGCTCTACAATCGTTGGCACATCTTATTAACAATTTTTGTCCAAATTTAAATCAACTTTGCATTATTAACTACAGCGAGTGGATATCTAGTTGTATATAACAAATGAATAACAAGAATAAAAGCCTCACACTGGCGACAATCTACAAACCTCAAAACCAAACAACTTTGAAAAATACATTAGTTTTATTTATGTTCAATCCCCTCTATACTTGTAGAGTTGGATTTTATCAACTATGAGCAAAGAAATCAAGCTAAAAGAAATTCAACAAAATTACTAGAACTCCTTAGCCAACATTCATCAAATAAAATTTATATAATTTGCTCAAAGAATTTAAAGGAGAATGGTTTTTTTAATGATATTAATCATTTCAATAAATGAATGTTGCAAGTCCCTTCTTCAAAACTGAAGACATTCTAGATAATTGCAACAAAAATCTTCAACTACATCAAAAGAAACCTGAAGTAAAAACATAAGAGTAATAAGGAGAGACCAACTTACAAAATTCCTAAGCTCTTCTTGCAGATGTTTAACCAAATTATTGCTCTCAGTAAAGGAACATTCTTGGTTTGCAGAACTTGATAATTTCTTTTCCAATTCAATTTTTTGGATCAAACACTGAAGAGAAGAATGGAAATATTATCAATTATATGACCACACTGCCAATGAGATTTTGAAGGAGCATCCCCTTGAAACCAAACTAAAGTAGCTTGCTAGTAAATATATACAAGTCATCAAAGCAAGAAAACATAAAAGATTAATGTACCTCATCAAGTTGCATTTTCAAATCTCCCAACTGCTCCTTCATGAGTTCTGATTCTTTCTCAGCATTTATAGCTCTCAATTCCATTTTCTCAAGCTACCAAAAATAGAAGTGTCAGTCTTATCAATACTTGTGCTTAGTAATAATATAAACAAAATTCATGAGCTACTAACATCTGCCCTTATTTTTGAAACAGAAAATTTTGATTCTGCTTTTAGCTGCGCAAGCTCATTATTCAGACGTTTTTTCTCCCTTTCTGTGCTTTCAGAAAGATGGCTAAGTTTTCTCTCTAAACCTTTTTCTTTTTCTTCTGCAGAAGCTGCGATGGACTCAGCATTCTTGCGAAGGTTCTTTTCACTCTCAAGTGTTACCTGATATCATAATGGGACCACGAGGTCATTAAAATTTGAAAGGGGTGGGTTAGAAACAGAAAGAGAGAGAGGTTGCCACAAACAAAAAGAGCAAAGGCAACAAAAATACTTAAAATTATGGTTGTCTCACAAAATTAAGAACTAGAGTAAAATTTTAATATTCAATTGTCATTACTAAAAACTAGATACTTTACACTAAGGATTTACCTACAGGATCTCATCTACTATTTGATAATCAATGTAGATGAAGATGTTGAAACTAAAATTAAAATTCATATTTTTATATGCTTGTACCTTATCATAAGAACAAAATTAAATCATATTTTCATATGCTTGTACCTTTCTCGTAAGAATTTTGAAAGCAAAGACAAGCTAATTGATGATCTCAATATTTCACCCATAAACAATAGTTATGCTAGTATTGGCAACGGTGAATGCACTAGGAATGGCGATGTTTCTCACTTATGATGGATATATGTACAATAATAATTTTGGGTAGTTAAGGACTTAAAGGATGCCAATTTCCTATATCTCTACATGATATTGTACA
The DNA here is from genome assembly GCA_024678245.1 of Erythroxylum densum. Lineage (NCBI taxonomy): Eukaryota > Viridiplantae > Streptophyta > Magnoliopsida > Malpighiales > Erythroxylaceae > Erythroxylum > Erythroxylum densum. Next base: position 19,037,267 of record JANPWT010000005.1, read on the forward strand.
CAGCAAAGATCTGGATGAATTAAGGAATATGGATGATTTTTTTTTCTACAATCATCATGCTGATGGGTTATTGACCAATCTACTTGATGATGGTCATATGCATACTACATGAAAAATTCAATGAGGCTTCTATCTCCACACTCATTGGCTCAAATTATGAAGCAATGAATCTAGGAGAACAACTAAAATACATGTACTATGGTTGGTCACATCATGCACGACCATAATTATGAAACAAAATTACAAAAGTTTCCTAGCAAAGAAGAGCCCCATAGCCAAAATGTTAAACACCAAATGACCATCAGCCCAATAGGCTCTGACCTAAAATAGCAAGCATACTCTACTCAAGTAAGTAACATATCTCATCTAACTTAGTTATAACAAATACACATACATTAAAGAAAACAAGTCCACAAAGTGTACCTCAAGTTTACTATGTGATTCCAGTTGCTTCTTGAACCTGCATTGGGAATCATTAATCTCCTTCAAAAGTTGTTCTTGCAGTGCATGTTCACGTCCTTTGGCAGCAGCAAGTTCTTGCTCTGTATACAGAAACTGATCTCGAAATCTCTTCCTCTCAGCTTCTGCCCAAAAGGTAAAACTTAATTCAAGAATTTAGCCTTTCCAGTAAAACGATTCCATTCACAACATCCAGTAATTAGAGTTCCTTATTACAGGAATTTTTTTCAAGCGATAACCTACCGACTTTGAAGAAGTTTTCATTCAATGCCTCCAATTTAGATTGATATTCCTGAACTTGCTTCTCTGCATTTCTCAAGGCGTCCAGAAATTCCGACTTCACCTAAAAAATGAATAGCAAACAATTCAAAAATCAAAGAGAAAAGGGAGGCCATTTGGAGAAAATTGAGAAGGATTATTACCATTTGGCGGCATTGATAAGTGCAGAGCATGTGATCGGAAGTGGTGGGAGGAGGGGGAAGAGAAGAATCCGGAGGAGGAGAAGTAATGAGAGGCTGGTTCTCGTAAATGACAAGACGATTATCGGAGGCGGGGGGCGGGGAGCTTTCGACGGAAGTTTTAGACCTCTTGTTAGGTGGAGTTCGGAGAATCATTGTGGGGAGTCTGGTCTAGGGTTTGAAAGGCAATTCCGGTTAAACGAAAGACGCCGACGATATTAAAAATAAACTGTTTGTTAGTATTACTGTGTAATTGTTGGGTCTTTGGTTGTAATTAAAACTTTAGAATGAAATAAAATGAAATGGTTAATAAGGAAATTAAACTTAAATAGATATGATATTAAAAAATATTTACTTGGGATAGAATGAGGTATGATATAAAACTCTCCTTTTTATCTTATTTTATCATAAACTCTCTTTTCAGAAAATAGAATAATGTTAAATTTTATTCCATTTCATTCTATTAATAAACCTTTAATCAAACATAAATAATAAAAATAAAAAACTTCTAATTTTGGGGTTTAAGATGAAATGTAAAATGATAAGCAACTTTATATTATATTACATTATAAAACTTTTTTTATTAAAAGAAAATTGCTTGAGCAAATTACAAAATAAGTTTGGGGAAACAGATCCCCGACTTTTCCTCAAAAAGGAAAGAGTGGCATCCAGAAGGTGCAGTAACAAAATAAGTAACCCCTACAGGTAGGTGGCCAGCT
>JANPWT010000005.1:19091183-19107541 GCA_024678245.1 Erythroxylum densum
CATGCTCTATATTTAATTGGAACATTGTATGATGAAATGATTGAATTATACAGAAAAATTATGCATAGAAAGATTAGTCAAAATCACTTTGACATTCCTAAATATTTGGGTGGTCATGATACGTTGCTAGATGCTAATCTTGATCTATGATTATAAATTGTTTAATTGGAAAATTAAAGATAAATTAAAAGAAGTTTTAATTTATCTAATTTTAATTATGAATTAAAATTAGATTTTATGATCATTGCCAATGTATTTGGGAACCTAATGAGTTTTACGTATGTAATGGGTTGAAGAGAACAAAGTTAATTTAATCAAGTTGAACTTAATTGTAAAGTTTGAGATATTTAATAATTAAATATGAGATATTTAATAAATAAGGATAAATATGAGATATTGAATCTTATATGGGCATAATTGGTATTTAATTAGATTATTTGTAATTCTAATTAAAGTTTAATTGAAATTAGAATTTAATTTCAATTAAATTACTAAAACTTCTAAAACTTATTATAAATAAGCTTAAGCTTTAAGAAGCTAGCACTTCTTGCTTAACACTTTCTGTAAGAGTTATAGAGTTCTCTTAACCTATTCTATGGATAACGTTAGAGGCTGAACACTTGTGCGACTATAATAGTTGAGACAGATCAGTTTCGGAAATAGTTGGAGGGATACGATAAGACAAAAATTAAGCTTCGGAATAAGGTACGAATTAAATTTTTACGTTATTATGATTTGTGTTAATCATTTTTATAGAGTTGAATAGATCTTGATTTTTAGGAAATCAAAAGTCACGAAAAAATTTTGTAATTATTTCGCTGTGTTTGGGATCAGATTTCAATCCAGTTTCCTAACACTCACAACCAACATTAGCTACGTTTTTCAACACCTATTACACTGTTGATTGCCAAAACTCCCACGCAAGATGCACTTCTTTGCAGAGACTTCAACATACAAGCCATGTGTCTCACTTACTGTATATTACGTTTAGCTTATCGGAAAAAGTCTGGATTAAGATGGTTTTATTTATTTATTTATTTATTTATTTATTATTATTATTATTATTAAAAAATTTAAAAAAGATGTATTTTATTTTATTAAAATATTTTTATTATTTAAAATAGTGATATTCATTAACAACTACTATATAATAATTATCAAAATTTTTCTTTTAATAGAAACACAAGCTTTTGTTAAATATGTGACTTGTTTGTAACATGATATCGCTGAATAATTAGTACTTCAAACACACATGTTATATATAACTTGTATCTTTATTTTTTATATTACATAAAAATAACTGAAGTAAATTTTGATTAACATGTTTTAACATAATTTAAAAATTAGGATTGATTTTAATTTTTAAATTTGTAGTAATTGTTTTTTTTAATTTCATTCCAATAAATATGAGATCAACCTTTAAGTAAACAAAAAGGAGAAGGAACTTGAATTGAAGTTATACCAAGTAACTCTTACATCAGAAGATAACAACCTCAAAGAATAAAAAACTCGGATACATCACAAATGGTAGTCAAACAAGAAAATAAGAGAATGGAATTTATTGCCCATTGTTCAATTACGTCTACCAATCTGAACATGTTTAAGAGAGGCCAGTGGCTCAGAGATGAGAAGATGAGAGCTATGCGGTGAGCTTAATATTGCTATTACACCTAACAGTTTTTTTTATTTATATATCAGACATTTTTATTTATTTATCAATAATTGTAATATAAAAATAAGAAAATTAAAATAACAAAAAAAACATAAGTGATACAAAAGATCCAAAACTCTACATTATAACAGCAAAGTTGCTCATTGGACAGAACGCTAAAGTCCTTTCGTTTCTCGAGCGAAGAGAAGAAACTTTAGGGACTCACATAAGCGGGATAAGATTTATACGTTTGTGGATAAAAGATCTCGTTCCACATAAGCATAAGCAAGCATCGGTGAGAAGCAATTATACAAGGAAACAGATCTTCTGTTCCCTGTGTTAGATTGTTTTCACCATTATAGATAGTTCTAGATTAGTGATTTTTTACTTAGCTAATCATTCTTTATTTGTAATTAGGACTATTAATTTCCCCAACTACCTCTGTATATATACTCTCTGTTTCCACTTTTGTAAATAAGAAGAATCATATTTGAAATTCCACAACCTGTATTCTGATTCCACCCTAATTAACAAGTTCACTCCACTCTTCCTTTTTTACATGGAGCTACTCTCTTTCCTCCAAATCTCTTTCATCTTGCTGGTACTCGTCTACGTGGTTTTAAGGGTATCTACAAAATTAAGAACAAACAGGAGATCCAAGTCCAAGATACCACCAGGACCGTGGCGCCTACCAGTGATTGGGAACCTACACCAGCTTGCAGGCCATTTGCCCCATCACATCCTAACACAATTAGCCAAGAAATATGGTCCTGTTATGCGTCTTCAGCTTGGCGAAATTTCCACCGTCGTTATTTCTTCTGCAGAATTTGCAAAAGAAGTGATGAAGAATCAGGACACTATCTTTGCAACGAGGCCCTATATATTTTCTCAATTTATCTTAACTTACGGTTGCAAGGACATATCTTTAGCACCGTATGGAGAGTACTGGAGACAAATGAAGAAGCTTTTCATTTTGGAGATACTAAGCAGTAGACGTGTTCAGTTGTTCAGATCGGTGAGAGAAGATGAGATATCAAACCTCATCAAAATCATTTCTTCCAAAGCAGAGTCATCCTCGATTATTAACCTGACTAAGATGGCTACCGACATGACACTTAATATCACCTCAAGAACAGCGTTTGGTAAAATAAGGGAGAGACAAGCAGTCATAAGGATTGTTAAAGGCATCGTGGAGATGGCAGGGTTCAGCCTTCTTGATACTTTTCCTTCCATTAAGCCTCTTCATTTAATCACTGGAGAGAGGTCCAAACTCGCAAGGGTACATCGAGAAATAGACACCATATTCGAAAAGATCATCAACGAGTGTAGGATGAGGAAGGATTCACCAATGGAGAGTGACAGAGACCGCATTATCGATGCTCTTTTTGAAATTCAAGACCAAGGCACGATCACTCCTTTTACACGGGACAACATTAAAGCAATTATGTTAGTAAGTGCTACTAAATATCTTCTCCTATTTGATTTGATTTTTAATTTTTCTTGTTTACTTCTATGAATCTTTTCTCCTTCACGAAGTCATTATAAGTTATAACACGAATTGGAATTAAAATTGAAATTAGAAATGGAATTATATCGGGCTAATGGATGATCCTAAATACGGTTGTACATCCGACGAACACAAAAAGTCAATTTTTTAATTTTTAAATAAAATGATATTGTTTTTTTAAAATTCAACAAAATAAATTATTAAGTAAATTATTTTAAATAAAATAATATTATTTTATTTAAATTAATAAAATAATATTATAAATTCAAAATCGACCATAATTTTTTAAATTCAAATTTACTCCAAATTTTGGCTAAAATAAATTTGAGATATTAATTTTGAGTTAAGTGGATCGCTCCTGTCTTTGTCCTCCTTCATTGAAATTGTTAACTTCATTATTAAAAATGTTCAAAATAAAAATTTTATGTAAGTCCTATTAATTTAATATTAGAGTCTTATAGTTATATGAAAGCTTAATTGTAAATTGTAATAGAAGGTTTTATCTAATCTGTAAAGTAAATGATTTTTTTTGACGATTTTAAACATTCCTACAATATCATATATAATGTTTTGAAATGCATAACTTTGAGTTAAATATGAATTTAAAGGTTAATCTAGTTACCTACAATCCTTTTCTTGTCTAACCTTTTCTTATCTATTGTGCTGTAACAACATATAATGATGTTAGAAAATTACTATCAATTATATTATTGAACTAATATTGTTATAAAATAATAAATAGAATTTTTAATTATGAAATCATATCTATATGAACTTTTTAACATACAATGCTAAACTGAAAAATATATAAATCAATCAAGCTTTAATTTTATAGTAGTGATAACTTTTCAAAAGTATATTAAAAAATAGCTAGACAGACTTTTATTTTAAGATTAAAAAAATAATATTTCAACCTAAATTAAACAAGTATGTCAAACATTAGATGATAAAAATAAAAGTTTAGTATGACTTGGATAAGAAAGTTTGTTTCTCCAAAAAAAGATAACCTGTAGATTTTGTGTCCATAGGAACTTAATCTTTTGTCCCGTTTAGTAGTGAATCATCATGAGAAACTAAAGTTTACTAAAGTTAATTAGAATTCTTTACACTTCAATTTTATTTATTAGAAAGTAGACAAAATCAGGGGTAATGAAAATTCCTTACTTTTTTTCTCCTCACATTCAAACACCCAAATAGCTTCTTATTTTATGGAATTGTCTAATTTCAGAACATTTTCGGTGGTCGGATTGATACTTCATCTGTAGTTTTGCAATTAATGGGCGATGTCAGAAATGCTTAAAAATCCAAGAACAATGGGAAGGGCACAAACAGAGGTTAGGGAAGTCTTTGGCAAAGTAGAAAAAATAGATGAATCAAATCTTCATGAATTGAAGTACCTAAAATCAGTAATCAAAGAAACATTAAGGTTGCATCCTCCTCTTCCTTTACTGCTACCAAGGGAAAACAGTGAAGAAGGGGAGATTAATGGGTACGAAATACCTATTAAAACTAGGATTATCATCAACGCCTATGCAATTGGAAGAGATCCCAATTATTGGACTGAAGCAGAGAGGTTTTGTCCAGAGAGATTCCTTGATAGTGCAGTTGATTACAAGGGTACAGATTTTGAGTTTATTCCTTTTGGAGCTGGAAGGAGGATTTGTCCCGGAATACAAGCAGGTATAGTCATTGTTGAGCTTGCACTTGCGAATTTGTTGTATCATTTTGATTGGAATCTGCCCAACGGATTGAACTCAGAAAATCTCGACATGACTGAAGCTCATGGCATTGTAACCCACAGGAAAAATGACCTCAATTTAATGCCCACCTTGGTCTATCAGTAGCTTATTTGAAGGAAAAACTAAATATAATAGGATGGTTTTTCTCAAACACCTTGTTAATGGTGTGAAAGAGTGCTGTTTTATATGTAATCTTCTTTTATCGCCACTTTTGTTCATTAGCTTGTTGGGAGTAATGCTGTGTACGCTAATATATTATATAATCTACCAAAATTGTCAAAGGGTAAAATTTTCATCTTCCTTCTTTATGGACTTTCCACATCTTTGAGACAAATCTGTTGCTTGTATAATACGTGCCTGTTTGGATAGGTTTATATAAATAGAGGTTTTATCAGTAGAACTTTTTTTAGAAGAGTTTTTTTAAGAAGTCAGTTGATTATTTGGTTATCAATTAAAAAAACAGCTTTTTTGAAAGAGTTTTATACAATAGACTGCTTGGTAATATAAAAATAAAAAGCATTTTTATTAATTTTAGTTATATTTTTATTTTGTAATAAAAAGTATTTATGCATATAAATAATATTTTAAATATATTAAATAATATGCAAAACACTGTTGCGGACTAAACCGAACAATAAAAATTAAATTCTATCTAGACCAATTAGAGATAAACGTACCCCGTCGATAAGTAATATAAAACGGTAAGAACCAGATATCGTACCCAAGGAAAATTCAACACGCAAGACAATTAAATTAAACGATGAAAAATTACTCAAACAATCAAGAATTGATTGATTTGAAAATAAAGTAAGGAAATCAAGGGAATATGAAAAATGCAACGTATGAGTTAAAACCACTAGATTTTATCAAATGAAAAAAATCGGTTAAGGTGTTAGATTTTAATTGGATTAGACACTAAAAATAAAATTGTAAAAGTAGATTGATTTAGGAAATACTTCACTTAAGCAAGTCAAACCTAATGTTCATGGCGTTCCCTTCCTGTTACCTATGAGTAAAAAAAAACCACAACTATGAGTAATAATTTGATCCTTTGGATCATTTTCTTAACCTAGAATACATTCTTGGCATTCGGTGCTCTGTGACTATGTTGGCATGGCATGTATGAATTTCAGAGAGTGTGTCAGGCAGAAGATTACATTTGCAATCATGTGACTTAACCTGCATTCCATCTTTAGCTAACCCAGAAAACTGTATAAACTCATGCCTAAGATCTTTGCAGTGATAATTGATAATGCTTTATGCCTTCTGGTACCTGTCTCATCTCAAGAAAATCTTACACAAACCTAACTTTCCAACAAGAACCAATGGATGCTAGCTTCCCTTTCTTCAAGTTTTCACTAAAGCATCATAAAGAACCTTGAAGCTCAAGTAATGACTACAAATATAGAGATGCTGCAAACACAATGTCTCTCTTGATTTTTGAAACAGCCTCTTCAAATTTTGCCTCCAGTTCTGTCTCACCAATAGACTTTGCTGCTTGTATAAGCTGCTGAAGAACTTCCTCCAATCTCCTAATCGCCCTGATTAAGCTTCCCTCAAATACTTGCGTTATTTCCATTATCTCATAAAATTTGGATCCTTTTGCCCATGCATACACAGCCTCCATGATATCAGGCCGAAATGAACTCACAAAATTCTCTACATCTATTTTGACCTGTCAATTAAATATCAAAGAAAAAGATTTGAGCACTAGATCAAATGATTGCTTAAGAAAAAACTGTCCCCAAGATGCTTAAATTTGAATATCACAAATCTGTGAGCCAAGTTTTATCCAAAGTCCAGCTAATCCAATTTTGTGTCATTTAAACAACTTAAGTTTGCAATATCGATACTATCATAATTTAAATACCTTACTTGTTCTTCAACTTTACTATTCTGGTCCCAAATCCATGTTAAAACCATGTTTTGAGTTGAATGCAAAGAAGAAATCATAAAATATACCAAGCAAGAAATCCAACAATACCTTGCATTCAAGCTGAAGTTTGCCAACCATTCGAGCTGCATCTTGCAACTGAGTGAAAAGCAAGTCAAGTTCTTCTCTAGGTTTTGCAGCATCTTGAAGCTTCTCCTGCCAAACGAAACAAGAGAGAAGAGACACCATCTCTTCTACCTTTATATCCTTTAGAACACCATTAAACATCAGCTCTGTGAGGGTCAACTCATCTGCACTACTAATTTCACAAGCAACCTTTCCCTTTAATTCAACAACGTCATCACTTGTGATATATCTGCAATTAAAACCACAGTAACACTTAGATATCAGTACCAAACAGTCAGATTCATTATACAGCAAACTTTGTTTACAACAGATTACAACAACTAGGCCAAACAAGTCAAAACTGAATGTCACTGAGCTACGATTGTTGAATATTAAATAGTGGTGTTCATCAATCACAAAAGCATGGAGCATAACTGCATAATCATGCATTTGAAAGATTACTTTTAATCCCTCTCTGGTGTAGAATCCCTGTATATACAGATTATTAATTTCAGAACTGCAGAACATACACAAGGCATTTCAATCCATCTCTTCCAGGATCCATCCCACAACACAGAAGGAACAAAACCAAGCAGTGGTGGCACAAAAAGAAGAATTGTGGGGGACTTGCCAGAAGTAAATTCAAAACAAGACATCACTAGAATTTTCTGGTTTTAATCAATAGATTATTCCTTGTGAGAAGAAGATTTTTTTTAAAGAAGTGGAAATATTCTTACCCTAGTCTCCGGAGAACTCTTTTTCTAGCTTTAAGCTCATCTTTGAAAGCCAAGACAGTGGAAGAACGCATTGCTTTCTTGATTGACTTAACCTTAGCAGTTAGTTCATACTTCGTGTGTAAAACTCTAAGCCTCTGCTCAATAAGAGTAGATTTTGCAATTTCATGCTTTTCAAACAGGTGCTCTAAAGCCTCCATCCGACGCACTGCCTTTTTGTATGAGCTACTTTGGATCTGAGATTGAGGACATTAGAATGATAACAATTAAAGGGAAGGAAATTCTGGAAAGAGACGAGGAAAATAAGAAGCCCAGCATCATATATAAACAACATATTAATACATATTAATACCTTCATGTCTCCTTCAGGATCTAGAGGCAGCCCAGTAGGCTTTCTAGAAAGAAATTCTGAAATCTGTTTCAATGTGTTCTCTCGAACTTCTAATGGCAGAAGATCTTTTGACATGTACAAACGAGCACTACTAAGATTAACAATCTGTTTAAACATAATAAAATTAGATAAACGGCAACAATAACACAGACAAACAAAAACATGAAATTTTTTTATACAAGCTAAGTTGAGATTAAATCCATTTCTCAGGACATAATTTCACTCCTTGAATGTGGTAACCAGGAAAAAGAAAACCAACTCAAACAGTATCCTCTAAATCGAGGAATAAACTTCAATTGACTTCACAAAAAGAAAAGATCACTGTCATATGAAAGTCTGTGTGTTAAAAGGAATAATCAGAAGTTTCCCTTTCAAATATGACATAAAAAAATAGAATATACCAATCATCAATTAGATTAAAATATGCAAAGCTGCTGCAGAAATTCATGAAAAGGTTATTGAAATTTTCAGTAACATGGAGAAGCTTGAAAACTTGAACAAAGCAACATATTGGAAGTATATCAAAATGAAGAAAGCAAATAGCATCTTCTGAACGCTAGATTTATGTGCACCTAAAGTAAGAACAGACAATTCTATGCATATTTTTCTAGAAAATTTTATCACATGAATGTATTGAACTACCAGGCATTAAAAATTTTCAACATTTTTTCTCAAAATTTATCCTTAAAGATCAAGACGATAATTTAATTCAAGAAATGAAAGGAAGATGGTCACTGTAATATGTGCAAGTCAAGCACTCCAAAACAGATAAAGTTGATATTCATCTTTTAGCAAATGTGTCTGATTTTTAAATCAAAGTACATATAGAAATATTTTACCTCTACTTCATATTAGGGAACAGAATAGCTGATTCAAATATAATTTTACATCCTTATTATTGTTTTTAATATAGTTTTACTAGATTTTACAGAGCTGAGCTGAACCAACATAGGCAAGTTGAGGTTCAGTTCACATAAAAAATAGGCACGAACATGAGCTTGAACTCAACTCAAAGCACAGGCTTGGCTCAGGCACAAGTTGAGTACAATAAACAAGCTTGAGCTTGCTAAAGCTCGACATGGTTCAATATAAGGTTCATTCAAGCTTTAGTTTGGTTACAAAAAGTTAAACCTAATATACAATATATATATATAAATGAAACTTAACTGAGCCTTTAAACAATCTATTTATGAACATGAATGAACTGAACCTTCCATATTTAAGTTTTGGTTTGATTATTAAAAATTTTGGTTTGAATTAGTCCATTTATTTAAATAAATGAGTTCCGAACTGCTCTTTATCGAGCCACACATTGAGCCTTTAACAAAGGCCTGGACTCATTTATATATTCCTTAAGCGACTATGAATCAATCTAGTTCATTTTCAGTCAGAACAAGTAAAGAATGTTCAAAAAATTTGACTCAGTCACTGGGAAAAGAATAAAATAGTGGAGACAGATACCAGCGTAAACAGCATATATTATCAAGTACTTACTTGGGATATGGGAACAGAAACAACAAGAGGCTCCCCAGGCTCTTTCAGAGGAACAATCGTAATTTTCTTTTTAGCAATTCCTTCTCTGCTCACCAAACATCTCATAAGGACATCCACTGTATAGTTTGCATCTGCTGGTTTTTTACCAGCATCATCTAATGTGTTCAACAAATGATAATTAGATGTGCAAGTTATGATAACAACAAGCCCAACAAATAATGGAACTCCTACCTTCACCAGCAGTTTTTACTCTGTCAAAATTGACTACCACTCCCCAAGCTATTGGGTCTTCAATCAAGAAAGATGGGGAGTTATCATCAGTCCCAGTGCATTGGACGCAGACAAGCCTGCCTGATTGGAGATAGGCCAAGCAATACTTGGGAGAAAACACAATATCACGAATATCCTTTTTCAAACTTTTATATTGCTTAATTAGCTCATAGTAGTTCTTCAAACTATCTTCTTCTTCAATTATCATTGAATCCCTCTCTTCCTCAAGGGCTTTGGCTTGTTTCTGCAAATATAATTGATCAATATGCAAATGAAAAACCAAGCAATAAATTGTCCAAGCAGAGGTGAAATAAACCAGAGGATCAGCAACATCCAAGATTAGTAATCATAGTGGAAATTCGTTAGCATATACCATATTCCCCTTTCTGGAGACTTTCTTTTTTTTTTTCAATAATCTGATTTGTAGTCCACATTATTGCATTTTCTTCATTTAATCCTCTCATTTTAATGTGTCTATTTTAAATTCTTACAGAAAGAAAAGGTCAAAAAACTCTTCTTCCAACTCCATTAGGAACTCGGCAAAAAATATTTTTTCAGTCCTCCTACTTGTCATATTTTTCTATTTCAGTACTTTTATATGAAGAAGTTTTCTGTTGAAGTCCTACTAAAAGTCGAACTATCAAATAGATGATAGAAAAAAAATATGGACTATTTTGACAAAGTTACCATCATAGCAGCATGTATCAAAGCTGATATAGGAGTAGGGCCTTCCATTGCATCCGATAAAACGAAGTATAAGGAACTCAGATAGCTAAAAGAAAATATGGATTATATCACATCAGAAAGGTAAAAATACGCTTCTTCCAACTCCATTAGGAACTTGGGAAAAAATATTTTTTCAGTCCTACTTCTCATATTTTTCTATTTCAGAACTTTTACGGAGAAGTTTTCTGTTGAAGTCCTACTAAAAGTAGAACTATCAAAATAGATGATAGAAAACAAATATGGACTATTTTGACAAAGCTAAAGAAGGCAGGGATTTCATTGGCACATTTCAAAAAGAATAAGAACTTCAAAAGAAAAAGTTAAAGCAATAAGACTGAGATGACAAATCAACTGAAGTACAAGGATCACAAAAAATGGTTATCCTTTCACTTCTATCTCTTGAAAAATAATTAAAAAATGATTATGACATTGAGCTCAGTATGATCCTTTAATTACTCATACAAACAATAAATATTATTTCTCCACATACTGACACTCAAACAATCTGCATACTTCTGATGGAATAACTACAATTAGTCTCTGTAATATCAATTATTAAAAGGCCATTCCCCCCTTTCTTTTCCAATCCAACTATATGTGCATATTGGTTAATAGTAGGTACTCTAAGTACCTTTGATATTGTCAACTTGATCTGTCTTCTTATCTAACTTCTCATATGCTTTTTCTTTCCTTCATGCATAGTCAGTACAATAGCCCTTATCAAACAACACAAGTCCGGGAACCAAAAAACTAGGAGAAAGACAGGATATAGCACTAACTACCTACTCCTTAAAGTTTAGCCTACAACATCTAATATAGTAAATTGTTGGTCTTTGTTAAGGTGCATCCTATACGTTATTAGTCAACTTCTGGTGTATATTAATTCACTCGTTCGTCACAAAACATGTGTTAAAATAGTAAATCTTAGTTAAATGAAATAAACAGCAGAATCAGTTTCCCAATTGTTGTAGCTTGTACTCTATACAAATAAATCTCACAGAATGTGTCCTAGAAATAAGAAAACAGAGACAGACTTACATCTTATCATCTGGAACAAACAAAACTGAGGTCAAAAGATCAACCACAAGGGATGGAAACTTCAAGTTTCTATATGAACTAACCTCAAGGTCAGGTATGGCTCGATCAGCTTGAAACTGGTAGAATGAATTACGGAGCAGATTTTCAGGATCACCATCTTCCGAGCGTAATTGATTTAAAAGCATATTGTATGTCAAATGGAAGGCACTGAAATGAAGTATAACAAGAAGTCAACAATAACTTCCTCTACAAACAATCTTTTTCAGAATAACCCATATTGTCAATTTGGCACCAAGAAATTGAATATGCATATTTATGATTTTCGCATCTCAAGACTCTTCCACCACTCAACTGCTGAATTTGGATCCAGGACCAGCTATTGTCATTTAAGCAGGTATATTGAGATCGCAGAAGACTCTATAGTCACGTCAACCATCTAACCAACTAGCAATAAGCTTCTATATAGATCAATCTTAGAAAGGGAAAACATGAATATCATATTTCCAGTCAGGTGGACCGTATTGAATTTAAAAGTGATTCACCAAGATTATATCAGAACTCAATAAAACTATGAATCAGACTTGAGGATTGGTACATGCAGAAGTAACCAAGTACCTGTTCAAACTATCAGCATTTCCTTTAAGCATCATCTTAGCTGTAGAAGGCTCAAGCTTCTCATCCACCATGAGTATGCATACTCCACGTTCATCAATTCCACGACGACCAGCACGGCCGCTCATCTGTATGTATTCTCCACTAGATATCCATCTAAACTTGTCTCCATCAAACTTACGGACATTTGTGAACACAACAGTTTTTGCAGGCATATTCAACCCAATGCTGAAAGTTTCTGTAGCAAACAAACACTACAGAAAAAGAAAAAAAAATTCAATCATCATCCCATACGAATAGACAGGGTAAATGACACTAAAAAGAACAATCATTGCAAGCAGCATCGAAAGAGAAAATGGATTTTGCAGCATGTGTACTGGCTAGTATATAGGCAAAATCTTCATGTGTCAAACGAGAGGCTTGGAAGATGGGGCCAAAGAAGTAACAACATTTCTGGAGGAAAAAGAACTAAATTTGATAATGAATCCTAGTTGAACAACTGTAAGATGCCTATAAACCTTGATCAAGCCTTCTTGAAATAAAATCTCAATCACTTCCTTAAGAATTGGAAGCAGGCCAGAATGATGCACACCAATTCCCCGCTTCAAGAGAGGCAACATGTTTGAAACCTGAAAACAGAGACATTTAACTTGTTAGAAACAAATTCACACATAAAAGGTGCAATTTCAAATTTTTTATGTTTAACATACACACGATACAGCACATACAAGCCATCCGTTGTATAATACAGCACATGTTACAGGAGTTCACATTGACAGAAGTGTAAAGAATACCTATTTAATATATAAAAGTCCCCAAAACAAAGATTAACTCTTTAAAGATTTAGGAATCAGGCGTATTAGATCAAGAACAAAACATAATAAACAAAACTCAAGTTGGCTGGAAAAAATCCAAAATAACAGCTAGCAAGGTTTACTTCATCCCTTAAGGGATTGATAATATTGATAAATATTATATCATGTGATCCCCAACAGCTTTTGGTGGCTGTAATGCATGAGAAAAAGCTTGTACACCCAAGGAAAAGTCATCCCTCTCAACAAATAACTTTATATTGTAAAGATGAAGTTGATTTAATTTATCATAAAACAACCAATTGGTTTCTAAAGTGTGGGCATGTTAATTAACATTAAGAAAATGATGCTCTAAAAGCACTACTTTTGCCAATGTGAATCCATGATTAGTTTCTAAATCATGGGAAGATCGAGCAGTTCTCAAACGCTGCACTCACAATTACATTTTCCAATATGGATCTTCCACATTTTCCCAATACCATGAATAACATTATTCATTTCATAAGCACAAGGTATAACAACTATGAAACATGATAATGTTTAAAATCCAAAACAGAGACGGAAAAACAGAAAAAACCTGGGAAAAAAATAGATAGACAATGCCATGTAAAATGAGCTACAAATCAACCAAAAAGGAAAAGAAACTCAAATAGCGTTTTATGCGTCGCATTATTTAGTAAATAGCTAGACATTACAGTTCATGAGCAGAAACCTAACAGATGCAGAACTCAATTAACTGTTGAGGAACAAAACTTACCTGAGGGAGTTTCTTGTCATCATCTGATAGCATGTCCATGGCACTCCAGAATATGGTTTCAATATTGACTTTCTCATCATCACTGTTGAGATCCATTTTTGCCATCTGTAGTGCCAAACACAAAGACATCCAATGGTTTATTAAGGACAAGGAAGAAGTACAATCTGTGTGAAAAGAAATGGTTACCAAATTGATGCATCTTCAGCTATAGAAACATGTTTCCAAACAATGGACTATTATGCTCATTTGCACATCCAGAATTACAGCACAAAAGAAACAGATATGAGGACAAAGCTAAATATTGGCAAAATAAAGTCATACATTTTGGGTTGCTTGGGTCACAGAGGAAGCTAGTAACAACATTAAGTAAATTAGGATAACAAAATCAAAGAATTGAAAATGTAAAAGAAAAAAGAAAATCAAATGAAATTAATATGGGACAAAGAAAATACCTGCATGGCAAGGAACTCACATTCTCTTTTGCTAAAACTGAAAAGAATAACCGGATCATACTGCCTCTGTATTATCATTTTTACCAACTTAAAAATATCAGTTTCTTCCCCAAGTTTTCCCACAATCAAGTCCTTCTGCCACTTCCCATTCTCCCTTTTTTTTTCACCTTCACCCTTGGGAACCAATGCATTTAAAGCTTTCTGAAAGCTTTCCTCTCGAAATTTTCCCTTTTCATCCACCGTCAAGTACAAACCATCACCTCCAGCAGGAAAAATATAATGCTGAAGGGGCGTTGGACGATAATCAGTATAAACAATGTGGCACGGTTGTTGATGGACCTGGAATAACATAATGCATTTTAGATTCCACTAAAATATGTTCCATTGTTGTAGATGCACCTTTAATTCATACCACAGTCATAAGTATTCATTTATAACTTAACATCTTTACGAGGAAGTAATCAACTAATGCCAAGCACATCAAATTGTTTAAAAATTTCAACACTAAAAAAAGCAAGCAATCAAACTCTCTTTCCCTCCACATTTATGATGTGAACAAGGATCTCAAGGATACAAACTTTAGCCTCATCCGTGACCAATTTTTCACCTTGTGTCTTGTTTTGTGGGAGGAAGGAAAGGGCATGTTAAGGATATGTTCTGGAATGATAGAAGGAAAAAGCAACATTGCTTCCTCCAAATTTTAAGTTACTGTCGACTTATGAAAGGAGTATCATTTTTGCACCATATTTTACATAATTATCAGTTTGACAATATAAGTCACTTGGCCAATATACTTATCGTACCAATTATTTTAGTCACCTTTGATAAACAACCATATGGATACGTCAAAGAGAGAGCAAGTCACCTTTGCTACCCAATCAGCAAATTCTTTAGCATTAGGCACAGTTGCAGAAAGGAACACGAATCTGGAATTCTTTGGGGCCATAACAATGCTTTCTTCCCATACCACACCTCTTTCTCGATCACGCATGTAATGCACCTCATCAAAAATAATCCAAGCCACCTCACGTGTAATCTCTGATCCCTTATACTGCATACTACGCCAAATTTCGGTGGTCATCACCTACAATAAAACGTGGCCTTTTAAAAAAGCTAAAACAATTGACATAGTCAATCAGGAGAATACACACAAAAACAACAACAATAATAATAAGCCACAGTTGGGAAAGTGTGTCTGGCGCACCAAGCAAGAAGCATTAGGGTCAATAGTTACATCTCCAGTCATCAAGCCAACATCAGAAAATTCTTCCTTGAACTCTCTAAACTTTTGGTTGCTAAGTGCTTTAATGGGTGAAGTGTAAATGACTCGCTGCATATTTCTCAAAGACATAGCAACAGCATACAATGCCACCACGGTTTTCCCAGCTGATGTATGAGCAGAAACCTGTCAAATTTGACATTAACTTTATATTGCAACCATATCAATAAATCAATGAAGAGGGACAGAAGTATACCATGACGGAGTCGCCATTGTTGAGGCACTTAATGGCCTCAGACTGGAAAGGATCAAGTGCGAATGGAAATTCTTTAGCCGGCTTCGTGTCGGAAGAGTCAGGCTTCTTGGTGATCACATAACCCTCAGGATACGACACGTCGTGAACACAAGCCACCTGTTCTATGGAAAAAGCCGAGCCGTTCTCTCTCTGTTGCTTACTGGGACGTAGCGCCTCTGTTGGCGTCGACTTTCGTTTAACTGATTCCATTTTTTAAAACCCTAATAAAGCTGTAGCTGCACTTGATTAACACGAAAGGGAAAGTGAGAGTTGTTAGGTTAGATTAAAATAAACACAGAGGACTTGGAATTTCAATTACTGGATGTATCAACCACCGCTTGTGGTAGTCGGAGCAGCGGCGGCTGCTGGGTGACGATAGAAGAAGGCTTTTTTATAGTCTTTTGAAACGCTGCGTTGTATTCAGTATTTATTGATTTGAGTTAACGGAATTCCAAATCCAATCCGTCAATTTATTTTGTATTTTTGTATAGAATAAATTAAGTGAATTATTATCTTATACATTAGAAACCACTCTCACCCAATAATATCGTACCGAACTCGTTATCAAATTGAGTTTTGGAATAGAATCGTATCGGTATCAGTTGGTACCAGGTATTATTTAGAAAAAATTTTAAATTTATGAAATAGTCCCTAAAATTTTT
>JANPWT010000005.1:19137343-19152287 GCA_024678245.1 Erythroxylum densum
TATCACATTAGACTTGATAACCTCAAAATCCAAAATTGTGATACTCTGCTATTGAATTTTCTATTCATTGTACTTGATTGCAACACTGACTTTATTAGGAACCACTCACTTGCATAATCCTTTCAATCTTTTTCCAACTCAATAATCACTTCAAGCTTTACTGATCTGTATATTCATATATATATATATATATATCCAAAATGATCCTCTACATATAATATCTCCAAGCTTGCAAACCAATCACTATTACAGTAAGTTTCAAATCGGTTACCCAAATTTAACTCATGAGGCTATAATTGTCCCTTTGTACAAAAAATCACTTTATACTAATACAATAGATTCCATCTTAATCTCAAATGAGAAACTCTATTGTATATACTTCAAAATCTCCAAATCCCAATGGCATAATTAGCATTAGGGTTATAGTTCCTCAAAAACTCTTTATACAATCATCACTCATACGGTTTACATGCTTTTCCTCTAGTATTCAATATATTCTCTTTACTATTCGAACACACTCAAAATACCATCTTTGATCATAGTCACTAATTGCTATAATTTGCTTGGATCACTTTAACCTTCAATATCATGTCAGGGCATTGTTAATTCCAACATATATAACCTAATACTTTTTATGCTCATGATTTGTTTTTGGAATTCTTTATATAACTAATTCCTTAGTGAAGTAGTATCATCACATGTTATTCTCAATTTCCTAATTATCCCCCCTTTTTAATTGATTTTCTCAGTTCATTCGATTTTCTGTGATTTCATATTAAACTTCTCTAATGTCAGCTCATTCATACTAGCTTCATCGCACATTTCAATTCATTTGCAAAATTACTTCTTGTGTTTATAACAAATTTATCATATTTGATTTGTATCTTTTAAGCTTAATGTCACCATAATCTCAAAAACCCATTCACCTAGTTGGATACTTTACATCAACAAAATGCACACACACTCAGTAGCATATTCTACATCGTATCCTTAAGTCTCCTTTAGGATTAGGACTCCAATATTCACTTTCGTTTCATTTCATATTCCTTTCCGATTTGTTTCTTCATGATCCTTCTTAAAATAAGCGATTAGATCTACTTAACCTAATTCGGTGAAATTCTTGTTCTTCAAAAGAAGACTTCTTGCTACTATTATTTATAAAATTCCGGTAACCTCTATCAGTCCACTGTTATCATCATTGCTGATCAGACATTCTTAGGAATCTTTAAGAGATTAATTTCTGTCATAACTTATATGATAAGAATATCCTTTTCGATAAGGCTCAGTAAAGCATCAAGCAATTCATTTACTCTAATACCTTGGTATATATCATCAAGATCATTCCATCTTTTCCAAAGATGTATTTTAAGACAATTCACCAATTAATAACTTATATTCAGGATACCTTAATCTCATTTATTCAAGACATTGTTAGTGTGTGAAATGAATCTACCAAATGTAGCACCTCACTCTCGCAAGATACGTACCTAACATCCTGAGGGATATCCGAGTCCGTGCCCCATGAGGGTGGCATGCTAGAGCACTGAATTATTCAAAACTCAGTACAAATTTTTTTGACACATAAAAATCACAATTTTCAATAAAAATTACATTTTGAAACAATTACATCCGGAATGTCAATGAATACATGTATGGTCATTTTCATGTGCAAAAATTTACTATTCACATGTATCTGTATATTATGAAATGCATGAGCATGAAATGTGTTTCCTAATTTCTCCGTAATCTCTCACATTTACAATTTTAGCCTTAAGATGGGTAACGAGATGTTACATTATGATGGCCTATTAAAACTAAAATTGACCAAAATTAACAACTAAGTCAACAATGAGTTTAATAAATTATAAGTCATCAGTGCTACAATTCCTTTTCATTACCAACCCGACAATGAAGTTTGCAAATGATTCGACATCAACACAACATACTACTTGCAAACTCAATAGTTTCCTTGATCTTTCAAGACAATATACTACTTGCAGTGCAAAAAGAGAAAAAAAATTACATTTCAACTTCTAGCTGCTACAATGTCTCTATATTTATCCTAGTTACATCTGACATCCAAGCTCTGAAATCACATGAGACATACAAAATAAAGATATAAACACAAATATTAAACTTATGACGAATTTGCATTATGCAGGTAAATTACTACATATACTTATTTCCTGCAAACAACAATGCATCTTGTGAATAAGACTCTTACCCCAACATACAAAAGATGATTAACATATTTTTTGACAAAAACACACCTTCATCTTATTTACAAAAACTACTTACAAGACAACTTTAATTTGAATATTGGTTAAAAAAATTTAATACTAATAACACTGACAAAAAGCAATAATTGAAATACTTACTTTTCTATTAATGCATTCGTAAAAATGTTGACCAATGTTAGGCTTAACATTTGATATTCGTAACTTCATCTTCACGTTACAATTTAGGCAATCAATATTCAAAATCTAAATTATATAGATATATCAATATTAATTATAATTGAATACAAATAAATAATCACATATAACAATAAATATATATTAACAATATTTTATCGTTGAACATAATGCTTCCTGTTGACAAAATATAGAATATATCCTTTCAACTTTTGCTATATTATCAAAACAACAATAAATAACATCCTTGAAACCATTAATGACATCTTGACACTCTTCCTATTGTCAAGTATATACCAGGTACAACGAAAGCAACATATATTTTATTTCTACCCATATTTGTTTATCATGTTAGGAGAGTTTATCTATTCAAAAGTTACTTTCAAAAAAGAAGTCAGGGTGATTTGCTTCAACTACATAATTATGATTATTTACATATCAATCTAGTAGTAACGCCTTTGATTGGATTAAAATACTTGAGTATGATTTGATTGTGTAATTGCAGACGACAGATCATATGGTGATATATTGGGTTTTAAATTCAATTTTGAAGGGTTTGGTAAAAGGTATTCATGTATAGTATATCCCCTTAGGAAATTGGAATGAAATACATGATGGATTATGAGATGATTTGATAGAGTTAGATCGTTGCCACTATTTAGTTATAGAGTAATACAACTATTGAAAAAGTAAAGAATATGAATAGATTGATGATATTCTTAGATAGAATTGTATGAAGGATATGATCAAATGAAAAATCAAATGGTATTATATAATTCTTTACCTACTATTAGCAAAGATTAATCAATGTGTGAAACGCTTTCTGCAACTATTGGTTTACCTAGTGCAAACACAGATGAAAATGAAGAATGGGTGCGACAATTTATAGCTAGTACGAATAGGAGCCAAAAAATGTTTGTATAGCGCGAGAACACTCTCTCGTACAAAGAAGAGCAAGAGAAGGTGTGCAACATGAAATCCCAATTTGTAAAGGTGACAAGGGTAATTTAGAGCTTTAACTCTGTTCTTTTAAGTTTCTTCATTTTGCTTAATTTTACTTAATTTGTTTAAATAACTCTTACTTGTATAATTTTACACAACTATAAGCTACTGTATTTAAGGTTTTTATCTTATATAACTTACCACATCAACAACGTTAACGAAAATACAAACGTCAAGTTAGATTTGAAAAAAATTAAAAGTTGAAATATTTAATTGTTCACAATTTTAGATTCCATCTATAATTGCAAAATTAAGTTAATTTTTTAATTTTTTTCAATATAAAAAACGTGAATAAAAATTAAAAACAAAAGTTAAATGCTCAAACAAACAATTTTTTTTCAAATTTAAAAATAACATACCCAACATAACAAAATGGGATAGTACTTGTGGACAAGGACATAGACAAGCGCGCTCGCCCACACACACACATACACACACAAGATTAGATTATAAATGCAACAGCAGGAGAAAAGTTTGGGAAACATTTTAGCTTAGGCATCATATAAATCTATCTTTTCAATTGGATTTGGAGATAAAAGAAAAAATAAACCTTGTAGTCCCTCCCATTCATACCAAAATGGCCTCTTCAACCCACCCGCCAAAAGGAATATGAATTTTTTTTTACTGATAATACATGACATCCCAAATTCAACTCCAATATATGTAATATGTTATCTACAGACAGACACAGAAACCTCTATAATTGACTTCTACAGACGTGGTGTGAACTCGAGAAATGCTCCATCTAGGCGGGAGCAACAGTAAAACATTAACCTTTTATCTAGTATCTATAGGATGAACCAGATTGTGGCGGTGCTGGTGGCAATCGATTCGGCGTACGCCGGCTGCCACTGTTTGAGCCTGAGCTTACATCACCACCATTCTGTGCTGGATCACTGTTTCGTCGACTATGTGACCTAGATGAAGCAGAAGTACCAAATGTGTCAGTACGCCCATTTGCAGCAGCATCAAATGCAGTCCTCCACTCATCTCCTGTTGAAGTTCCACTCGTTCTTGGGCTGCTATCTGTGCACATTTGGCACTCAAATAACAAAATCAGTCATAGGGGTACCCATAGACCATGTTTTAGAAAACAGACTTGTCTACAATATGCATTTTGACTCTTATCAAGTGTCTGCTGTTGAATGTTTATAAAATGAAACATTTACCAATATCTTCCAACAGAATACATATATCTCAACTTTTTATAAGTTATATTGTAAACAGTAAGGCACACTAGTAATTGAATATTTCTTTTTGAGTTCAGCTAGCACTAAAAACCTTCAAAATCAGCAACTTCATGCAGGACAGGAACCCAAGAATATCAGCTTTGTGCAAATAAAGACATGTTAATCCTGGGATTGTTACTCAAAGTATCTAATGCCCCCCAATGCATCATCATGTCAGTATGCATAAAACATAGTTAATTGACATGTTTCAAGCCAATATCACCTGCTCCACTATTCCCGTTGGACCAATTAGAGGCAGCAGCTGCTCGATTATCATGAATGCTTAAATGTCTTGTGAGCTTGGACAGGAGAGAAGATTGCTTCTGAATTCGCTCCCTCTTACGCTTTACATTCTGATCTTCCTGAAGTAGCTCCTCAACCCTGGTTGAGCTTTGTGCACTAACCACAAAGCAAGGGAAACAAGTTAGTGCCTATTAACAAAAGATCTACAGAAACAAACGTGCGATTTTTTGGTGCCACATGCATGCACGGACCTGAGGCAAAATTAACTCATTCCTTTTGATACACAACAACAGAATGTAAGTGACAGGTAATTATGAAGAGTAAAACTGGCCCCAACCTAATGGAACTGTATAATTGATTAAGCATGTCCTCCTTTGCTTTTTCTACCTGGCAAAGAACTACAGCCTGCTCCACAATAGTAAACTATATTTTCAAAAGTTAAATGATAGAATTGTTAAAGGATTGGGGTTCAAGAAATGGAGCTACTTTTGGGACATTAGCAGCAAGGCTGTTAAGAACAGCTTCAACATAACCGCGTACTTCTTGGGACATCCATCGGAGCTCTTCTTCAGGGTCTGCAGGTTTTCTGGCCATGGTATCCTAACAAAGTACAGAAATTAAGCCAATACCAACATAAATGCCAATATAGTTTGTTAATGTGATGTGAACTTTGTTTATTAAAGAGTAAAAGATAAAGAGAAGACATCGGTTAAAAGCTCCATTAGCACAATTAGGATTCCTAAGCACATTATAGCAGTTACTCACAGAAGAAGTTATTCCTCAAAAGTATAACATAGGCATCTTTCAACAACTTACAAGTGAACCTTCAGAATGACTTTGACGCATGGTGCGACCAGAATCATTTATCACTTGACCCCCTTTTGACTGGATGACATTTCTCAGCTTGTTAAGCCACTCAGCCTTGTCAGCTGCATTCTCGGCTTTTAATACTACAGCACTGTGAGCTACATACAAAAGGAAACTGGATTTCTCTAGTCATGTGAAACAAGGGAAAGGAAAAACAGAGTACACAAAAAGGACAAAGACAGACGCTAAAGATGGGAATGATACCTTTTAAGACAGTCTTATATGGTACCCTACTGGTTATCTTAAAAACAAGATTGGATCCTTTCTCAGAGCTTGGCCCATTAGCCTTTTTATCCTTGGAACTTTTTGATGACACTTCATCATCCTCAGAAGCTTCCTCAATATTGCATTCCTAATTTTCACAGCCAAAAGAGTACAGAATATGATCCTTGTCATCAAATCAGATTAAACAAGCTAAATAGGTTCAATTTCAATATGCAGAAAGTGAAAAGATAAAGTTGATTAGGAAGTTCTTTCTCATCTCCCATTCTTAAAGTTCCTAAACTTATTTAGCTTGTCGACCTGGAACAGTGGTGCGCTAGCAACAAACAGAACCTAATGTTAGGATAGATACCAGCAAACAGACAGCCAAAACAGATGTCAGCACAAACATTTCTCCAGGATAAATTCCATTTTCCATATTAACACAAGCAACACTCATTAAATGTGCTGAAGAGACCTATCTCTACTTTCCATAACTTTTTTCTTGAATTAGGAGACTTTAGGTTTATGCTGTTGTGCTCATGTTACCTTTATTTTTCATAAATTACTAAGTTTACTGAGTTGCCTCCAACTCAAAATCAACAACACAGTTCCTAAACGATACAACGCCTTTCTTAGTTTCTTTCACCTTTTCATCCCCTAAGACATGCGACAACAGGAGGAAAGAAGAAATTTCAAATAATATTTATATCTGAAATTGATCTGTCCACAGTTAGCAACAATTGTTCCCTTCTAGCTTCATTTACTTCTAGGTTATGACTACTGATTTATCACCAGTATTCCCAATTTAGAAAGCAGATTGATCGAACGTCAAAAACTTCAAGCTTATATTAAGAAAACATGTTCCATTTTCAGCAATACTACATTTGCAAACGAAGAACCTTATCACAAGTATTTCAAAATAACATTATTCTTATTTTTAAGTAAAAATTCCAGCAACCATTATATTTCGAAAATTCAATTTCCAACTACATCGCTTACCTCCAATGTAATAACACCTCGGAAATGCCTCTCTTCTTGCTTTTTAGTGTAACCAAGCTGCAATTGACATCAACTATATGATGAACCAAAGAAATATAAAGGAAGAGTTTAAACATGGCAACAGTCACATTACAAACTATTACACTGAAAGATCTAGAAAGGGTAGGAAACAAAAAAAATCTTTCTTTTTCTTGACCAAGTATTTAGGTAAACAACTAAAACTGGCAGTAATCAGACATAATGCATGCTTACAGACACATGCGTGCCAATGAAATTTGGACATAAATAACAGTTAAGGATGAGAAGAAGTGTCAACTTTGTTGCAGAAAAGAAGATTTTGAGTGATCTGCAGAATTTCAACTGCCATGTAGTCTCATTTACAACTGGCTAGAGAAATGTGCAAATACCTTTCCGCTTTTTTCATTCAATACAAACCACCGCCTACTCCATCCATTTGTTTTCCCACTTTTCTTCAATAAAAATCCTGTTGATGAATAAGAAGCAGCAGAATCAGATAATCTGCTATATGGCTTTCTATTAGCATTACACTTGGATGACTAAATAGATTAAATAAAAAGAGAAGCACTTCCCACAAAGGCTTTAGGGTCTAAGTTTCAAACCTTTTATAACATCAAGTAACATCCAAGGAGAGGGATCATATAAAAAGCAATTAAAAAGAAGCTTTTATATTTTTCAATATAAATTTTCATGATTAATCTTCAATATGGGAATCCCAAAACAAGTGAAGCGTGTAAGAAAGGCTAACTTGAGCTAATTCTCAAAAAATCAATTTACGTGGTATGCTCAGTGTATATAATTGCTGGTTTGGTTCTCAAAACCATTCCCATATAAGAAACAAATCAAACTGTGTATGACATAGAGAAGATTTGTCTTTAATAGGTTTACCATTCTATCTCAAATTGGCATGTAAAAGAATTTTTAATTAGACATTAGTCAACCTGATATATCTGACATGTAAGGCATTAAAAACCAGTACAATAGTGTTTCCGATGACAAATTTATCTCACAACTACAGATTGTGAAGTGATATAAAATTATCGCTGCTAAAAAGTGCAACAAATAAAGCAAGAAAAACTGTTAAATTACTCACATTCATCATGTAATTCTTGATAATTTTGGATGTCTTATTCAAATTACAACTTCATGTTTAATTTAGTGAACAATTGACTAACCAGACAAGTCCTCACTGCATTCATTTTCTTGGTCAAAACAAGAGTTAGGTTAAAGATTTTCACACAATAAGAACAGGCCTAGTTGATAATGTCAATCTTGAAAATTGCAAGATCTGCACAAACCAGCTGTGATCTCGCCTTCTGGTCCAGCAGTTTTCAAAGCTGGGCCTTCTTGTGTTTCCTTATCTTGTTGGTTTGATTTATCTTTCATTGATTTCAAGCTTCCTCCAGACTGTTGACCTCCCATTTGAGGGCTAGTTGCCTATATAAAACAAATATAATAACATGAGAAAGTCAGTGGACTTAGAATATATAACTAAACAGGTATAATAGTACATTAGACAGCATAACAAGTTCATACCCTGTTTAGGATGGACTGTTCAGCCTCATTTGCCTTTTTGGAGGACTTATGCTTTATCTCTTCTTCACGCCGTTGCCTATCCATTCTGGTGAAAATTGTAATGAGAGGGGATAAGAAAACTAGCGTGGAGAATAGCTTGCATCCATACATACAGGGGCACACATAGATAATTGAAATCTTAAATCATAAATTATTACAGTATATTCAGTCAAAAACAATCAGTAACAACATACAACATTCAAATTCATGTTTTAAACAACACAAAGTAGAATGCTAACATCTAAAACTTATCCCATCGAATGAATTGTATATTGTTTGTTTTCCTTACAAAACAGATAGAAAGAGAGTAGAAAATAATCAACATTTACTTTTACACATACCGTCTCTGCACCAGTCGGATGAAATGTTGAGGTGGAACAAATGCACGCTCCATATCAACCAAAGCAACTACCATCTTCTTAGCTTCATTCTTAAAACTTTCAAGTGCAGTCGTTGCAATTGCTATAACCTGGTTTAAAAAATAAATTAAGCGATTCAAGAAAAAGAAGCATATATGACAGGAAAGTACATCTAATCAGCTAAACTGCAATCATACCTCTCTTTTAAAGGGAGGATATCTTCCCAGACCAGGGGTAGCATTCGCTGCAGCATTTACAATATCAACTAGCACACGATGCACCTGGTTTATCAGCAACTAACTTAGCACAGGTAAAATAATAAGAAACTCATTATGTAGATCACAATATGGAAACCATCTAGAACAATAACAAATAATAGCACCAGTTGGCTAGCCTTCCGTTCTGAGAAACATTTATCCCTTTATAAAGGCAGTCTACGAAACGTAGAAACTCCAGAACTTTGTTTTAGCCTATCCAGAACATTTTACATACGGAAATTTTTTCCTCCTATGTTCAATTCCGAGTCTCACATCTATTTCAGTTTTTCTTCTAGTTTTATCTCTAAGTATCTTTTCAGGTTTTCATTCCTCTTACTTAACTCCTACTATGTCATGTTTGATGATTATGAGCACTTTTTTTGAGTTTTTTTAAATATAAATTGCTAATTAGATTAAAAATAAAAGTTATTGTATACCATACACATTTCGCTTAGTATTGGCAATTCATATATTTGGTGGACTTAGATTTTTTTTAATTTTTGTTTCGTTTAATATGCACTATAGCAAACTGTTGAATGAAACTATGACAAAAACACAGTAGGACATTTACTGAAAAAGGAAAAGCAGAACCCCTCATGATTATAGACATGAAAGCAACAGTCTACTACACCAATATTTGCAGGAAATTAACCGTATAACGGGACTAGAATTTTACTTCATTTAATTTTTGAAACTCTGTAGTATCACTGAATAAAATTTCAGTGTTTTACCAAATCATTGATCTTGACTTCCTTAAAGATGATGGTTTGTACCCCGAATGATAAGGACAAATAAAATAAATTAATTATAACCCTGCACCATAAGACTGTACCTCATCTACACAAAGGCGAGAAGGTTCCTTTGCCAGCTCTAGGACTATTTTTATCAATGACCTTAATCCTTTCTCTGGTGATATAAGATAAGGTTGATAACCATCTGCCTCTAGTACAATCTGCAATAGCAATATCCGTCAACTGCCAAACCATCAAAATTTAATAGAAGAAATTTCATAGCATATCAAATGTAAAATGATGTACCCTTTTGACATTGTTTAGGTCAAAATGTCTGTCCAAAGGAAGCTGCTTGATTCTGTTTGGAAAGCTACCCTCAAAACTGGCAACTACTTTCCATCCATTACCCTGCCAGTAAAAATAGGTTATAGTATAATTTATTATACAGGTCAAAGCAGGAAAGAAAAGCCGTAAATTCTCAAATGTTGCAGAAAAATAAAAAGACATGGTGAACTTTTGACCTACAAGTCAGAAGCAACACAGGTAAGCCAGCCATCCAAAACTCAGAGCCGATGGCTCGTAAGTAGTAAATTATTGAAAACAGTTAACTAGCCAAAATTGCTACAGGTCCACTGATTTTGGCTCCTGATAAACATTTTCACACCCAAGAACAAAACATGTAGAAGACTCTTAATATCCACAGCAGAGATAACAGGTATGAATGTTTTTGAACATGACCACAGCATGTTTCTTTTCTAGTGCATGCCCTTACAAATTTCCAGACATTTCAAGGAACTATTCAAATGACCATTGTCAGGTCTTTAAATGTTAATGCAATATTTCTACCATAAATCTGACCGAGCAAACCATAAACATTATCCATATATCCTATTTCTCGGGAGCCAAGAATTCATCGAAGTTGTTGGCAGCGCACATCATAAGTCTCTAGGCTCATAAATCTCACCAAGTAAACCATTATCCATATATCCTATTTCTCTCTGATGAAGCATTATAGTTGTAAAGTCAGTGGTTTTTTCCATCAACCAGAATAGAGACAATACCCACGTCAATTTGATAGGAACTACTCACTTCACCACCCATCAGATGCTGGAGAAATTTGTCCTCAAATTCACGACAGAGCTCCAAAGCCAAAGCTTTTGTTCCTTCAGCACTATTGACCATTTGCTCACCAAGTCTCACTAATTCTTCCTGAACAATTTGAGATTTTCCCTGTAGCCTGGAGTGTTGAAGGATACAGTTAGAAGCATAACATAAAAGTATATAGAAAACACAGGTACCCCAGTTGAGTAACTAAATGCTTGTTAGCCAATGTCATTCAAATCCTCCCCAGAAAAGTGAAAGTGCCAATGTAAGAAGCAATAAACCACTACACTGAATTATATGTAGGAATCTTAAAACACATGAAATGTAATCGTCCAACAGTTCTTGTAGTTCAGAGGCTACAATGGCAATCAAAGACAACGAATCAGGCTGCAACCAGAAAGCAAGATTACCCAGAAAGGAGATTGGGTAGCCTAAGCTTCATGCGATTACGGATCTGACCAGCCAGTGCATCCACCAAAGCTATTCTCCCAAGTTTGCTTGGCGGAGCACCAGTCAGTATAGATTTCAGACTTTCACTCTCAGCTCGCCAGGCAGTTTCTAAAGAATTCTCGACTGAGGCACTACCAGATTGGACTGAGGCAATTGATACAGACTGTCCAATCAATGCTATCCATGGTATATCAGACGTTTTTGGTGGTCCCTGATTCAACAGCAGGGCCTGAACAGCTGCAAGAGCTTTTGATTCTGTAGCAGCTTGATCAATTTTACTGATTACACCAATTGTCCTGGTACCTACAATAAGAAAAAGTGCAACACAAATCAACTAAAGGCTACTACAAAAGAGTAAAAGCAAGAAACTGAGTCAGAGACAGTGGACTGAAGTAAACCACTATCGTAATGACTCATTGTCCAAACAACAACTTATGCAAGTTTAAAAATTGACCCACTCTCTGAATCATATTCCTTCGCTATTCTCAGGGCTCTTGATGATGAAACTTCTGGTGCCTGAGCAGCTGGTATTATGACTAACAAGATTGCATCATTGTGTTGAACATATTCACTAATCTGGGAATAGAAAGTAGTCAAATTGTTAGAGTGTTCACAAAGATAAGTTTGAAAGGGGAGCTATAAATCACAACATCTTAGAAGTAAAAAATAACCAATATCCACCATAATTTCATTCTAAAACTTAAAACAGAAGGGAAATTATCAGCTTCTCACCAATGAATCATCCACGATTCTTTGGTCTAATCCAGGCAAGTCAATCAATTTCAAAGGCGGAGCTGTAAATAGTAAAAAGATAATAATAAGAACAATGTCATAAATTTATTGAAATGAACAAAATCCTTCTTTCTTTTTGTTTCTTTTCATATTATCATTAACTTGTCTTCATATATTCCCAAAAAACAGTATTTCACGAATGGATGATAGTAAATCTTAACAGTCAAGGACTGCAGCTACAAGTAACTACAAAATGCTGAAAAATCCTATGAACCTAGTAGCACACAAGGAAATAAGGTTTGCAGCAGGTAATTAAGTCTGCTCAATCAAGTTCAAGGAGCAATTCTGATTAAAGATGATAGAATTTGATAAAACGTCTGGTCCGGTAAGAAGTCACTTCTGTTGATCACCTGACCAAGAATACCAATGTCCAGTTTCTCTGTCATGTTTTGACCTTCAAAGAAACCAAATAATGTTACTGTTGATGATTGCTAGACACTATAACTTTAAGATGCAGGTCTGTGTCTTTCCTTTTCCCATCTCACTGTTATCAAAACTTAGACCAAAAAATGCTTAAGTATTATATGAGCCATCGCTTATATCATTCTTGAAAGCTAGATGTCCAGGTGAAGCAAATCCATAATGGAACATAAATTACTTGAGAGAATTGCATATGCAAATGGAAAAGGACAGGAAGCCGGCCTACTATTAGTTCAATCACGGGAAATGGTTAGGGATGGCTTTATTTAGATGCAACCCACAGGAATACCATAAAGAAAAATAAGCTATCATAAAATGATGCCATGCAACATTAGACTAATATAAATGTTCTATGTCATAAAGAACATGTCAGCAATTTTTTTATGTAAATAAACGTTCAAAGAAGAAGTGGATGCACCTGTACTTGTTCGAAGTTTCAGATATATTTCATCCCGACTCCTTCCTGATGACCCCTTGCTCAGTCTATCCTGTAGAGAATGCCGAAGAGCACCTATCATATGCCATTTTATAAAGACCAAAGAATATTAGGGGCATCCAGAAAATAATGTCTATGTGCAAGTGCCACTAAAATGCATTAATCACAAAGCACTGGATAAGTACATTAGTAAGGAAACTCACTTGCAGAAACCTGTTGAGATTTGTTGTCAATTTGCAGAATGATTGATTTGCTGCTTAAAGAGCCATCTCTACTCAAGTCAATGCTTATTGGTGCTCGAGTAGCACCATTTTCACCTGTTGGCTGCCATTATCAAATTGAACCACATAAACAAAAACTATTATAAGTCCAAAAAGGAAAATCAAATGCTCAAGAAGGGTAGTAGGAGAAAAACCAGACGTACTTACCAGAACAGGGTGTCCAATTAGACTATTCAAGACGGCCGATTTACCAGCACCCTAATCAGCATACAAAGAGGTGTAAAAATTTAACTATATCTCATTGTAAAACAAACAACATATAACAAGGCTCAAGAAAAGAAGCAAAATATCCAAAGGTTTGATAATCATCCAAATCTTTTCTCTTGCATTCCCATATGCTGGTGCTTTTAGAGAGAGGCAAATAGAGCCACTTCCCCACTGATCACATCAGTAAGAATCCAATCTAGAAGAAACACCAAATTAATTACATGATCTAGATAACATCTATGGACAGCAGAAGAATAGTAAGATACATTGTATACTCAATAACTGCACCTAAACCAAAACAAAAGATCTTCAATCAGATCCCATGCCAAAACTGCACCCAATATGGTTCTGCATCCCTAAACTAGGTCATCATGGCGTTCACGTATGCAATGCTTGTTGACAACAACTGCACCTTTCAATCTCTAATCCAGACAACTATAGACACATGCACACATGTCAAAACGCATCCATACAATTGCACCAAATGCAAGCAATTATCAGCATTACTAATCATGAACTGAAACAACCTAATCCAAAATCCAACAGATCAAACAATGGAACTCCTCATCCGACAGAGAGAAAGAGGAACTTACAACATTGCCGAGAGCGACGGCGTTGAGAAAAGTGGAAGAGCGTCGGGAGGTGGAAGAAGAAGACGTCTCATCAACATCCTCGTCGGCGAGCACTGCTGAGGCTTGCCTCATAGTCTCCCCAAGCTGCGCCAATTCTTCGATCGCGTCCATTTTCTTTATACTCAAAAGTATTAGTGATATTCAATACTAAAAATCGAATACAAGGAGAGTAATGAGATGCGGATCGAAAAAGAGAGATGGACAGAGACGTGAAAAAAGGATGAAAACCCTAGATTGGATCTGAAATCCAATTGAAATGGAAATGGGGAAAGAGACGATGGCATAGACAGTAACTGGTGGGTTGTATAATTTACGGTAATTTTTTATTTTAAGATATATATATATAAAGTGGGAAAAAGAAAACAAAGAGAAAATTTTAATGAAGGTGATTTATTTTCTTTCATTTGGGTGTTGTTCTGTAGCAGAGTTGAGGAAATGGTAGGAGTAATGGAGTTTCTTGAAGTTTAAACTTTGAAATTGAAATTCGTATTCAATTACTCTCTCTCCCTCTTCTTTCCCTCCCTAAGCCAGGAACACAATAGAATTGTAGTCAGCTATTTCATGAAATGCCTACTTATTGGCATCAGATCATCTGTGCCACAAACTCTGTACCTATTCTGTTCCACAATGAAAACGTCGACGTTTTCATTAAAACAAGAAACAAGCGTTGCGTCTCGGCTTGACGCTCACCTAAGCCAAGCCTTCTTCTTTTGATTTTGCTTCC
>JANPWT010000005.1:19179569-19190655 GCA_024678245.1 Erythroxylum densum
ATTTATTCTTGTTCCTACCAAATACTGCCTGAGTCTACAGTTATTATGCCACCAACCATGTTTGTCTATTACAGTAACTAGCGTGGAACAATGACAATTTATCCAGAAGTATTTATATTGTTTACAGGTTTTTAGTGTAATCTTGAGAAACAGAAAGGTAGAAATGATGAACAACATTGGTTTATAAAAAAGAATTACATTTAGTTCTATGATATTTTACCTTAAGTCAGTATTATATTGTATTAATCCAAAAAGAACTTTTCAATTTATATGAAAATAATAATATTTTTTCGTTCCATCGTTTTTTCCCCTTTTTATCGAATTCAAACAGACAAATTGAAATTAACTTTACCAGCAATACCTAGAAGAACATAATTCACGTGCTTTGCTTATTAAAGTTGTTCATTGTGACTATAAAGTCACATATCCAAGTCACTGAAATAGTCTTTTTGTAAAATTACAAAGGAAATGTTATGTATGTTATAACCCTCCCTAGATCCCGCGAAGGCCGAAAGTCTTGTGTGTTAGGTATGTTGACTTTTAAATGGAGTAATATAATAATAACAACAACAGTTCAGTAAAAGCTTCGCGAATATGCAAGATTTGGGGAGGTCCAATATTATACAATCTTATCCC
This sequence comes from Erythroxylum densum, assembly GCA_024678245.1. Lineage (NCBI taxonomy): Eukaryota > Viridiplantae > Streptophyta > Magnoliopsida > Malpighiales > Erythroxylaceae > Erythroxylum > Erythroxylum densum. The sequence continues at coordinate 19,180,206 of JANPWT010000005.1, forward strand.
TAATTGGTAGAGAGACTATTTCTAATAGACTCACATAATATATATAATAAATTAATAATAATTTAAAATAAAATAGACATAAAAGATATTAAATGCAAATGAATAAGTATGTATAAATAAAATATAAAAATAAGTAATACAATAAATATAGAACAAGGTAAAAAATAAAAAGACAAGTAAATAAATAAATCAAACAAGCAATTACACCCCAAAAAATTAAGCTAAGTTAGAAAGTGTTTAGGCTAAGTAATCAAAATGGAAGTACTGCATATTAAATGTTTAGGCTAAATACATGACATAAGACTCGAAGAAAAAATATTTAAAAAACCTATGAGAAAGAAAATGACCTCTTTATATGAGAACATTTACTCATATTCTAGTATGCCAAAATTTTCTATTAGGCATCATATCCTCAATAAGTTCCAATAGTGCCAAATCATTTTTGATCACCTCATCGAATTCTTCTTAGACCTTTCTTTTTTCCTGTTATATTCTTTAAGTACAATCTTCTCATATCTTCTTCCTAGAGCGTCAAGTGTTTCTTCTTAACATGTCCGAATTACTTAAGCTTTGTCTCTCTTAATTTTCCATTAATACTAGCCACCTTTTCTTTGTCTTTTATCATTATATTCCTTACCTATCTCTTCTAGTAAGGTTGCACATCCAACAGAACATCCTCCTCTTTGTCATCATTAACTTATAACTATGTACTTGTTTGATGGGCCAACATTCTTCCCAATATAGCATGACTGATTTATCACTAAACAATAAAATTTACCATTAAGCTTAAGTGACATCTTCTTGTCACAAAAAACTTTTGATGCACTTCTCCATTTAAGTCACCCTAATTAGATACAGTGAACTATATCTTTATCAATCTCTCTATTACTTTGAGTGATAGATCCTAGATAATTTAAACATTATTTTTGGGATATAACTTCTAACCAATCTTGTACTCCTCATCGGAAGCCATCCTATGGCCCAAAAAGTTATACTCTAATTACTCAATCTTAGTTCTACTCAATTTAAAGTCTTTCAACTCTAACGTATCCCTCCACAGTTCTAGATTGGCATTGACACCCTCTTTTATCTCATCCACTGAAACAATGTCATCAGCAAACAATATACACCAAGGCATCTCTCCTTATATATTCTTGGTGAGTTTATTCATCACTATTGCAAACAAAAAGGGTTTTAATGAGTAGCCTTAGTGTAGCTCGATATCAATTTAAAAAAAGCTCTATATCTCCTCCTATAATCCTTATTTTAGTCTTCATACCTTTCATATTGTTGTTTGATTTAGTGTATGCAATACCACAAATATGCAGATCATATGTTATACTACACAAGCTATCGTTTCCACGAGGATTGAACTTTGTCTAAGGTAATAAAATATTGATTAACTACAAATTAAAATAAATTAAAATAAACTAATAAAACTTAATAACTAAACTATTAAAAATAGAAATATGAGCGAAGTTAATAAATAATAGAAACTTAAGGATTATTCTATAATCAATAATGGAAACTTAAGGATTATTCTATCTTTGTTTTATCTTCCCTTTATCTTGTTAATTTAATTATGCTTGATCCTAGATATCCCAAGGTTTAGATTACCCCCACTCAAGATATAACCAAATAATCCCTATTGAAATAGATAATAATTAAGTTGAAATCTCTCGATTCTTAAAACACTCCTAACTACTCAATTGGTTTGAAGCAATGCTAAGGACAATTAACTCACAATTAAGATTTGTCTTCAATTGTTTATTAACCTGATATTTGTAACTCTATTAAAGTATTAACTCTTATTGTGCAATTACACATATAAATTTAATTCAATCTCTTAATTTCTTATCAAGTATAAGTTCAACAAATGCCGCAAAGCAATGCTATATTGAATTCAACATGATAAAAGTTAAACAAAACAATTCAATAATAAACCCAAATATAGATTTAGAATTCCATAATCACGTTCAAAACACAACTAATCAGAATTGACATCTAAGACAACTGAATAAGAAACTACTTAATAAGCTTGAAAGCCTTTGATCTGGAAATTCTAGAATGCTAGAGTTGACTTGATGTTTCCATTATCTGATCTTCTTCTTTATAATGTGTAAACTATTTTTGTGTTTTTACTCTTTCTTTTTAGGTATCTCTGATGACTCTCATTGCCTCTCTATGAATTCAAAGGCTTTTAATCTCCTCCCTTGCTATAACCTTCTCATTATCCTTATATATCAACAAACTAGGGTTTTTGGGATATACATGGACACTTACACAGTCGTGTATTTGACCAAGTATCTCTAGTAATACCTTAATTCATGACTTTACATGATTATAGAGAATTAAGTAGGCAACATAAACGGTCATTTATATCAACATACATAGGCGTGTAACTCCACATAGGTAGGAATTGTTTCTTTAAAGCTCGACACATTTATAGTGACTTACACACTCACTATACATGATCATGTATCTCCATAATTTCTCCAATTGTTCCATTCCATGTTATAATTTCACCCGAATACATCTCCTCTTGGTCTATGAAGCCAATTATCACCTAAAAACACATTTTAAGTAAACTAAGTACAAAAAAATTATAAAACTCTCAAATATTAAGCAAAATACATTCAATATGGGCATATAAATATAGACAAATAATTGTCTATCACATACATATCCTTAATAACTTGTATATAGTTCATAGGAACTCCTTTAGCTTTTAAACACCCCCACACAATTTCCCTAGGTACCTTATCATATGTCTTCATTAAGTCAATAAAATGTGTAGGTTACGTTATCTTTTCCTGTAATATTCCATTAATCTTTTAAGAAGATGTAAAGCTTTTATTGTGAACCTTCCTGGAATGAGGCCAAAATGGTTCTTCGAGATAGGAACATCCTTTCTTACTCTCTTCTCAATCACCTTCTCCTATAACTTCATGATATGACTAAGTAGTTTAATGCCTCTATAGTTGTTACAGCTTTAGATATCTCCTTTGATCTTGTATAGAGGAGTGAGCATACTAAGTCTTTGCTTTGCTGACATTTTAGCGTACTTAAAGATCATATTAAAAGCTTGGCTAGCCAAATAAGACCCTCTTTGCTTAAGTTTTTCACACCTCTGTAGGTATCTCATTAGGCCCTATTGCCCTTTCACTCTTTATCTCCCTCAAAGCTTTTTTAATTTCTTACATTGTAATCTGTTAGTTTCAAGTAAAGTTACAACCTCTCGGATAAGCTAAGATCACCTAAAGAGATGTTGCCTCTGTACCTTCATTAAAAAGGTTATAGAAGTAATCCGTAGACTTTAAGAAAAGTTATGATATCTCCCAAACATGCTAAGATCACTTAAAGAGATATTGTCCTCTACCCTTTCTGAACTATTTCTGAGTATGTCAATTATAAAATAACTATAAGTGCATGGTGTAGTTTTAGTTAGTACCAACAAACAGGTCGATCCCATAAGGACTATGAGTACTAATAATTACTATTCTCCTATTATTATTCTACAAATTTGTTTTTATTTTTAATTTAAAAGAAAATAAAACTAAATAAGGAAAATAAATAGGTAGCAAGATTAAATAAGAGAATTAAGGAAGCACTTAGTAAACTATCGATATCAAAAAATTAGTATCTAGATTTCAAATCCCCCTAAAACCTTTAACAAATTGATCTTTTGTTATGCAATTGTTTTATTAATTTATTAGATCGTGGAGATTCCTACGGTATACTAATAGTTGACCTTGAGTCTAATAACATCTAATCATAAGGTTTTCAACTGAATTACTAAAGTTAAAGTTTATAGGATTGCTTTATCAATTTGTGAATCCCTCTATTAGGTTTGCCTCAAATTGAAAAGATTTTTGTCATCCTATCTCTAGGGCTGCAATCAATTCCTTTTAATTAAGGTAGGTCTATTTAAATAAGGATTTTTCAATCTTTATGTTATGAAATCAGATCATGATATAATATTTCGTATCTATTAGAACATAAAAAATAGTAATTAAATCACAATATATCAATTCAAATAATTGCATTAATAAAAGAATCAAAACATTTCATTGCATAAAATTGGCAAATCGTCCCTTTCTTTGCAAATTTGTAATTTTCTCTATTAACTATCTCTATTTTTGTAGTGCTTTATTATCTCTTTATTAAAAATAAAAATCAAAGATCTCAACAAATATAATGATTATCAAAATGCAAAATTCTTGAGTGCAACTTCTATCAATTTAAAAAATGAATGTTCTTGTACAAGACAGTTTCACTAAATAATTGATAAATTTTGTTAAGAGAAAAATATAGTTATATATAATAAAATTCCAAAATTTTGTGTTGTGAATGTTAAATTTGTGAAAAGTTGACGTTTTATAGTCTACATATTTTTAATTGATGAACTTTTATTAAATATAATTTATAAAATTTAACAAAATCCATAATATAAATACTATAATATCACAAAAATATGCATTTCTTTTTTTAATTATTTTCAAAAGTTACTTTCTAAAAATAGGGAATATGTATAAGTGCATTTTGACAAATAAATGGGTTTAAAAAGGGAAGCATTTGTGATTGCTTTTAAACTTAATCCATAGGATTCGTTTCTTTCAAACTTGTATTATTCATTTTTAGTGATTAAATTAATTGTTTGGATGTTTATGATTTTGCTTTTAGTTTTTTGCCTCTTTACGTCAGTGTTTATTTTTAGCATTGTGGTGTTGGGAAACACCACAATTGCAATTTTAGTCACTAGTAGATGTTGCTACACTTACGATTATGAGCTGCATTTTTAAATCCCTAATATAAAGAATGTTAGAAGTGAAGTGACATAATTAATGTGGTTTCATAATAATAATATGATTAAATGAGAAGAAAAATATTTCACTAAAGAAATAATTAATCTAGAAAAAAATCCCAAGTTACAACTGATATGGACACACACAACAAGACATTTCAATGTCATTCAGAAACTAAATGGCCTCTGGTTAGACTAATCTATTGGATTATGTGCTGAAAGTAAAAATGAGCTACAGTAGGGATCTGAAACTTTTCAAAATGGCCTTCGCTACACATTAATTAAAAATGAATCTTAAACAATATGCCACTTGTATTAGCATGCGCACAATTATTTTGAAGATTTTTTTGCATCTAATTGATCCAAAGGAGTCGCAATGCTTTTACCTCTCTCCAACCCCTGTTGTTTTTCGACTTTATCCTTCACTTAAATCAATTTTGTTTCCTCTTTTTGATTGTTATATAAGTGACATTTTTGCCACCTTGCCCTTTGTCAGGTTCTTTCCTATTAAGGAAAGGAACTAGACATCTATAATCCTTCACTTGCAGTCTTGACTCAACTCACTTCTGTCTATCTTATTAGTTTTCTATAATTTAATAGAACTTCTACCCCTCTCCTTATAATTCTTTCATCATCTCCAATTATTCTTTAACTTGATCAAAGTTCTCCTCCTCTTAAAGCATTTCAAGAAACTCAGGACACTCCGTTCCCCTTACATATAACCCTGAAGAGGAATTGGAGTTAAGTATTGAGTAAACATCTTCTTTGGACAAGTTCAAGTTCATCTCCCCTCCATTGGCTCCCCTTTGACCGAACATAGAGTTTTTTTTCTTTTATTGAAGTTCTTCAACAAAGAGTAGCTAAATGGTCATGTTCTTTTATAAGTTTCTTTGTCAATAAGGGAATAGCTTTCCTAGTGGTACAATGATGGATATCAACAAGATTGGATTAGAAAATGTTCTTTTAGATAATGATGAGCTTTAATGAACAAAACCTATAAAAAGTGCTATAATTATGGCTTTGGTGCATTTAAGGCAAACCCTTATTCTTAGTGAAATGGAGACCAAGGTTAAGTATGAAAGATATCAAACTTAAATATGTACCAAATTTTTATAGTTTTCCTCTCGAATATTGGATGACTACTGGTTAAGTTATCTAGCTAGTGCTATAGGAGACTTCTATGCTTAGATGAACATATAATCACCATAAAAAGAGTCGGGTTTGGAAGAATATTTGTTTAGGCGACAAATTATGAATTTCAAAGATGCTTGCTATATAATGACTTAAAATCCATATGTTCTTCCATTAGTCAGTAGTGGTTAGTAGTAGGGATTTTAATAGCACCTTATTCTCTGAAGAGGTAAAAGGAGAAAGATTAAGTAAAAAGATTAGAATGATAACTTCTTTAACTGTTTATGATTAACTCAACTTTTGATCTAATATCAGATAAAGCTTTTTACAGATGGAGTAACTTTTTATTTAAGAGTTTCTTTCACTATGTGGCTTGTCCTTAAAGGAAGATTAAACATACTTAATATATTAAGAAGATATCTAAATCTATTTGACATTTATGCTTTTGTTATCAGGTCAATGAAACTATTAAACACTTACTTTTTTAATGTGATTATTTCTAAAAAATATGGAATATCATCAAAGAAATGTGTAACAAAATTATCCCTGCTCTAAAATGAAAAGATTTTATTAATTGGTGCTATAGATTCTAGAGGAAAAGGGATGGTAACTAGATTATCTTCAAAATTGCATTTAATAAAATGGTTCATTATTTATGGAAAGAGAGAACATGTGAATCTTCTACAAGAATTCATTATAGGAACAAAAGTTTCTTCTTATCATTATTCAGACCAAGAGAACGTCTTTATACAAATAACTCACATATCTCATATGATTTAGTAATGAGAAGGAATTGGAGTTTCATCTCAATAAATTAGCAGCAAAGTGCAAATCCAAGTTATCTAATACATATGATCTAAATAGGTTCTAGTTAACACTAGATATAGTTATCACCATTTTAAGATTGCAAGGGAGGTAATGGGTTAAAGTAATCATTTATTGAAGGTGGCTATTTGATAATTACAAGTTACTTACCCGAGGCTAACTTCCTTACTGAGTTGGTGATGTATCTTGCTTTTTGAAATTTTTATGCAAGGAATATGTTAATACTATTAGGGATGTCAATGGGTTGGGTTGGGCTCGGGCTAAGAGCTGAGTGGATTGTTACCAGATGGACCACGAATGGGTAGAGCCGGCCCAACCCACCTTATATATATATATTTTTAAAAAAATTAAAAAATGATGTCATTTTCAACGTTATAGTCGGAGCAGGCTTGTTGGACCTCGAAATTTTCTTAAAAATTAGAATTATTAAATGAAATTAAATGAGGAATTGGTGACGATTTATTCATGTGCAAAGAAAAGGAAAATTCTTGAATTTGAAATGATATACAAGATTAAGGTAGTGAATGAGTTAATTGGAATGGAATTGAAAGGCAAGAAAATAAACAGTGAAAGTGTTAGATTTTAGGGAATTGACAGTCTAACATTTTTGGAATGAATAGTAACAGTGTTGAGTGTTCAAGCTGAAAACTTCCGTGATTTTTCTGGGTTGATCTAGAGAGTTTTTGATAAAGTTGTCTCACGAAAGTTGTAGCTTATCTTTCCAGCTTTCTAACGCTATAAAGTATGACATTTTTCGATATCGGGGCTGGAAGTTATGATTATTTGAAGTTTGGATGTTGTTTAGGGTGAAATTTCAGGACATCCACTTTGATTAGAATTTTGACCCTTATAGAGGTAGAAATTGCTTTTAAGTTCTTCATGAAAGTTGTAGATTATCTTTTTATATTTTCATTGATATAAAGTATAAAATTTTTGGACAATGGAGGAGAAAGTTATGATTTTTAGAAGTTATGATGCTATTTAGGATGAAATTATCAAGCAGTCACTTTGTTGTGGACTTTTGACTCTTTTAGAGACCTAAATTATTTTTAAGTCCTTCATGAAAGTTGTAGAGATTTATTTCACTTTTTCATTGATACCAAATTTGAAAATTTTGGAGTTCTGTATCAAGAGTTATAGAGTTTAGAAGTTAGGTAGTCAGAGGACGCTCGTGAAGGCGACCCGGCGACCCAACCCTCTTCCATTCTTTTGCTTCTAACTTTTCAGTCCGACCTCTGATTGACCCAATTTTTGAAGCTTTGGATTCCTAAGACATTACTCTACCTCTCCATAAAAATTTGTAAGTTTTGACATTAATTTGAAAAAGATGGATTGAATCAAAGTGATGGGATTGGTTGAAAAAGTCTAAATATGCTTCAGTATTTTAGTAATATCTTGATTTGTAGAGATCCGAATGAGGTGATTCTTGTTCCTAAGTAAACTAGAGACATGGAGATACAAGTTATATGAAGGAATTAAATTTCAATTCAGTCCTTAAGACTTTCAATTTCTGGAGTGAATTTGGGTTTAGTGTGCAGTCTCGGTTTAGTAACAGTCCAAAAGTGTTTGGCCCATAACGTTTAAATTACTGAACCAAATTGAATGATTTTGATGTCATTGGAAAATTGAGACAATGAGGAACATTTATCTAGAAGGAAGTGTTAGCAAATTCCTTCAACTTGATGATTAGAAAAATGTCTTGTTTTTGGAAGAAGTTAAGCATGACTAAATGAATTTTGAGGCTTTGTTATATTATATTATTTTGTGGAGTTAATTAGTATGTTAATGTGAGTAAGATTTTTATGACATAAGTTGATTGAATTATAGTGTTAAGGTGTTAAGAATGCATGAGGGGCAAAATTGGAAGGTCACTTAAGCCATTTAAGTTACAAGGCTTACATGAGAGGGTAAATTGGTCATTGCTCATTCATTAATGGCATAATTGTAAATAAATGGTGTGGTCTTGTTCTTAAGAAGGGAGAAGCACGAAATTGAGAAGAAAAGAACAAGAAAAGAGAGAAGAAAGGAGAGTTCGGTGGAGAGAGGAGAGAAAGAAGAAAGAAAGAAAAAGTTAGGGTTTTGATTTTTCTAAGCTTTCAAGATGGATTTTGAAGTTGATTCAAGAAGGAAAAAGGAAGAGGATGATGAGAGCTTCCATACAAGCTAAGAAACTCTACATTTGGTGAAGGATCAAGGTAAGGGCATGTTTGATTTGTTGGATTTATAAAGAGGTTTTGGTTTAGATAGCTTGAGAAATGTATGGGTTTGAGCTTTCTAAGGTCAATTTTGGTGATTTGTTTCTTTGGATGTCTCAATTTTGGATTCCTATTGATTTGGAAATTTTACCTTTGATGAAGGAAATCAAAAGAGGAAAGAGGAGCAAAGAGAGTAGAGGCTTTTGAACAAGTATTAAGCAAGGAAATAAGGTGGGTTTCATGTTTATAATTGAATAATGAACTATTAAAGTTTTTCCAAATCAAAAGAATGAAACGATTTCAATTACTTTGTTAATGTGCATATATTGCTTCTCAATGATTTTAAGAATTTGTTTATATTTGTGTATATGCTAAATTGAGTGGATTTGAATTGTTGTGAATATGCAAAAATGCATTGTGATATATGATTATGTTATGCTATTGGATTGTGTCATGGCATTTTGATTGGAATGGAAATAAGAAAAAGAACATGAAAAGTATGAAAGTATTTCATTTTGATAAAAATGATTGTGAGCATTGATTATGTGCTTTTGTTTGGGCAAGAGAGTAACGTTTCGCAGTCACGTGCACGTCGACGTAAAGCCTTTTCCTGGCTGCCCACTTGTGGCCCACGTGATCCAAAAATGGACTCGTTGTGTTCGCGGTTTAAACTTCGGTTTATCCGTTTTGTTCCACGAAGCTCTCGAGCCATTTGTTGTGCATTGCATATTCAATTTATTATGAATGATGCATAATTGAATGTTATGCTTTGATGGCTAATTGTTTATGAAATGTTTATGCGACGAGGTTTTAATTACGAGTTTTGAACTAGAATTGTGAATTTATTTGAGAATTTGAGAACTATCTGTTTTATGATTTAATAAGAATTTTCTATGACAAAGGAATAATTTCAATGGTTTTGTTCATTATTGATTATAAGCATGTTACCCACGAGCTGTAAAGCTCACCCTCCTTTCATTCCCATCTCTAGGTAATGAGAAGGAGATCGGGTGAAAAAAAGTCAAGATATTACTTCAGATTTGTATGTTTTGGTTGTGTTTTGAGTGGTCGATGTAAAACAAGGCTTCTGATGTACTTCGAGTAATTTTGAGATTTGGCATCTTATGTTGAATTTTTAAGTTAGATTGTTGTTGAGAATTTTGAGAGTTGTGTATTTTTGTATATTCGAATTTTTGATATTGATGTTGTATTATGGCTTGGAATGCCATTAAAGTTTGTAACAACTATTCATGATGGTAATGAGTTATGGAATTGTGTATGGATATGGCATGTAAATTGTATATGGATGAGATGATATGAATGTGATTGTTTATATTTGGATTCCGGACAGGAGGTCCGATGATTGTGATGATTGATCTGAATTATTGAAGTGCTCTTTGGATATGAATTGATGGTATATATATATATATGTGTGTGTGGGAGATTTTTATGAAAGATAAGATTTTTTTTTAAAAGAGAAGAAAAGAAAAAGAGA
>JANPWT010000005.1:19191218-19202552 GCA_024678245.1 Erythroxylum densum
GTTAGTGAACCGGGAGTATGATTACTACAAGAGAGTCAGAGTTAAGGTCGGGATCAGTTCACGTCTGCATTTGTGTCATTTAGAATTATGTGTAAATTTGTATTTCCGCAAGATTAGTACTGTTATTGCTGAGTACCCCAATTGATTAATGCTGTATTGTAATTTGATCACCAAAATAGTGTTTGTTGAAAATGTTTTCGTATTAGAACGGGCCCAAATTATTTACTGATATTGGCGCACTCGATGGGTTTTCAAAAAAAAATAATAATATAAAAAAAATGTTTTACCGAGTTTTAAACTGCATTAACTGCTCTAGCATACCACCCTCGCGGGTCGCGAGCTCGGAAATCACCGTCGATGTCGGGTTCGGGTCTCGCGGGAGTGGGGTGCTACAATCTTGACTGATCACATCTTCTTACCTGACCATACAAGTTAACAACACTCATCTTATTCTAGTAGATATTACAAATAATTGTGATGCAAAACTACTTGTAACTCATTTGTTCAAAGAATATTACTTTTGTCAAAAGTTGCCTGTTTTTGCTATTGGGTTTTATGTAAGTGACAGGAATGTGGTCAAATTGGAGTACTTCCAAGTTATCCGAAATTGCCATGGCATATAATATTATCTGTTATAAATTTAGCCATCAGAATTGGATGCCTCGTATGTACTTAACTACTTATAATTCTTCAAATCTGAAATGACAAAATTATTCGTTAGGTTATACAAAGTAAATTATTCCATACCTATTCTAATAGTTCTAATTTGTTGGACCCCATTTCCGAAGTCCAACTCTTGCGAAAAATCATAAAACTTGAGATGTTTCCAATTAAAAACACATGAACTATTATCGATTCATCTTCGTGCTTCGATACCATAACTTATGGGCCTTGTTTATGGAGCTTTACTCTTAAGTCATGAAACCATAACTATTAGGTCTTGGGTCCAGAAGTTCGTCGCGGCGAACGAATGAGCACTTTTATGGAAACCCTTCGGGAAAGGTTCTCCGCAGCGAAGGTCCAAAAATTTCCCTTCCCGCTTCTCTTGGGATAAATACGCCGTTAATCGAGATGCCACTAAAGCTACTCATTTGTTTAAACATGACATCATTCGTTTAATACAAATTACATATGGATGCTTATGTTCGAGATGCCACTAAAGCTACTTAAAAATCAAACTAACTTAGTACAAAAGCTAACTATCTTGTAGTTGCCAAATGCCTTTATGCTCTTGATCACTTGCCCTCTTGCTCATTACTTGAAGATGGGGATGAAAGGGGGGTGATTTTGAAGCTCGTGGGTAACAAGTTTATAATCGAGAAACAAACAAAAACCCTTTATAAAACTCATTTCCATTAAACCTTTTCATAACCATAGTAATTCCACATTTAAAAATCATAAAAACTTATTTCATGAAATTCTCAATTTGTCAAAAACTCACAATAGTACAAATCATGTATGCATCCATCATGTCAAACATATCTATCATGAGTAATTAAACATATCAGAATGGTCTGGAAGGTCCATAAACAGAACGAATTAGCACATTTTCCACAAACGGTCCTGTGTAGTCGTGAACAGAACGAGCTAACACAATTCCATATAGTGGTTTTGTGTTGTCGTGAACATGAGGGAGTCCATGAAGGAGCTCCATGTCACTAGCGGGCAGGCGGGAGAAGCCTTTAGTCAAAGTGCACTTGACAACAAAATGGACCAAACCAATCCCACATAACATATATTTCATAATCTTGTAAACTGTGCTGCCCAAAATGGCAGTTCTTGAAAACTTGAGTTTCATGAGCATACAATATTTCATATGTGCTTTCAAAACTTGATTTCATAAACTTGATATTCTTTTTAAAAATCACTTGAAAAATCTCTTTATAAATCATTACACAGTTCATGTAGCAAGCATATAGTAGATTTCACACATCATACAAAAGCAAAAGATGCAACACTTATGATGTAATTGAAATCAGTAAACTTCTTTGCTTTAAAGAAAAACAGTAGTGGCTTATTTACTCTATTATAAATATGTACCCACCTTTATTTCCTTGCTTAAAGACTTGCTCAAAGGTGCCTCATACTTTGCTCCTCTTGCCTTCCTTGATTTCCTTTAACAATGGCCAAAAATTCCATTCAATAGGAATTCCAATTTATGATCAAGTAAATGAAGACATTTGATAATACTTTCTTCTAGAAAAATATTCCCCATTGTATTAAGTTTCTAATGACTCGAAAATCATTCAATTTGGTTCAGTACTCTAAAAGTTACACTAAAAACATTTTCGGGCTGGTCTTATACTAAAACAACACTCCATACTCCACTTCCATCCAAACTTTGAAATCGTTAAAGACTGAATTTGAACTCAATTCCTTCATAACATTTGTATCCCTATGTCTCTAGTTTACACCAAATCAAAAATTACCTCATTTGGATAACTACGCAAAAAGTTATGCCCAAATTACCAAAGTATATTTGGTGCTGAAAAGTTAGCCGCGTCAATCCAAAAAGTTAGCCGCGGTGAACTTTTATAGAAACGTACTATGGGAACAATTTTTGCTACATTTTCCAACTTTTTACTTCCCACATTTCACGTATAATCCATCTAAACACTAAACTATCACTTCTACTTCATTTTCAACTTCATTTTCAACTTCATTTCAACCCAATATCATTGACAAATACATTTAAATCTATCTTTGATCATTAACTCCAAAAACTAAACATATAAATTTACCCATTCTCAACAACTTCCCACATATATTCATCTCTTAACTAACATCAAACATGTTTCATTCATCGAATCAAGAAGAACGATGCTTATACTTACTTGTTGAAGCTCCAAACTCTTTAAGGATCTCCAAACCCTAACTTTTCTCTTCTTTTTTTCTTCTTCTCTTCACTCACGATTCTTCCTTCTTAAAAATATAATACAATAACTTCTTCTTCTTTTAATAGCCTTAATGAGTGTGCAATGTCCATTTTGCCACTTCCTTTAAGCCTTATGTCTTATACCCTTAAGTGAACTTCCAACAATGCCCTTCATACATTCTTATAACATTAATACTTCAATTCAATTAATCTATGTCATAAAATCTTACCAACATTAACATAATAATTAACTCCACAAAATAATCTCTTAAGGACCTCATAATTTATTTAAATCATACTTGATCCTCAAGAAAAATTTAGGGGGCCAACAAATTCAGATTTAGGATAGAAAATGGAAATACCACTTTATTATGGTAGGATCCTTAGCATCCTAAAGGGATCTTGAAGTATTTCTCTACTCCAAGAGTGAATAATGGGTCAGAGCTACCTATCACAGTTAGAGTTTCTGAAGTAATCAGAAATAATAAGTGGTGTTAGCAAAAGGCAAATGTTGAGACCATCAGTAACCTAGAGCCTATACAATACCAACCGAATTGTTCTAGATCTGATTGTTTGGAATGTTTGGCTAGCTCTTTAAAAAAGGATACTAATATTTTGGCATACAATTTCTTGAGACCTCCGACTCAAAATGTTTCTTGGCATAAACTGGTTTAGTGTAAAAGCAATAGCTCTAGGTGTTCTTTCATACTATGATTGGCTTTCCTTAAAAAGTTGCAAACACGGGATAAACTCCCTTACCTTCACACACCAAATCATTGTTTCCTGTGTATTTCGGATAATGAGACTATTGAACATTTATTCTTTGAATGTTCTTTCCCTAAATCAGTGTCGGTAAATTGCCTCCTCCACTTTCAAATACATCTTCTTAATTTGACAAACCTTCACTCCATTTCCAATTAGACATTAACATATTTACCTTCCTCCTTTTTGTTACTGTTTATAACCTTTGGAGTGAAAGGAATTCTGAAATCTTCAAAGATGAAGCCTTGGATGTGGCGTGCCTAAACACCAGAGTGATCTTCCAAGTTATGAAACATCTCAGCTCAAACACCGTGAGAAGGTAATCGTTGGAGTGTTTTATTTTTTAATAAAATTTCTGCAGATTTTGATTTCAGATTTGAACTAGGGTGGATATCAAATTCCTCTTCGGTATAAAGCAGAAAAGAAGCCAACTCCAAGAAAACTTCCTATTTCAAAGCAGTAAATTATAGGCAGTATGGAGTGGACAAGTCAATGACCTCTCCCTGTAGCATATCAACTGAGCTCACTGAAAGTGTCTAAATCCTACAAATGGTGGCTAAAGGATCAAATAATGTTCCTATCAATGAAGGTATGCAACAGGTGGGCAAACTTGACAGTGAACAAGGAAACTAAAAGGACATTACTCATCTTAGATTGTGTTGACTGTTGATTAGGTTTTGTTAATTAATGTTTCTCGAATTTGCTGCTACAAATTGTTGTTTGTAAACTTGTGTTTTTGGATAGATAAGCTAGCTTTACAAGGTCTCTTGATAGGAAGGTTGTATAGAATATGTTGGTTGTTCTTGTTGTAAGGAATTAGGTTGTAAGGAATTGTTGTTGGTTTCTTATGAACTCCTTTTGATAGCTAAGAGATTTCTGCTTAGGAGTCTCCAGTTATGTACTGAACATTTTATTATTTGTATAGAGTTCTTACTGATTTACCGAAAAAAAAACCTTGATTTCCCTACGACACAAATTTAACCATAAAAGAAAAAAACACATAAATAAAATGAAATGAAAATTAAATATAAAAAAGATTTAACAAATGTGAAGTTATAAAATGTAAAGATATGCAAAATTTAAACAAATGTTAATGATTTTAATTTATTTTTAAAAAATTACTTTAAAACTATTAATACAAAAAAAAATCCATATGAAAAGAATGTTTAAAAATGAAAACTAATTCAAAATTAAGTATAATGTTAATAATTAATTAACAAATTTTATTTTTTAATAAATTGTAAAAAAAATGTAAGAAATCTAAAATGCATAATCTTAATATAAAATTTTAAAAGATAAATTGATTGAAATAAGTTAGGCAAAATTAAGTATCGACAGTAGGATCAAATACCCGTATATACAATTGTTCCTTTACATATAGCACTACATAAGTTCCTTTTAATGATCAGCAGAGACATTTTAGGCGCTAATTATCTAATTTTTGAAAAGTACGGTAAACCCCCAAAACATCACAAGAGGGCCCTCATGTGAATTCATCGAAAAACAATGTCAAAATTCTCTAAGAAAAAGTCTCTACAGGAGTGAACTTAATCAAAAAGGAAGCAAATGGAAATACTCAGTTCTCTGTGTTCCTCTCCAATCAGTGCATTACGAGTAAGCACCGATGATTAATGTAGCTACAACAAATGGACTGCAGACGTATGACCTCCTCTTAGGATCTGCAGGAGCAGAAGCCTGAGACGGAAATTCAAGTATCATTTGCGTAGCATTGAACGGGTAAAAACTAAACAGGCCATCGCATCTGAGGATATCCACTAATCATAAGCGATAAGCACATATCCAGAAGCTCTCCTAAACTGAGTTTTATGTTTTTTGCGGGGCTGTTTTTCCTTGAGATTAGAAAATCAATCAAAACAAAGCCAGCAATCCGATAGATATGCCGTGAAGATAGAGCCAAGTAAAACAATAAATGTAGAATTTGGTCTCATAGATAGATGTCATACCGAACAGTGTCTTTCTTTTTGAAAGATGAAAAATAATAACAGATTCTTTGAATTATTCAATGATGAAATAGCTAATCATTAACCCATAAAGCTGTGATATACTTAGTTCCTGCCCGTTAAAAGATGCTATGATACAAAGATCAATTGCTAGACACATGCCTCTCTGCACAAAATAGTTTCAAGTCTCAAAACTGTAATACAGTAGGCATAAATCTACTTCAATCTCCAAAGCCATTGCCTCGGAAACGAAATAGCTGTCATTGTGATCCATCCTAATGCTTCGACATTTCAGTTGGTTCTGAGGGCTGGTGCCCAGAAAACGAAGGTGATCCATGGCTGTGATCTCCCGAATTCCTCAAAGAGCCAATAGGCTCGGGCCTTGATGTTTCCACAGATCCGTACGAAGGCTGACTAGCCATGTGCATAGTTTGTGATGGCGGCTGCCCTCCTATTTGACCGGACCATGATTGCTGCTCTCCTCTGCTTTGTGAGGGCCATGACTGCTGTTGTCCTCCATTTTGAGAGAACCATGCAGATTGCAGTCCTGTTTGAGATGAGGATTTGTTTCCAACTAGAGAGGTCCATGGGGCCTGTTGCTCTCCAGTTTGAGGAGACCATGAAGGCTGCTTTCCTCCAGCTTGACCTAACCACTGACCTTCAGTTTGAGATGAAGATGTTGGATTCTGCATTCTAGCTTGAGATGACAATCTTAGCTGCTCCCCCCCAGTTTTGGACAAGCATGTTGACTGCTGAACTCCAGTTTTCAGTGACCATGATGGCTGCTGGCCACTTGTCTGAGATGACCATCCTTCTGTTTGAGATGACCACGATGACTCACCTGCCTTAAATGACCATGGTGGCTGCTGTCCCTCCATTTGAGAGGACCATGATGGCTGTCGTCCTGACATTTGAGAGGACCATGATGGCTGTTGTCCTCCAGTGACAGATGATGGTGGCACCTCCCCCATTTGAGAGGATGGTGCAACCTCCTGTCCTGTTTGAGATGATCGTGCCACTTGCTGTCCTTCACTTTGAGGTGACCCTGAAATTTGCTTTCCAGCTGACCACAATGACTGCTGAGCTCCTGTTTGAGAGGACCAGAATGGCTGCTGACCACCAGCTTGGGAGGAACATGAATCTTGCTTTCCACTTTGTCTGAACCATGAAGTTTGTTGTCCAACAGCATGAGAGGAAGAAGAATGATGCTCAAACATTCGACTAGACACTGATTGTGCGTCCCCTACCATTTGATGCTGGTCAAATTGTTGAAGTCTCCCAGCCTGAGGTTGTCTGGATAGTGATTGTCCACCCAACGAAGATGGCCCTAGTAACTGGTCCTTTGACATTCGAGGAGGTCCAATTGGTATTTGTGATTGTCTAGGCCCACGAGAGATGCCTGGAAAACTTCTCCATCTGTTTTCATCTAAAACTTTTTCAATCTCCTCACCTCGTCCAGCACTTTTAAATGTCTCAGTTACTAGCTCCTTCAGAGTGGGAGGAACGCCTACAGCATATCTCATCATCTGATCCATAATATCCTTGACAGTATCCAATTCAGCAGCATCAATAAGGCCCCTAGCAACAACATCATAGATCAAGGGATCTGGTTTTGGATCTCTTTCTCCCATTTTTGTCAAAATCATTGCGGAGTCCACTACCTTTCCATTCTTAATCAATCCGGCAAATACTCTAGTCCCATAATCCACCACCACTCTCAAGCCAGCATCCACCATCCTGCCAAAGACCCTCAAAACATCAGCAACCCTTCCCATTTTCATGTACGCATCAATCAATGTTCGAAAGCTTGTAACATCAGGGCTCAGGGACTTCGAAGTCAATTCAGTGAAATAATTTTCTGCCTCCTCCAACATCTCATTCTCACAAAACCTAGCAATAATGTTATTGTAACCCGCAACATCCATTGCAAAAGGCTTTGACCCAGGCTTTGTTCCCACCTTCCTAAACATATCAATGGCCACATCAATCTTTCCTTCTTTAAAGCATTCATTCACCATAATATTAAATGTATCGGAATTAACTGCTTGAAAGTTTGGTGGGGTATGATTATCTAACATTTGTTCAAACAAAGCCAAGGCAGCCTCCTTTTTCCCATACTTGAGCAAAACCTCCAAAAGCACATTGCAGGTTGCCGGTACCATCCTAAATTTCTTATCCATCAATGACTTATAACTCTCCATTGCCTCCTTATCCTTCCCTTGTTTAAACCACCAATCCATGAAGGTGGCACTAACCACCCCATCATAAACCAAACACCTCTCCTTCAACTCATCAAAAAACTCATTCGCCTTCTCCAAATTCCCCAAATCCAAAAACCCTTTAATCACATTATTATAAACCAATGAATCTGCCCCATGCCCTCGATTCAACATCTCCCTCAACAAATCCACCGCTTCCCCGATCCTCCCAGTATCAATCAAGCCTTTAGTCAAGTGTCTATACGTAACAGGTGACGGACTAAAAGGCGCTGTAGCAATTATATGCCTATAAACGTCAAGCCCAGTGTCAACCCTCCCCTCATCACAGTGAGTATTAATCAAATTATTGTAAGAAACAACATTAGGAATTATATCATGCTGCTCGAAGAAGTACTTGAACAGCGCAACCGCATCATCATAACTGAAAATTCCAACAAAATCATCATCAAGACAATATGTAATTATCTTAGTAACAACTAATCAGCAGCGGCATAACATATTAAGTAATGATAGGGTACCGTTTGGCGCGATACATAGCCGCGACGATGGCGTTACAAGTGAAGACAGTGGGGCGGATGCGAGAGTAGACGGAGTTGCGCGCGAGGAGGGAGGCGGCGTCAAGGTCAAAGGCGCGGATGAGGGACTGAACTCGGTTGTGGAGATTGAGACGCGGGCCCACCAATGCCGACGTGGAGTCCGGGAGGCGAGGGGCGTTAGGGTCGTGAGGCGGAGGATATGGGTTGCGCTGCAATGGGATAGGGGGTTCGATTCGGAGACGACGTTTGCGTCTTCGGCGTTCCGCAGCAGCCTCCTCGGCGGAGGAGAAGGCGAAGGTGCGGTATATTGGGAGGAAAGGTGGTGAGAAAACACTGGAGGAATTATGGGTTTGATTTATGATGGGAGAGATGACGCGGATGGGTCTTATTAGAGCTCGAGATGTGGTGGCAGAGGTTGAGCGGAGAAGGAGGCGATAGAGGGCCATATTTGCGTCTTCTTCTTCGACCGTGGCGGATACCAAGCAGAGGAGCTTAAACCCTAAGACGATGGCTTTAAGGATGAGACTTCCATTTTCGTTGCAAAATGCAAAATGCAATTTTAAATAAATTATATAATTTTTAGATAATATTTATATTTCCAATAAAAATTATAGACTAGGAAGTAGGGAACTACTAGCTAGGGAGAAATTTAATAATAATTTTGGGTACAATTGATATAATTATTAGTAAAAATGAATTTAAGAATATGTAAATATGTAATAAGTCAAAAATGAAAAAAAAATTCAAATTCAATTCTCAAGATATATGCCTTTTAACTTTCAAATATTTTATGGGTTACATGATTTGTTATCTCAAAATAAGTTTAAGAATTATTTTATCAAAATGTTAATTTTTTGTTTAGTATATTTATATTACTTTGTAACATAATTAGACAAATGTATAAGGATATGCATTTGTGTCTCATTAGTTTTAATTTTGTCTGACCTTATCTAAACTAAAAATAGGGTTACATCAATATTAATAATTCAAATTTCAAAGACTTAACATGCTAAATTAAGTGTTTAATATTAAGAAAATATTATTTTTAAAGTCCTTTTTTAATTTTTCACTATTTTATACTCTTTTGACTGATTAAAATTATGTTTCCATTGTTTGAAGTATATCTCTACCTTCAATATTTTTTTCACTTTTCTTTCACATTAATCTTTACACTTTAATTCTTAATTTATTACAATAATGTATTAGTTTTATTGTGTTTTTTTCAATCTTATACCTTCGTTAACTACTACTTTTTTACATTATTTTTTTCATTAATTAATGTTGTTGTTTGAAACAAGCTAAAAACTAATTAAAAGTTGCCTGCCATAATTTAAGCATTCTTTAAAAAGTAAATAATCACCCTCAAAAAGAAAAAGTAATAATCTTAAAGAATTCGTATATAAAAGAAACAATGATAACAAAGCTTCGTATCTTAGAACTCGTGCATAAACCAAGTCATTCTACATGCTTATGAAGGTAAATGTGATTTTGAGATGAAAAAAAATATAATTACCTAATTAAGCAAAACAACGAGTTCTACAAATAATTTTATAACCAAATTAAAGTACACATATATTTTAAATTAGTTGACATTCAAATTTAGTAAAGCAAATAATATAAGAACACAACCTCACCGAAGTTATTGTCAAGTCATATTGATAACCAATTTACAATTGGTTAGATCATATTATACCTCCAACATTATATAATTACGGAGATTTAATCATATAAAGGTTCTAAACTTGAATCATGTACCATGCCTTTAAGAAGACAAGTGCTATCATTTGTATCTAAATGCCTCGCCAAATTTAATTTATTAACACAAGAATCAAAAGATATATGCTTCACAATTAATTCGCCACTTCGAACTAAAAGAGAAGAAATTTAAACATAAAAGAGAAAATTTTGTGGTAGTTCTTCTCTAATACTTAAAAGAGAAGGATTTTTGGTCTCCCTTAACATGTAATAATTAAATAATAAACCACTCTTTCATTTTTAATAAAGAAATTCACAAATTAGTAACTACCCTTTTACTGGTTTATGTCATACAGCCAATTAGTTGGTTATAACTTAGGGATAGAAGCAATCTTTATCTTATACATATTAAAGTGTATATAATAAAGTTCATAGGATAAGTATAGATTGCAAATGAAATTATAAAAAGATTATAACTATGAGATTCATATTGATTTTATGTATTATCCCTATATTGTTCCTAGTCATTATTTTATTAAGACTAGACATTAATGACATTATTCTTCCTTATGAAGGAAGTAGTTAACCTTATAGACTAAAGTTTGAAGATACTAAAACAAATGTATGGATGCTAATTACAGAACAAGTTTACTAAATTGACCCATATGAGAATTTCATTTGAAACATTCCTTATATGTCTATGAAAATTTTCATTGTAATGATTGTATACGTGATCCTTTATTATGACATCTTTAAAATGTCTCATCTAAGGATTGCTATATTTTGATAATATTTATGATCTATTATAGTAAACGATAACTCAATCGGTAGTCATTGGATATAGCATGAACTATATGGAGATAACTAAGAGACCTTCATCACTCTAAAGTAATTAGGAAAAATATTATATTGTTCTCAGTTATTATTGATTTAAAAATCCTTGTTCAAGATAGAATAACACTTTAAAAATAGTTTTCAATTGTCATTAAAAGGATCAATTACTAATGGTAGATAACTAATATGATTTGACTCAAAAAGAGTAGACATCAATTCTATACTCTATGTCTAATCATAATATTGAATAATAAAAGTATTAAATTATATAAAAAAATCATGTATAGAAGGGTTAGTCAGAACCACTTTAGTATTTTTGACATTTGGGTGGTCATAATTGTAGGAAAATCCCGGGGTAGGCATCACATGCCCACGGTGCGGAATTTAAAATTTTGAGTCCCGGGACGTTCCCGAAAGCCAGGATCCATGTGTATGTACAAATAATCAAACCA
>JANPWT010000005.1:19218116-19231127 GCA_024678245.1 Erythroxylum densum
ATTTCAAGATCGTGAGAATGCTTTGTTTAGCGCTCCTTTACCCTAGGGTACATACAAGGACGCCTAGAGGACATTCTAGTACAAACCCTATGATAATGGCGTGTTACGTTCAATCATAATATTCATTTAACATGGCATCATCTATTTTATCCTTTTATAAAACATCATAAAGAAGGTCACAACATTTTAAAACCAAATTTTCTCATTTTATTTCATAAAAATCGAATATCTACAATGTATTTTCCAACATCCATACCAATACAACATTATTGCCTAATATAAAAATGTGCTACATGAAAGAGGAAAATACACAAAATATATCTAATATGTTCATATCTAACTAACCGACCTTTGAGTCATTCCTTCTTGTCCCCAAAAGCAAAAGTCTGCACTGTTTCTAGCGTCCCTCGGTAGCTAATATCGTCTCTCGGTCCTGAAAAATCAACATTACAATTTTGATGAGTTTTGCAAACTCAATGAGGTAACCATGATCGATGGTTTACTCAATTCATGCATCACGTCAATACATATGACATATATTTCACAACTTTGCATAATTCATCACATATCAGATTCTCACTTGAAAGTAGACAATTTAGCATTTCAATCAATCCAACATGCTTAATAAAATGCATAAGAAATGCTCATGTGACTCTTTTCTGATTATTACATCATTGTGATCGAGTGCCTAAACTGTCCCATATCTATTGTGAATACCAATCTCATTTATTATTTCCCTTACCCGTTGGGGATACAGAGCTCATTTTGCATAGTGAGCCTTTGGCTCTTAATCACATTTGGATCTTTAAGCTCGTTTTTGTGGCTACTCAAGTCACAACTCTCATTATATGATCATGTAGTCATGTATGGAATGCATCTCTCATAATCAATCATGTCAAGAACCATTTAGTTCCTCACATTTACATACAATTAGCACTTCAATATCTCATTCACATATCACAATCATTGGACCTTCATTGTCTAGAATCAATACAACCAAATCACATTCATTCAATAATTCAAACGAAATAAAAACAAACAATCAATCCAGAGAAATCGTCTAGGTTACTCACAGGTTGCTCTCGAAGCTAATGCCTAGAAATTCAGGCAATGTCTAGAGGTTGACGTTCCAGTTGCTCCTCTATAACAAACAATATACATATATCACAAATTGGCACAATTGCAAGAGTTTTATAATGCACATGTATGTATAAAATATGCACAATGCATGTTCATGATAATCTCAAGTATTTTTCCATTATTCTCATCACATGATCTGTCATATTTCAAAACTCACCTAAGCATAATGTGTACTTAGGTTTATATCTCAATAAAACCATTAAAATCATAATTCATTACTCATTGAATCATTTCAGATTTTTCCAAAAACTAACTTTCAGGTCTACTGTTCTTGATCATTTAGACAATGAAAATGGGAAAATTTGAGAACACTTTCTTTAATAAAATCTCTCTCCTATGCCTTAGGTTTCTAATGATACCAAGATCATTCAATTTGATTCAGCATTATGAAATTTATACTCCACATATTTTCGGATTACTTTTATTATGAGACAATGCCCTGCATTCAACTTCCACTTAGAAATTGAAATTCTTATATCTAATTTAGAATTTGATTTCTTCAGATATGCCCAAAATACAGAAACATATTCAATGTAAAGAAAAGTTCACTACAGCGAAGTCAGAAATTTGCCGCGGCGAACTCCTCCCAAGAGGAATTCTCACAAAAATCTCACAAGTTCGCCATGGCAAAACCTAAAGTTGGCTACGACCCACTTTACCCGAAAGGAATCCTAGCTAAAACCTTCAAGTTCGCCACAACAAATCAAGGAGTTTGTCGTGGCGAACTTTCACAGATGCATACCTAGTTTTTCAACTTCAGGTCGACTCTTCCAGACAGAATTGGAATCTAACTTCTTCATGAAAATGTAGATATATGTATCTAATTTAATTCAAATTAAGAATCATCTTATTTGGATAACTGAAGAAAAAGTTATGGGTAAAAGATTAAAACATACTCAATGAAAATTTTCCAGTCAATCATCTTCAAACTTTCCAGATTTCATATCTAACATAACTCATACAAAGATCACCATTTTCTACTTCATTTACTCCTCATTCTTAACTTCATTTCATCTCAATATCATTCACCAACAAAGCATGATCTAAATTTGATCATTAACCCAAAAAACAAGATGTATTCATGTACCTATCCATCAACTTCTAATTCTCATTAAAACATCCTTTTTACAAATAATCCATCTTAAAAACATGTGTAGCATAGCTCATAGTTTCTTACTCATCATATACAATATCAATCATCCCTAAAACAAGTCCTAACCCATTATTTAGCATTTATATGAAACAAAACATCAATATATATCTATATATGTTCATTTCTTCACCAACATTCTAGCATATACAAAACTCCTTGTCATGATCATTCAACTTCTAAAACATCTCTATAAATCACTACTCATCAAGCATATATAAAAGTAAGAAATTTACATCCTATTCATCATCCACGACACATACATACACAAAATACCATTTCATGTCATTAACCTCTAACTATCATCATAAATGCTTCATTTAACATTGCCCATAAAATTAAAACATGACTTACTTGATTTAGCTACCAAATCTTCAAACTCTTCAAGAAAATCAAAAATACCTACCTTCAAATACAACCCATGATCATCACCATCTTGAGGGTTGGAAGGTTTGGATTTTTGGTGAGAATGAAGGAGAGAGCAAGGTGAAGGAGTAGCAAGTGGAAGATGACTGGGCTAGGTTCTATGTGAATGGAGGTTGGAAGGATCAAAACTCATGAAGAAGAGGAAGAAGAGAAGCTACGAAAGTGGAGGAGGAAACCAAATAAAACCTCAATACCGCTTTTAAGAGAGAAGCATCGTGAGAGACCAAACCCAAAAAAGGAGGTCTTTCAATTGAAATTAATAACAACTTAAGACGTGGTTGGGCAAGTGACAAGTCCATTTCTAAAGCAATAAGCTAGGTTCTTTCATTTCACTAGTCCAATCAATTTCAATTTCTACTCTAATTGTCCCCCAATTTTCAATGGCACTTGTCAATAAATCCTAAAGTCATTTATCAAAATTTTCATTACCATTGGATAGTGATTTCTACTACCATTTAATAATTATTTTGTCATTTGGCAATTTTACTAGTTTAAAAATTACCCAATTTTCAGAAATTTTTTCTAAAATTTACCGAACAATTTCTAAATCAAAATATACACTCCTCAAATCAATTTTCAACATATAAAAAACTACATTTCTCAATGTACTCACATTTATAAACAATTATACCAAAAAATTGGCAATGAATGCATGTACAATTATTTTTATGTGCAAAGATTCAATATTCACGTGTATGTGCATATCATGTAATAAATGAGCATGAAATATATTCTCTAATTTCTCAGTAATATCTCATATTTACTATTTTAGCCTTAATATGGGTAACAAGATGTTACATTTCATTACCATTTAAGGAAGCAAAGCTGAAGGAGGTTGCAATGGAGAATGGTAAAGCTGTTGCATTCAGTGCAGATGCCAAGAAGTGCATTAGTAATATATGTGATGAATTTGAAACTAAAATGTCAGATGATTTGAATACTTCAAATCTATTAACTGGTGCTTTCCAAGATGCATTGAAGTTTATAAACAATTCATTAACCATGCTCAAGGTATAGTCCTGGAAACTTATTTCATTATGGTAGTCATGGCGCCCATTTCAAGTGAGCATGCTTGCTGGCATTTGACACTACATTAGTTCATGTTTGTCTTAAAATAATCTTTTTATGGTTTTTCTTTGTTAAAAATTTGTAGAAGAAACTACAAAAGCAGTAGCAATTATCTCTACTTCAATCCATTATTGAGGTTGAGAAAGAAGTTAAGGTGGTTTTGAAGGTTCTAGGATTGGAATTACCCTGTAGTTATGTTAAGCTGAGGTTTCAAAACATTATCTTATGATGTTGATGCATTAGTATTTGCTCTGTTGAAAATTATTGATAATAACTTACTGGGCAGGTATTATAATAGCTTAAACATAAGGCATTGATCAAAGCATAAATAGAAGAAAGTGAGGTGTTGTAACCGATAGAGGACAAAATAGTTCCAAGTGAAAATAAGGACTTTTTAATGATGATTAGATCAGGGTTGATCTGGCCATAAATGGCATTACACTCATGGATGTAGTAGCAGAATGTAGTATGAAGGCCTTGTATACCTGTTGGACAAGAACAGGATATGCCACCATTGGTGGAAGAACAAATGCCACCACCATCCATATCAAATTGATGTTGTATAATCTTATTATGGCATATAAAATGATGACTAGTAATTGTATTTATAAAGGTTTTGAGTTGATATGTGTTGCTCGAATGTTAAAATGCTCACAATTGAATACGTCCAAACATTATGATGTGACCCTATCGAAAGGGGTCAAAGTTTGAAATACTGGCCTGAATAGAGGGTGCCATAATTTACTCATTATCCGAACTTATTAAACAATCAATGTTATATAATAATAGTTGTACTTTTTATTTTAATAAAAATATTTTATTTTTTCTAACTCTTATAATTTTCACTTTTTATTTATTATATATCTATTTTATAGCGATTTAATACTGATTCAACCTTTAAACCTTAAACATTTACTTTGATCAGTTCAATGTCCAATATGATTTTTACAACATTGCTTAAACCAGAACAAGGAGTGGTACACTGAAATGATTCCATAGTAAAACTACTAGATGGTGTTTTTGCATTTCCCTATCCTTTCTAGTTATTGCTATATGGGATGAAAGGAACAATCACATTTTCTATGACAAGAGCCTCATTAACCGACTATTCAGTTGCCTGCTATTACAAAGCATTAGAACTCACTTTAGTATTCATATGCATAAGGAGTTGGATCTGTAACTTCTTAGCTCATATTGGAGAGTATAACTTTTATTTGTAGCCTTTTATTTCTCAATTATGACTGAATTGTAAGCTTATGGTTAGTTTGTTTCTCTTGTAATTTCCAAGTTGTCATGTATTGGTGCTGAATTTTTAGTTGCCTTTCATGATTTAATTTAATTCTATCTTTTTAAAAAAAACGTCTCTGTCAAACAAATAAAGAAAATACTATAAAATCTTTTATAATGATGTGTTTTTGGTAAAACAATCAAGTTCCTTATTGATTGATTTACTAAATTGAATAAAGGCTTACTACTACACAAACCAATCAATTTTATTATATTATCTCAAAAAGTTCTGATTTAATAAAAGATATTTGGTTTAAATAAAATTAATTTTCTCTTTATGTTTCTCTATTTTGGCTATTACCTTTGATTTTTTTTTTCCCTATCGTGGCTATTGCTATTTAAATTTTAACTGATATGAACTCAACTAACGGTGCCATCATGAATCAAGTGAATTCACTACATAGAAGAGAAGGTTTTTTATTTTTATTTTTTTTTGTCTCCCAGGAGGTAAGTATTGATAAGGAATTGAAGTTTACTGTTATTTACTTTACTTAAGTGATATTTTAGGGAGCATTTAATTTTACTTTTAATTTTTATTATAGTTTTTTAGTTTCAGTTACTAATTTTTGGTTTTCATTTTCTTAAAATAAAATTGAAATTTATTTAATTGTTAATGTCAATATGATTATATTTTATTACTACTAATAATTAAATATTAAATAAAGTTTTAAAATAAATTAGTAAGTAAATGGTTTAATTTTAATCTTATTTAGTAATATAATAAACTCATTAAATATTTTATCTTAGAAAATTATTTCATAAATAACTATTTTAAAATTTATGTATTTTAAAGATATTTTAACTTTAAAATATATTTACCAAATACTTATCAAATTTTAAAAATAAAAATAAAAATAAAAATAAATTATGAAAATTAAGATAAAGTGAATAATTAGAATATATCTTAATAGTAATTAATATTAAATAATTAAAGAGTGTGTTTTTGTTAATGATAGATAAAAATTCAACTAAGCATATTCTTTTATTGAATTTAAAAAATAACAATAGATCCACACATACTCTATGGCTGATTATCAACAGGGGTAAATAGAAAATAGTTAGATTTAAAGATTTTAGCGAAAAAGAAGATTATTTTAATAGAATTAGACAATTGGTCTTACCTTTTTCATTTTAAATTTTATAAAAATTTCTTATTTTTACTATTTACGTCCACTTTATTTAATTTTATTCTATTATAAAACCTTCAAATAAATAATAAAAATATATTACCTTTTATTGTCTTCTATCTCTAACCACTCAACTAATGGTAATACTACATCATTAGTAATATAAAATATAAAGTAAAGGCATTTAGCGATAGGTATGATGAAGCAGAGCAATCGGTCAATTTCACTCTTACTTTTGAAAACGAAATTTGTTTAATGTTTCAAAAGAGAATCTCCAACTCCACTCGCTTCTGTCACAGTCTCTCTTCTCTTAGCCTACCATTCCATCAATCTCTCCGTTCTTTCTTCCACACACATACTCACACTAAATGCAAGAGTTTCTGGGATCGGTGAGGCGATCATTGGTGTTCCGTACACCCCATGATGATCAAGATATCTTCTTGATGAGTAGTAATAATCCCTTCGTGGAAAAGATCAAATCAAGAATCTTCGCTAAACCTTCCACTCCCCCGATGCCTCTTCCCATTCGCTATCGCAAAGGAGAGTTGATCGGTTGCGGCGCTTTTGGTCATGTTTACATGGGCATGAATCTCGATTCTGGTGAACTCTTGGCTGTAAAGCAGGTTTTACTCTTCTTGTTACTTCATCTTTTACTATGACCCAGATGAGAAATTGATTTGGGATTCTTTAAAAGCCCAGTTACATTGCAAGCAAGTGTGTTGAGTGCGTCAAAGTTCCGAACCTTTTTTTTTTCCTTTTTACCTATCAATGTTGGTGCACTAAGGGTTTCACTTTTGCTATCTGTTTCTGAGGCCAGATTACTTTATTTTGGATATTATTTTTAGTTGCTTAGTGTTGTTAACTCTGATATCTTTTCATATTTAGGTTTCGATCGCAGCTAATGGTGCTTCAAGGGAGAGAGCCCAGGTATTGAATCTTTTGATCATTTGGTGCTGTTTTATATCTGTCCAAATATTTATCTTTTGCTCATAGAATGAGGGTGTTTGAATCTGTAGAACCTGCATGAAGTTTTTGTTCTACAGTAGATGTGCAACGTGTATAATTATGAGAGTACACTGGTTATTCTATTGTATGTTGGCATAGAAAAAATGCAACTGAGTTGACTTAATATGGTTTTTGCTAGAGTCACATCAAAGAGCTGGAGGAAGAAGTCAAACTCTTGCAGAATCTCTCTCATCCTAACATTGTTGTAAGTAATAATTAGAACTATTTGTTTTGATAGTTTAGGAATAAAGTTTACCACTGTAATGAGTTATCTGCCATTTTTCATCCTCAGAGATATTTAGGCACAGTTAGGGAGGAGGAAACTTTGAATATTCTGCTCGAATTTGTCCCTGGTGGTTCAATATCATCTCTTTTGAGTAAATTTGGACCTTTTCCTGAGGCGGTGAGTCTTTATTAACTGAACTTGTATTACTTTTGACTTGGTTCTAATCTTGTGTTTCAACATTGTAACGCAGGTTGTAAGAACATACACAACACAATTGCTGCTGGGGCTAGAGTATCTACACAAAAATGGAATTATGCATAGGGACATAAAGGTAAATCAACTACCTATCAATTATGTGACGTGTGATAGAATTTAAGTTCGTTACTCAACTTTTTTCCGAAAAACTCTGGATGTCTTCTGTATTTGCTTTCAGGGGGCAAACATCCTTGTAGACAATAAAGGATGCATTAAACTTGCAGATTTTGGGGCTTCCAAGCAGGTTGTTGAGCTGGTATATACTGATCTTTTCTGGTTTCTTTTTCTTTTCTATGTTCTTTTAGTCTTTGGAATTCCTGTGTATAAAAGCATTCTTTTAATGTCTTTTCAATTGGACTGAGATTCTCGTTAGAATAGGCTACTGTTTCAGGGGCCAAATCAATGAAGGGCACTCCATACTGGATGGCTCCTGAAGTCATTCTGCAGACTGGACATAGCTTGTAAGGGTGAAGAGTTGTAACAATTCATATTCATCTTAATTAGTGTTTTGAATGCTTGAGTCCTTAAGAACTGATTCTGCATGCGGCTCTTTTTCATATTTTTCATATTTTTAGTTAGCAAAGAGAAAGTTTCTAGATTCAAATGCAATGTTTCCATTAATTTTATAGATGATAAAAATTGAGGGACATGTTAAATTAAAATTTACTACCTGAATTATAGGTCAAAATATGTAATTGACTTGAGTAATTCCACTTTTTAGAAACCTGGAATACGAAAGGCCTTGAAATTGCCTTGTTAGCTATAAATCCAACTATTGTTCATGACTAATAACATAAACAGATTGAACATATATTTCTAATCGAAATTATACATCATAAAACATTGCTCTAGCTCTGCCGACATATGGAGTGTGGGCTGTACAGTAATCGAGATGGCCACTGGAAAGCCTCCATGGAGCCAACAGTATCAAGAGGTAACCAGTCTTCTAGCCTTAAAAATATTTCTTCCATTTTAGGTGCTTTCCAACTTACTAAAATTGATGTCCTTTAGGTTGCTGCCCTCTTCTATATAGGGTCAACAAAGTCTCATCCAGAAATCCCTGATCATCTCTCTGCTGAGGCTAAAGATTTTCTACTCAAGTGTTTGCAAAAGTACTGCTTTGCCTTTTTCTTAACTTCAGTTACATTGGCATGAGAGTTACAAAATGTTGGATGCTCTGTCCTCCGGCTTAGACTAGTAGTGAGTATGATGGAATTGCAATGTCTAAGAACTATACCAATCAAAATTATGGCATTCAACTTTTATTGTTAAGCGATTAGATCTGTAGGATCTTAAAAGTTTTACTGAAAGCTACATGCATACTAATAAATTTATTTCCGAGTAAGGACTGTGCTTGATTAATTTCATGGATTCGGTTGTCTATGCAATGAGAACTTTCCAGATAGTTTTCTGTCAATTATGAATCTTTAGCACGTCCTTCTTAGAAATTATTTTCAAACATTTAATGTATGAGATTTACAATGATAGGGAACCAAATATGAGGCCAGATGCATCTAAGTTGCTTCAGGTAATTTTTTTAACTTGACTGTCATTCTTTTGTTTATCTGGAAGCATTTTTAGGTTGTTGAACCTTGTGATTTCACTTTAAAGTTTTCAACAAGTTTTGGTTTTCGTTTGAATCTTTTAGCAAGTAGTGATGATCATCAACCTGATCTAGTACCGTATGATGATACTATATGTGAAATAAATGCAGCATCCTTTTGTTGCCGGCAAACATTTTCTTGTTGACACTGCTAAATGTACTCCAGACATGGTTGGTATATCTGGACAGAACTTGTGGGTTATTTGTTTTGTTGGGTTCTTTAGTCAATTCTTAATTAAAAAAAATTCCACTACCATCAGGATGATCGCATCTCTTTACAGTTGCAAACTGCCAACCTTGATAAGTTGTAAGTTCTGCAATGTCATTCACACTGGACTTTGGATAGAATACCTTTTCTTCAAATTATTTTAGAGGTTATTGAGTAATGGTTTTATTTTGCTGCCAGTCAAAATTCATGTGTCTCGGACACAACAGACGTATGTAATCTGGGTAGTCTAAGTGATTCTCTGGATCCTAAGAAACTGTCTGAAAGTAATGGTATCTGTGGAACATGCAATAGCGATGATGATTTGTGCCAGATTGACAAAGATGATTTTGCTTCAAATGAATTAAAGATCAGTCCTCTTTTAGCTTCTGAGAGCTTCAATAATGTAAGCAACTCAGGATGTTCTTTTCTCAAATTACACTTCTCTTTCCAATGATAACTTTTATTTTTCATACAACTTATAAGCAATTTGTGATTTAACCAAGAGTTCGGATGCCAAAGATGTTCTTTCTGAAGATTGGAGGTGCAGATTTGGTGAGAATTCAAAACTGGAAGAAGCAGGATCAGGACTAGTCACTGATATACCAGCTGAGGGTGTTTCAATCTCTGAAGAGGATGATGAACTTACAGAGTCAAAAATTAGAGCTTTTCTGGATGAAAAGGTAGCGCATGAGTGAACACTTTGCTCCAAAATGTTGGCTGAATTTCTAGAAGATTGTTGTGACATTGAACCTCTTTTTGATGCCTCAGGCTTTAGAGCTTAAGAAGCTGCAAACACCTTTGTATGAAGAGTTCTACAACAGTTTGAATGCAGCTTGTTCTCCAAGCTTTGCTAATAAGCCAAGTAATGAAACTTCACCAAATTACTTAAAATTACCTCCTAAGGGCAGGTCACCTGGTCGGATACCCATTGGAACTCCACCTGCAGCAAGTGATATAGTCAGCTCTGGAAGCCCTGGAATCAACAGTAGGCATTTGCCTAATGTAGGCCATGTTGATGAACAAGCTTCAGATGAAACTTCATCCCCTCAGGGCAATGATCATAAAGGTCTTTTGGTTGAGGATTGTCTTGAATCAAGTAGCCCGAGGTTAGTTGATTAGTTTGGTTGAATTTTTGGGTTTTCCCACAAGTGTGACCCCCATGGCCTTTTAGCGTTATCTAAATAGAATGTTTGCTGCTCTGATTAGCTGTTCTGAGCAGCAGAGGAGGTGGAAAGAGGAACTGGACCAAGAACTTGAAAGAAAGAGAGGTAGAGAATTCCTGTCTCTTACTCTTATTTTTTAACCCGTCCCTGGATTGTAGTTTGTCAAATTTAGGACTACTTTGGTTTTGAAATCTTTATTATTTAGATATATTTTGAATTTAAGTACAACATTCCTAATAGAAATTATTTCACTTCTGATGCTATGTTGAATTTGCTATTTCAAAAAAGTAAGATGTTAGATTTTGTGGTCAGTGATGATGGGACTGGAGTGTTTAGCACTTGCATCACTAGAAGCTTAGGAGAAGTCACTTATTATCATGAATAATTGGGAGAGTATATAAATAAAAGGGAGCAAGAGAGGAACAACACTTTTGACAATTGCATTACTAGAAGCTTAGGAGAGTCACTTGTGAAAGGGGAGAATGTCCCTTTTGACACTTGCTCTTGTCTATGTTTACGCATTGGTGCATGATTAAAATGTATTTGCAGAGATGATGCGGCTTGCCGGTAGTGCAGGAAAAACATTATCCCCAAAGGACAGAGCATTCAATCGGCAGAGAGAACGGACAAGATTTGCATCTCCAAGCAAGTGAATGCATGGCTGAAGAGTCTAGATTCATTCAGTTGGAAAATTGTCATGTTTGTCGTCAAGGCTTCTTGTAATGGGAGATGTTAGAGCAGTACTCTTACCTGGGAATGAATTCAAGCATGGAGGCTGCAGTTTTGCAAAGTGAGAAAACATTGTCTAGCGTGGACCAGCTCGCCTGGTGTGAGTTGTTTGTAATGAAACATGTGTAGTCGCCATAAGAAGATGGTGTCTATTTTGATGTTTTGAGTGTCGAATGATGTGGGCAGTTTTTATGTCCCTGATCATTACAGGTGCTGCTTTTTTTTTCCAGGTCAGCTTTTCTTCGCTTCAATATTCTAAAAATTGGTCCGGACATCAAACCGATCAAAGAAAAAGTTAAAAGTTTAAAGGTTCAATCGGTATTAAATCATTACAAAATCAGAATGTAATAAATAAGGAGTAAAAATTATGAAAATAAGTATAAAATAAAATACCTTATTGAAATAAAAATATATTAATAGTACTTATTAATATATAATAAACTAATAATAAATCTAATAATTTAAACTACTTATGAATCTAATATAAATTTTAAAATAAAAATAAAAGTAAAAATTGTATTTCTTTATTATCATTAATTTAAAATTTTGTAAAATTTGAAATATATTTAATAAAAGTCAATAGAAAGAATTCTAATCTTATTTCAACTTCTTTTTTAATGTTCTTTATACATGCTTTTTTATAGTTTAAATATTTTTGAACACATTCTTAAATTATCTTAAGCAAGATTACTTATATATATTAATTAATAATTCAAATATAATATATATAAGCAAGATTACTTATATATATTAAAACAAAAAATTTAATTAAAATATAAGTATATGAATAAAAATATAAGTTTAAAATATATTTTATTAATAAGATTATGTGATAGAATAAAAAAGAAAAAACTTTCAATAAAAATTTCAAAGTTTTTTGAAAAACGCTGTTAACATTTCAAAATTTTTATAATAAGACTTTTGGTAAGTTAAAACATACCCAAAACAAAGAATGATAATCTATTAGGCCCCACATATTTAAGTAACTTGACACATTCTCTTGTTTCATGATTGGCCGCACACATTAGATAATTATAACCGGTTTTTTGGAAAAAGCTGACCGGATTTTATAAGAAACCGGCCGATGTGTAGACAAAATTCATTTTACACGCCTTAAAGACATAATTCATTTTGTCTGAAACCTGTACATACATGCGTAAATGCTAATGAAACTCTTGCTTTTGAAATTAAGACTTGTTATCACTCTTTGATACGGTTTCAAACTAGACATTAGCTAATATATATACATCTTAATGTGTTGCAATTATTCACCATATTATATAACTAAATTAGTTGTTACGTAAATATAAATTAAGTTCTAAATTAACGCATACTAAATCATCACTTCACTGTCTTTTTAAAAAACTTAATGAATAGGTTATCTGTTTCAAATACTCAATACAAACTTGCTGGAACTCAGTTATATTGGGTATGGACTGAACCCGAGGAGAACATAATTTGTCTAATCCACCATTTTCAAAGGTTGGCATTTAAAGCATAGAGTAAAATCTTCCAAAGGCAACCATTTCATGAACATTGCACCGTTAGAGTAGTTTTGAATGTCTAGATTCTCAGATGGTAGGCCATCTGATTATTATTAACCCAAACTACATGCAAAGTTTAA
>JANPWT010000005.1:19233563-19245915 GCA_024678245.1 Erythroxylum densum
TTGGATGACTGTAACAGATGATTGTTATTTTGAGATTTTATTTTACTGATTACTGTTATATTGTGATTTGATTACTGCGATGCCATGTGGATATTAGTAGAACTGTTCTGGTAGTGCACCTTTATCGTGGGATACGTGTCGGGAGTCCCGATGTGTACCCTACGGTGAGGGGGCGCTACAAAGACCAAGTCCCCCTTCTCTAGCATAAATGCTCCCACTTGACTTTGACACAATCTTGCTTGACTAGAGGAAATTTTTGATACATTTTTCAATCTCCTTAATAATCCTCTTAGGGAGTAGAAGATGAGAACTCCAATGGGTGTGAAGATTATTCAACACAGAGATTATAAGTTACATTATACCAGTTTGAGACAATTATTTATTCTGCTAACCATTGATGATTTATTTATTTCTCTAGAATCTTTACGCAATCCCGATATTTCAGCTTTTTAGTTGAAATGAGAACCTACAAGTAAGTGAAAGACATACCTTGGATGTTGAGATTAAAGATCTGCTGAAGTCTTTTAGCATTGGTTAAGTTTGAGGAGAAGAAAATTGTACTCTAGCCTTGATTGACTTTAAGACTTGAAATCTTATAAAAGTTTATGAGAGACTGATGTAATATGAAAGTGGATTCTTGGTAAGTGCCACAGAATAGTAGCAAATCATCTACAAACAGATGTTAGAGAGAGACAATTCCTTACATTTAGGATGAAACTTAAAATCAAATCTTCTGGATATGTTATAACAAATAATTCTATTCAAGAGCTCCATAGTAATAATAAAAAGGTAAGGAGAAAGAAGATCTTCTTGTATTAAGCCATTCGACCCTTTGAATTGCTTACTGGGAGCTCCATTAATAAGAATACTATATGAAGTTATGGAAATGTAGGCCTGAATCCATTTAATGAATTGGTTTGGGAATCCAAAACATTCCAAACATATAGTAATGAAGTTCTATTGAAGTCTATCAAAAGCTTTTAAGAGATCAATTTTAATGGAACAACTTTTGATGTATCTTCTAGAGATATATTCTCTCATCAATTCTTGCACCAATAGAATATATCTCATCAGAGATATTTCTGCCAAGGATGAAAGCTATTTGAGATTCATAAATGAATATGTTCAAACTCTTTTTGAGTTTGTTTGCAAGAAGTTTTGAAATCACCTTGTAAATGGTGTTATAGCAAGAGATAAACCAAAAATCATTGAGATTACTTGCATTGGAAATCTTAGGAATCAAGCATATGTGAGTTGTATTGATTTTCCTCAATAATTTTTCAAAATTCAAAAACCCTATGACAGTTTCCACAACTAACTTGCCTGTAATTTGCCAGGTTTTTTGAAAAAATTATGCATTGAATCTATCTAGTCTTGAAGCTTTAGTAGGATTCAGAGTGAAAAGAACATATTTAATCTCTTGCGAGGTAAAACGGTTGTTGAAGCTTCAATAATGTATCCTGTGGCAAAGCAAAGGGAGCCCCTATAAGATTTACCAACTGCCGCATACCTGATGGACCTAATGCAGTTGTATCACCTAGCAAGGAATTAAAGAAGTTGAATATCAAACTCTTTATGGAATCTCTATCAATATTCACTTGGTTATTAGAATCCAAGAGATAAGTTATTCGACTGAGATTTCTTTTTGCAATAATAGAGTTACGAAAGAATTTAGTATTAAAATCTCCTTATCTTATCCAAGTAATCCTTGCCGTATATAACATTTTCTTATTTGTATAAAAGTTTATACTGAATTACCAAAAAAAATCCTTGCCTTTTGCACAAAAATTGAATTATGAACACGAAGAGCTCCCATGTATTTCCCCAACTTCATACATTCGGTGTTTTTAAGAGGATAATTAGCTAGGTTTTTATAGGAATCGTAATGTGCAATTATCAACTCTCTTTTAGTCAGCTTGATATTAAAAAGGGATTGATTTGCTTTATAGAAAGTCTCCAATCTATTTTTAAGAATGTGAAGCTTTCTCATAAGCTAGAAAGCTTTACAGCCTTTAATCTTGATATTTTATACCTCATCTACAAGCACCCTAAATCCATCCCTTTCAATAAGGTAGTTCAAGAACTTCAATGGAGAATTATGATCAATATGATGTGAGATTCAACACTTCCATCCAAGAGTGATCAGAACATAATGGAGCACCAAAATGAGAAAAAGAATTAGGGAATTGATTCATCCATAAGTAATTAACCAAAACTTTGTCCAACTTCATTCGGATTAGGCATCTTCCTTGCTGTTAGTTGCTCTAAGTATAAAAGCATCCAAAAGATATGAGATCAGTTACTTCAGATTTGGTAACAACCCTCTCCAGCTCTCTTCTAAGGTTAATAGTGTTAATCTTGTTACCCTGTGCTTTAGATGGATGTAAAAAAAAAATTCAAATCATCTACAATTAACTAAGGCACATTCACAGAAGTATGAATAGAGAAAAGTTCTTCCCATAAATTTATTCTCTAAAATTAGAAATTGGCTGCATATATGATTGTAATTGTCATCACATTTCTTGTATTCATAAGTTTAGATCTGAGATGCATATGCTAATCAGAAGTTCTAATCAGTGTAACGTGCAAAATCTAATAGTTATAAGCCAATAAAATCCTGACATTATAATGGAATTCATTATTTGTCATATAACTCCAACTTTTCTCCAAAACTTTCATCATATTGTTGAGGTTATGAGCTTTTATTCTTGTTTCCAAAAGACTAATCAAAGCTACTTTTCTTTCTAATAAAATCTATCATCTTGACCTTTAAAAGGTTTATTAAGCCCTCTAATGTTCTTCTCCTCCTTTTAGACCTCCTTATAGTTATAAGAGTAAAATGATCCTTTAGCATATGAATTTCTTCTAAAAAAATTTGTTGATTACATTCCTCACCTTGCTCATCTTCAACTTAATCCAAGCTACCTTTCTCCATCTCACTATTCGATGCTGTATTTTATGTTTAATCTAAATATCTACTTTAGCATTCTGCACCTTAGATTTTGTCTTACCTCTATCCCCATCCTTGTCACAAGCTGGGAGTATTATCCTAGAATTCTGACAGCCTATTCACATCCACTTTCTAGTCACAAGCTGGGGCATTATCCTAGAATTCAATATTTGATTCATCCTGTAACACCCCACTACCATAAAGTATATACACGAACATCCAGAGGATATTCAAGTACATATCCTATGACAATGATATGTTAAAGCAAACATAATCTCTTAAATGGCATCATAAAGAATATACTATACTTAAAACCTCAACACTTCATTTCATCCATTGACAAAAGTTTACATTGTAGTCATTGAAACAAGTATTTACATTACCAAACAAGAGAAAGTTTACAATCCCTTATACAAAAGTTCTATATGACAAAGAAATACAAAATACAATATATAACTCCTCGAATGTCAGCTGACAGATCTTTGAGCTATGTCTTAATCCAAAATGTTTCTCTAGAAAATCTTAGGAACTAGGTCTCCTGTCTCGTACCTGAAAAGCCATGTTGCTATTTTTGATAAGTTTTGCGAGCTCAATGAGTGAACTATCATCGATGATCTCACTCAAGTCAAATACACAAATATCACACAACCAACCAATTTCACAAACATTTTCCATTTCAATAAGACATAATGAATGATACACATTTCACATACATTCTTTCAAAACATGTATAACCCAATCAATCATATTATCATGGTATATCACTTTATCATCACAATTTTATAAAAGGTTTCATAATCATATATTTCATAATCATAAATATACAAATGCAGATGCATATGAGACTCTAGATTTGTTATCATTTGTTGTAACCAAACGCCTTTCAAATACAAATATAGATACTGGCCCATTAGGCTCAGTCAGATACAGAAATCATAAAGTAAAGCTCTACATGCAGAATTTTAAGCTTAAAACTCTTTTAGACCGGCTACTTTGATCGCAATGCTTTTATCTGAACATGCATTTTATGAAATACATAACAAAATAAGAGAATATGCCATGAATAACATTCACTTATGACGCACAGACAAAATCTTATATTCATCGGACCTCAGTTTGGCATTCAACTTTCGTTGAGTATTCTAAAATCATTCAGAATTTAGTTGCAAACAGATATCATTCAAATTTCAAATGCAAACATAACACTTCCAATATGTTGTTGAACATCAAACTCCTCGAACCATTAAAGTCCTGAATTCACATACGAATCATAAACAGTTCAACAATTAGAAGTTAAACAGAATAAATCAATTCTAGGAAAATCAGCTAAGTTGACTCACAGTACGTTCCAATTTATGCTATTACCTGGATGGTCCAGCAATATTTGAATAGCGTTCGACTTGAGCCCCTAAAATCATACAATTCACACATAATTCACATTACAAAGTTGATTAATTAAATACTTATTCATTTATGCACACACACACACACATATGTCATGTTCAATGCATGCCCAATGACTATCCCGGGTGTGTTTCCTTAATCATAATTCATAATCATTCACATATTGTCACTTGGATATATCTTGTTTGCATTCAGGTTAATACCTTAAGCAGACTTGATCATGCTCCATTCATTAACCATACATTTAACCAACTTTTCCAACATCAAATTATGCTTTTTAAAAACCTTAATCAAGTCTAAATGCATCATAGTTAAATACCTTAATCCTTAATTGGTTCAAGAATCACACAAAAGAACATTTTCTTTACTTCCATGCAATTTCCACAGTCGTATATGGCTTCTCACAATTGTGGGATGGGTTATCCAAAAGTTCCCATCCAATTCCTTCATTAGTTTTCTAAATTTTCTAAGGATAAGTTTCGGGTCAGTTTTGTATGACCATTATGACAAAAACTGAGGTTTCTGGATAATATGTTCTTATAAAACAATATTTCTCTATGTTTTAAGTTTCTAATGAACTAAAATTCATATGATTTGGTTAATTATTCCTAGATTTATACCCAAAATACTACATATTGTTCTCAAACAGTGATAGAATCCAAAAACTCAACTTCAAGCCAAATTTAGAAACTCTTATAGAAGAATTCAAATTTGATTCATTCATTAGAAATATAGCCATATGTCTCTCGTTTAAAATAAAATTAAAATAATCCCATTTGGATGTCTACAAATCAAGATAGGGCTAAAATACAATTACATGTTATGTGAAAACACTACAGCTAACATATTCCAGCAATTTTTCTTTCACTTTTCTAGATTTTTTTAC
This sequence comes from Erythroxylum densum, assembly GCA_024678245.1. Lineage (NCBI taxonomy): Eukaryota > Viridiplantae > Streptophyta > Magnoliopsida > Malpighiales > Erythroxylaceae > Erythroxylum > Erythroxylum densum. The sequence goes on from JANPWT010000005.1 coordinate 19,238,804, forward strand.
ACTTTATACCAAAGTTAAAACAACATCTTTATAGTTCATCAATTATACCTCTATTAAGCCTAAATCATACTCCAATTTTTCATCAATAACCTCTCCTATTCCAGTTCAGAATTATTCAAGTAATAGCTCACAAATCTTAGTCTTTCATGTATCAAAAATCAAACCAAATATCTATCTTTCATTATCATGCATATAGGTTTAATTCTTTCTCAATTCAAGGACACTCTTCTAATAACTTTCTTTGGTCTAAATCCACCTTCTTTATACATTAAATTTTAGTCCAATACATCCACATAATGCCCTATACTCCACGGTTTCCATATACCAAAAACAAAACAGAAAAACTTCTAAGTTCATGCAACATTTTCCAGCACATATCTTCACCAATCTCACATGCATTTCATTCCAATTCAAGCATCATTCTTATATCATTTAACATGCCGTAAAACTCGTATTGTTACTTACCAATTAGGCTTCCAATTTAACACAAAATTTTAGGTTAACCAATCCTCACAAGCAAGCAAAAATCAACGCAAACTTATTGTGAAAGTAAGGTGATTTTTGGACAGCAAAAATGAAGATCACATTCAGCTAGTTTTCTTAGCAATTTGGTGAAGGATATACGTATGGTTTTGACGAGGAAACTTAGTTAGGGTTCTAACAAAAATTACAGAGAAAAGAAAGAGCTATTTTGGTGAAAGAAACAAAGGAAAGAAGCAACAAAACTCAGCTGCAGAAACTTGCTACATCGCATGCTAGGTGTCACCTTCTAATGTCAACATTTGTCTTAAGGCATGTATTACATTTGTCTAATCAAGATGCTGCCACTAATCCACACATTTAGTAGCCATTTATCTCCTCCTAATTAGTCCACTTGTCACTCCATGATTGATCCACTTATCACATACTAATTGATCCAATTGTCATTTAATTACTAGACTATTTGTCACCAATTTAACTATGCCAAATGTCACTCAATTTTAGGCTTAAACATCCTAATTTTCATATATCAATTTTTCTTACCGCTTGGCATTTTTTTAGACCAAATGTACATTTAATTCATTAATTTCTCAATCAATAACATTTGTCCCAATTTACTAATTGAAATCCAAACATACCAAAATTTAAGACATATCAAATCACAATTCACATCATGTTTACTTAACTTCCTTTATACCCCGAGATAAGTCAATTGAGTGCGTATGCTATCTTTATAATGTGTACAAATATAAATTCGTGTATGAATGCTAATGTTATGCATGCATATGCAATACTTAATTTAGGGTTAAACCCTAAGCATATACCAGAAAATAGGGTATCACACATCCTCCATTCCCATTAATTCTTTGTACGTTTAATAAACTTTTTACCAGTCAGTTTCCATATTTGATGTCCCTTTGTGGTTTTCAATTATATGTTAACTGAATTTCAAACTTTTCTAACTCATTGGTTGTATTAAGCTTCAAGATTGGCAAGGCTTCCGGGATTGCATTCTTGTGATTTACTTCAACACAAACTCGAGCAAAACACATCTTCTCTAGCTTTGCAATGGCTGAATCAAAAGCCACTGGTTTTCCCCCAGCACTATCTAAAAAACTCAAGCCATCAAATGACCAATATTGTAAAGGTATGTTGTGAAAATTGATCCATAATGGAATAGTTTCAATGCTATTTTTATCGAATTCCAGACTAAGAATTCATTCCCCTGAATTCTTAGTTAGGAATTCTAAAGGTATGTTGTGAAAATTGATCCATAAAGGCATCGTTTCAATGCTTTCTTTTTTTCGGATTCTAGATTAAGAATTCATTAGTCTATGTTGCGTTTTGTTTAGAAAGCTCCTTTCCATTGTTAGCAGCTAGTGATTGTTTAATCGCTCAGAGGTAGCCACAAAGCTCCCTAAGTCAGAAAATACCTAAAGAAAGGCCCAAAAAAACGCCTAGATTACTGTTCATGCCCAGATTATTGTTCATTCGTGAGAGAGCTATTCTTCGTTCGGGGAAGTTTGTTTTTATGGGGAAACTGGGAAGCTATCGGAATAAAGCCCAGTCGGGGGTGGGTTTGTTGTTTTTTAAACTCTGGCTTTACAAACACAATTTGCTCCTTTATTGGCAGGCATTGATATTAAAGCTTCAAAGCAATGTAAAGAATCAACTTTAGGCATTGATATTAAAACTTCAAAGCAATGTAAAGAATCAACTTTAGGCATTGATATGAACACAAGTAAGAAATTAAAACAAATCCATATTAGCCGGAAGAAGCACATCACTCGTATTATCCCAAGTGAGAATATTCAAGGCCTCTGTTTTAATCCACTCATTAACCCATCACTCTTCTGCACAAATTTTCTGCTCTTCAGTGGAGAAATCAAGTTTCTGGTTTTCAATGGAGAAACTAATCTGTTGGCCAACCTTGAAGGTGAAAAGGAACGGCGAAGCTTTGAAGCTATGGGCAACTTAGGTGACTCTTTGTTCAAATTGATAGGTCTTCTAGGTGAAAGGGTCTTAATTTTCACTTGGAACTTGGTTGCTGAAGGTGGGGACTTTATCAAGAATTTGTGCGGAGTAGTGGCCTGCTTGTTTTTGGCAACCATTGGGGACTTCGTCTTGCAAAACTTCTGCAGATGTGCAGACTGCGTAGACGACAGGAACAAAGGGTTTGGAAACAGCACTGCCTTTTTAGCCCATGGTTTATTCCTGGGGGACACTTTATTTGTCCGATATTGAATATTGTCTTTGTCAACCTCCGTTTTTCTAGGAGGTGAAACTTTGAAGATAATGCGTGACCGAGCTCTTTGAAGAGATGGAGAACAAGACTCTGATCTATTATTTTGCTTTTCCTTCTTCCTCTTTGACTTAATTTCAGGCTGTGGCCTAGGTTTCCTCCGTTGGGTGATTGGTGTTACAGGCGTGATATTCATGGTTTTAGCGCTAGAAACTGATGCCACCATTTCTCTTGCAAATTGGCTTGCTTGCAGAATCTCTCCAACTGTTTCACCTACTAGCATTGCCGGTAATGACATTTTCCGCCACTCTCCCCCTACATTTCAGCACTAAATAAATTTTTGTCAGAAAAAAAATTCTTAAATGGAGTTGTTTGCAGTTGGACAACGACATCAATGGTGTGTGAGAAAGAGAGGCAGAGAGAGCGAGAGACCTATTGAACTTGCAGGAAACTTTCCCACAGGAGACTTCCCATGTGCAGCACCAGCAGCATTCTTAATCCTTCCATGTGGAAGAAAAAACGCATTACGAAGTAAGCATACTCAGTTGAATGAAAATCACGCAAACAACAGAAAGTACAAACTCAATAACCGAAATGTCCATGTACCTTAAAGATTCTTGCTTGCACCTCAGACTAGTCCTTAAATATCCTCTAGTACTTCTCGGACTCAGACTAACACCAGCTATCACCTTATTCCCGCCGGCCACCGTGTATTGGAGCTCTTGCAATCTGGCCATGCATTTATCCACCTTCCAAAGTTGAAAACCAGAGAAAGAAAATGACAAACCCGAATTAAGTAATGTTTCTTCAAGATTTTTTTCTTAGGTGCCAAAAAGAGGAAAGCATCTCAGCTAAAAGGATTCGTCCCCACAATTCAAAAAGCTTTCACAAATCTCAGCTGGTCGAGCTGATTATCACGAACAATCTTCAAAAAAAGAAAAGCCAAATGACCCCAATACCCAGTTTTCAGTTTCTCTGATCTTCCAAACATCCGAGGGGCCGATAGGACAAATCTTTATGGTAGTAAGGGTTCATGCGAAAACTTACCTTCTGGACTGTTTCTCTGATAAGAACAGGGTTGAGAGGAGCCACAGCCACAGTCCTCCTCTGCTTAGGTGGGGTTCTTGCTACCATAATTCCCGAGTGGGTCTATCACAAACGCTCTCACTCACACTCTCTCTCTATGAACCGATGCTTTTCTTTGGAGATGGGTCAGATACCTCCTAAAAGAGACTATGCTAAGTTTTGTCATTGAAGGAAAAAGTCAAAGCACATGGCCTTCAAGTTGGTAACGGATCTTTTGTTCCAACGGTCAAATCCATCACTAAACATTCCAAAACGGCTACTTTTTGCAAATTTACATTAATAAATGCACGCCTCGGAAACTTTCTTGGATTAACCGCAGTGGAGAATCTACAGAGATTAGGATGTAGTGAGCCGTTGGTTATGCCAATAATAACTTTTCTTTTTTTTTTTTTTGGTATAAAGGGAAAAAGATAACACCGATTATAAAACTAGTATAGGAAAACAAATCCCCGACAGCTTCTCCGAAAGGATGGTAAGGCACCCGTTAGGTGGAGAATCAAGAAAAGTGATGCCAATATTAAATTGCTTGGTCTGAGTGACAAGCCAGTCCACACTTTTGTTGTTCTCTCGGTGCCAATGATAACATTAATAATAAAGAAACACTATCATTTACCCCTTAATAATCGTTAATTCTTCTGGAAGCCTAACATTGAATCTTCCACTATTCAAATTGACGCATAAATATGTTTTAAATGGTTATATAAGTACAATTTAGAATTTTTAACCCACTCCTAGATTATTTAAATATATTAGGGACGACCATATTTCTTATTCACTTAACTTTAAAGGTTCCTATGGCAGTCCCTCCTTCGAATATTTTGAATTAATCAAATATTTTGGTCAACCTCGGTAGCAAAAAGTTGTAGGAAATTCAAAAATGTGGCAGAATATGAATTTTTAATCATAATTTTTATTAAAATATAATTAAGACCCTAACTTTTTTTAATATCCAAAATGAATCTAAAGTTTTTTGAAATATTAAAAAAGTTATGTCTGGATTTACGATGGGTTATGTCAACACAAATGCGACACACAGTTATTAATTTTAATGATTATGTAAGTCTTATTTTGTCACATAATATAGACATGTTACTATAGGACACCTATATTTAAATTAATTAACCTTAGTTTTGATTATGTTAGTTTTTTAAAAAATAGACCAGAGAATTCAACCTTAATAACTAGGAACATGCCAACTCTTTAGTTAAATTTATTGAAATAACATTTGTATATGAAATTCGCCAATTTTCTAACTATTACTTTCTAAAAAACCATGAAGAATCAAGTCTTAATCTTCTTCTTCAATCAAACTTGTGCAACTTGTTAACTTATTTCAGTAAGTTTCAATTCTGTTTTAATCAAAATTTCTAGTTATATACTTTTAGAGGTTTTCTTCTTCGGTTAAACTTTTATAACATCCATTAAACTTCTACAACTTCTTATCTTATTTAAGTTGGTTTCCAATTCTATTTCAATTGAGTTTTAGTCTTATCCTTTAAAACGTTTGTTTCTTTAGTCAAACTTCTACAGCATCTTGAATTCTTTTCTCATTAATCTCTTATTTAATTAGTTTTCTCCCACGATTTCAATATACAGAGTTTGTTATTTTCTTAATGCTTTTGTTGCTTTCTTTTTTATAGATTAAAGAATTGTATTAATCAAGGCAATGCCTTTCAAAATGATTACAATTTATAATTACAAGGTGTTACAAGATGATCAACAAGCTAGCTAAATGAGATGAGTTAAAATAAGCTTGAAGCTTTTTAGCTTCATATTAGTCTAAGGTCAAGTGTGTTTGAAAGGCATTTCTTGCATAACAAAAGACCATTGTTGATAGTTTTACATAAAAACTTCAATAACATATCATAACATTTACTATAAAAGATATCGTTTCCACTTAGGATTAATTAGTCACCTAACAACTTGAATGCATTTTATATATGATAATAAAATATTTAATTAATTGAATTAAAATAAAGTAACTAAAATTAAAATAAACTAATAAAACTAAACAAATGAATAATTGAAACTAACAATAAGAATAAAATTAATTAATGATGTGGAAACTTAGGGGTTATTATATCCTTGTTTTGTCTTCCCTTTATCGTGTTGATTCAATTATGCTTGATCTTAGATATCCCAAGGTTTTGATTACCCTCTCTCGAAATCTAATCAAATAATCCCAATTGAAATTGATAATAATAGAATTGCATCCTCTTGATTTACAAAATACTCCTAACTATTCAATTAGATTTGAAGCAAGCTTAAAGATAATTAATTCATAATTAAGATCTCTCTTCAATTGTTTATTAATATGATATTTGCAGGTCTATTAAGTTACCAACTCTTGTTGTGCACCTTAACACATATGACTTGATTCAGTCTCTCGATTTATTGTCAAGCATAAGCATATCAAATATCACACAACATTGATATATCTATTGAATTCAAAAAGAATAAAGTCTAACAAAACAGATCAAGAACAATTCCTAATATGGATTTAGAAACCCATAATCATGTTTAACATCCTAATATTCCAAATCAGCATCCAAAAAAATGAAATATATAAAGAGAAAATAAAGAAAAACAGTGTTAAGTCTTGATATGGAAATATGGAAAATCTGGAGTTGCTCTTAATGTCTCCTATTTGATCTCTTTGAATCTGATGTGTAACCTCCCTTTTTGTGCTTTTCTTTGCCTTAAATACTTCTTAAGGATTTTAGGGTTATTTCTAAGGTTTCCTTACTTAATATTCCAAAAATAGCCCTAAAATATCAAGAATACAAAATTTTCACATATTAGAAAACAGTATGCCACAACTATGGCACATGCCTTGTTCATCTTCTCTATCACGATTATGGCATTATACATGATTGTGGCTTCTTCTCTTCTCCAAGTTCTTCCTCTTTTCTTCAATTTCCTACTTCCGCTTACTAATAAAAATATTAATCACCCCTTGAAACATAAAAGTAAGATCAAACTCTTGCTTTAAACAAATCAAATAATTAAAACAAATAAAAACACTTAACAAGAGCACAACTCTAAGTCCTAAATACATGATTATCATCTAAGAAAATACTTTAAAACATACTCAAACACTTAGAAAACATACTAATACATCTTTGTTTGTCCTTAAGCAAGGCTTAAACATACAAACAAAGCATGTAACATATAAACACACATTCATACACAATGCAATAATGGTACAATGATATCAAATCTTATAGAATTAACTTAACCTCAAATATCAACCACTTTAAAAAATGCCAACATACTAACTTATTCCTTTCATGTTTAAGCACTT
>JANPWT010000005.1:19246015-19268778 GCA_024678245.1 Erythroxylum densum
ACACTAAAATCCCCAAATAATTCTAACTAAAAGGAATTTATCAATCTAAACCTCAAAATAAAGAAAACAAGCTTAAAGCAAATCGGGGCCCAACACTTGATGTCTCCTATTTGATCTCTTCGAATCTAGTGTGCAGCCTCCCTTTTTGTGCTTTTCTTTGCCTTAAATACTTCTTGAGGCTTATAGGGTTGTTTCTAAGGTTTCCTTACTTAATATGGTTCCAAAAATACCCCCAAAAATCAAGAAGACAAAATTTTCACATATTAGAAAACACTATGCCACATGCATTGTTCATCTTCTCTATCACAATTATGGCATTATACATGATTGTGGCTTCTTTCCTTCTCCAAATTCTTCCTCTTTTCTTCAATTTCTTGCTTCCACTCACTAATAAAAATATTAACCACCTTTTGAAACATAAAATTAAGATCAAATTCTTGCTTTAAACTAATCAAATAATTAAAACAAATAAAAACATTTAACAAGAGCATAACTCTAAGTCCTAAACACATGATTATTATCTAAGAAAACACTTAAAAACATACTCAAACTCCTAGAAAACATACAAATACATCTTTGTTTGTCCTTAAGCAATGCTTAAACACAAACAAAACACGTAACATATAAACATACAATCATACACAATGCAATAATGGTACAATGACATCAAATCTCATAGAATTAACTTAACCTCAAATATCAACCACTTTAAAAATACCAACGCCTAACTTATTCCTTTCATATTTAAGCACTTTGATTTGAAACACCCTATTCATAAACCTGTGACAATTGTAAGGATGTATTTATTATTATTGAATAACCAAAAAATAGAATATCGCTAAGTAACTCTTCATGAAAATTCTTGCTAGTTTTAAAAGATCAGTAGGTTTAATTTTATTATAAGTACTATCTTTTTATATTTTCTTTAATGATCACCTAGTCTTTTGATGTAAAGGCAAACACTTTGTCATGAATTTCCCACGATTGCTCAAATAGGTTATTTTTTTAGCTTGGTCAGTTTATCATTTTGGCCTTTTGACATGAAGAAAAATATTTTGTTGTGAATACCCCTATTACTCAACTTATCGCAACTTTTAACTAACTATCAAGTTTATTCTTAACTTAATTTTCTTATAAGGGCCAGTGGGATAGGAATTTTATTTAACACGTGTTCTTTTTTTCATTTAATTTCTTAGACTACTTCATTTCTTCTTAGTTAATCACTCTCATGAAAGGGTACCAATGATGCTAACTGATTTAATTGAATATAATTATAAATGTTTCCAAACAAGTGTTATAAAGTGAAAGAATAGTTGCTACATCCTAATTTACATGTATATTCATCTTAAAATGCAAAGTTCACAAGTTACTATGCCTTTACAATTTAAATGACCATGTTCAAAGTAAGCTAACTCCATTCAATTCTTGCTATTGACACATTTACACAATGTACACATCTTGCAACCAAATTTTACACTATGCCAATTAATTAAAGCTAACACAATGCAAATGATAATTTCACATACCAATGATATGCCAATGCATAAATGTCCTCACACTTGAACAACATATTTTTCTCAATGTGGAAACCAAAACAATACAAATAAAGAGAAATAACAACAAAGAAAAAGTAAGAGAGCAAGAAAACTTATGGTGATTCGGGTGCCGTTGGTGTTAGAGATGGAACTTAGAGATCTTGAATAGTAAAATATTTAAGTATTTTCTTTGTTTGATACCGTTGATGACGTTATAAAGCTTCACCTCCTTTAGTTACACATCCATTATGTCCATATGATCATCTAAATGCTTGTTATTTTCTTCCATTTTTAAAACACGCTCTCCCATCCTTCCTCTTGCTCCTCCTTAAAGTCTTTGCTCGATGAGACTTGTCATTGGTAATGTGGTGGTGATGAACTAAAGCTCGCCTATCCTACCTTGTGTTTAAACTTAGATTTTGAACCTGTATCTTAGAGTTATATATCATGGCACTCCAAAATCTCTCCTCTCGGCAAATGTTTATGATTTAAAAACTCCAAAAAGACAAGGGTCAGTTCATCAATAGAAACACCATGAAAAATAAGCTGGCAGTAACAAGAAAGCCTATGCCTAGTTAGCTACTTCTCTTATTAAGCAAAGTAACTGTCGTTTAAGAAATGTAGGGTGATGTACAAACTTGAATCTTATAATCCATGCAACAAAGGATAAGTAAATCTTTTATAGAAAATTTATTGCTTTGAGTTTTAGCAAAAAAAAGTATGAAACATAAATTTATGTAGTAACAAATGTTTAGGATTCTAAATAACATTATTAGGTTCATTTTTCATATTAAACCCATCTAACTTGTTAATTTTTTCAATATTTTCTAACATTAAAATTTTCATGTTTTTCAACAATTTTTTATTTTGGAAAACCACATATGTTCCCTATAACATCATTTTCCTCACTATAAGGTTTTCCACGCAACCAAAACCAAAAATCAACTAATTGATGCAACTTATAATATAAAATAGTGTAAAATTTAAGGTCAATTTTTCATACCCAGGATAATCAAAACATATAAATTTGTCCCGTTAAATTTTAACACCCAAAGTCTCAACTTTTCCTTTCAAATCTAGTTTGCTAAGATTGAGAACTCAAAATATTGAGGTGTTGTAATAATTTTTGAATGACTTTTTTGGATTTTTTTACCTTTTTCTTACGTGAAGATTGAAAATGGCACTCCAAAAAAATCCTTGGCTAAGTCACAGGCATCATCACCTGACACTTTTGTTTTTACTTTCAGAGTTGAGTGTTTTATGATTGCTTGATTTTTGAAGTCATATTAGATAGTAGAATCTACAAAACAGAACCAAGAAAATACACAAAACATATAATAAAACCCAAAAATCTAGGAGCGAGAAGTGCAGAGAAAATCTTGCAAAACCTATTTAAAGGATGTGATTTTCATGTGGGAATCACTAGATTTGTGTAGAATTAATGATAATCTAAATAAAACAAAAAATAAAAGAGTGAAAAACCAAGTAAAAAGTGAAGACAAATTTGACAGAAAGAAGAGAGCTATAGAGGTGGTTGCCAGTTAGAGAGAGAATATAAGAGGTAGAAGAAGAGAAAGCAAGTATTTAAAGGGTTATGGTTTGAAAACAAGGACAAACTAGGATTTTTTATGTGTGTTATGAGACGGGAGGCTCACTCTTGTCTGTCACAGTCGTGGATCCAGCCACGATCGTGATAGAGAGTTTTTCCTTTGGCCATGCATGATCATGCATGGTGCCACGATCATAGTATGCCTAGAGCACTCCATTTTTGCCATGCTTTGCTTTATTTTCCCCATATATCACCTGAAATTTGTTCACTAGCCTTTAACATCTTTTCAAATATGAGATTAAACAAACAAAATCACTCCAAAAATAAGGAAATAACAAACCTATAAGCAAGAGTTTAACAAAAACCTAACTAACATAACATGCTTACAAATGAATAGAAATAAAATATAAAACCTATCTTAATTCTTGGGTTTCCTCTCAAGTAGTGCTTGTTTAATATTATTAGTTTGATGTACCCTTCACATTTACTATAAACTTGGATCTATAATTAGTGGCTTACTTTCACACGTTTCTCCCTATGGTAGTTTAATAGTCTAATAATAAGCCACATGTTGTAAGATAATAAGAAGGGCATAAATGATCAAATTAGGAAATCCAAATGAGTATTAATGTCCTTTTTCATAACAAAATATTAATAAAATAAGGAATTATGAAACTCCTTGAATCTTCAGTTAACTCCAACAATTTATCCTATGGGAAAGTGAACTGCTCAATCATTCACCTTTGTCCACTTTTTTAACTGCTCATTTTTGTCCTCATTCACCTTTGTCCACTCTTCCGTTTTTAGTTCTTGAACTGAGATTTCCTTCTCTTCTTCATCCACTATTTTCTTTGTCCTCCGTTCTTCTTTCTTTTCTTAAGTAGCAACTTCTGTTGTGAATTCGACCTTTGTCTCCTTTTCACTCTGAGACATTAGTAGGCTTCAATTGATCAAATTTTATATCTAATAAAACTCTTATTACCCACAATTATACGTATCATATTTGGAAGCATCGAAAGGTATTGTTTCCACGAGGATTATGAAAGAACTAATGTGAACATTACTTTGCCTAAGGTATTAAAATATGATATAAGTGAAAATAATAACATAAATTAAAACAATTAAATAAAATCAAGAAAATAACAAATAATAAGTGAACTGCCAATTTAATATGAGCTTGATCAAGGATGAATCCTTAAGATTTCTTCTTTCATTATTTTTCTCCCTCAACTCTAATTGATCCAATTATGCGTTGATCCTAGATTTCCTAAGGGATTGATTATTCTCTCTTAAGACCTGACCAATTAACCCTACTTGATTAAACCTAATTGAATATGAAAAATCTAGATATTGCAACCTTTTGAGCCAAAAAACCTTCCCAACGTTTTCCAATTAGATTTGACGTTATCTATTAATCAAGTTCTCACATAAGATCTCTCTTTGAATGATAGCTGATTTGATAATCATGTGACTTATTAAAATATCAACTCTCGTTGCACAATTTAATCATATTACTTTTGACTCACTCTCTCAATTTATTGTTAAAGTATGAAATGCACAATTATCGCAACACTAGAATATGTATTGAATCAACAAAGATCATATTCACAAAAACTTCAAAATAAACCCTAATATGGAAATTAGAACACCATTAATGTAATAAACATTTAAAAATTTAGTTTACACATCAAGTATGATGAAAATAACAATAAGAAAAAAAGAAAATCTTTATTCGAAGCTCGATATAGAAAAATGGAATTTTGGATGTTCTTCTCAATCTTCGTTGTTTGATCCACTTTCGTAAGATGACGACTATATTTTTAAGGCTGCTTAATGTTCTTAAATAGTCTCTTAGAGTCTTGGGGGTGTAACCAGAGTTTTTTTTTTTCCTTTGAGTGGTTCTAAAAATGCCCCTGAACTCTAAAAAAATGGAAAAATCGCGCCTACGAAGCCTCTGTCACGATCATGACATAGGAGTCACGATTGTGACTTTGGAAAAATTACTTCTATCACGATTGCAATAATGGAGTCATGATCTTGACTCTGGGTGATTTTCTTCTATCACGATCATAATATGGGAGTCACAATGGTGACTCTACCCATGTAGCTCCATGCACATCTAACTTTCTCGTTCTTCACTTATCTGATTTCTAACACTAACAAGCACATCAATCACCTCAGGAAACATATAATTAAATATTTAGAATATAAACAAACACTCAAATTAACACAATTCTAAGCCTATACATGCAACAAATATTTAATAAACACTTATAAACACACTAAGACACCTATTAAAATATAGTATAAACTACATTTATTAGCTCTAATAACATGTTGTATCCAGCACAGTATTAGTATGTTGATATAGTGTATTTTGAGGCTAGTTTCACATGAAATATGGTTTCTCCCAAATATCCATAATCTTTTTAGAATGAGCATCTTGTTACTGATTCATATAGATTTGAGACTTAAAACCCGATTTTTAATGGGTTTGCAAACATTTGACTACTTAACCTTTGCTCTTCCATAAGAGTTTTCAACCTTATTCTATAAGAAATTCTTTATTCCCCTTTTTATCATAACTTTAAAAAGAAAGAAATGTGAAGTCCAATAAACATGCAAGGAGTTTATAATTGCCCTTAGGATCTGTAGTTTACCTCCGTAAAGTGATCTATAGGTACACAAGCTAAGTCTTTTATAAATCTTCTCTATTAAAGGAACGCAATAACTATAAGTCAGTCTCCTTGTAGAAATAGGAAGCCCTAAGCAAATCAGAGAGGGTAGTCTCCTCTTTATTGTAGTGATTTCTACAATTCTTCTCTCTATAGGATCAACACTCACTGGGATAATAAAGTGACTTTTGTTGAATTTGATCTCAAGTCCTAATAGGATCTTGAATTGATTTAAGGAGTATATCAATAGGTTAATTGAATGATAATGTGCCTTAGAGAACATGAGTTAGTCATTTGCAAAACATAAGCTTATTAGTAAAACTAGTTTGCATTTTGTATGATATTTGAAGTCAGGATCCCCGTTGATTGATTCCTCATGTATCTCCATTAGCTCCTAGTAGTCACCTCTCAAAAATAACTTTCCCAAGGGTTTCCATTCCTTAACTCTAGTTTTCATAGAGGTCTTCAATGGTAGGAGACCATAAATTTATCCTCAGTTAGAGTATTATTTACTCCTAGCCTTATGATTGGAAAGAAATTCAACATTTTATTAGAGATATTCATTTTAATAGATAATCGGGCATAGCCAAATCTTTTCCTTCTAGTTGTATTATCATCCATACAGATGGTGAGTTAAAAGAGAACAACATGAGATTGTCTTCAGTTAGAAGAACACCAGTGAGACTTATGTTCTTCCACTGCGATGAATCCCACTTCTATACCATTAGGAAGGGAAGACACTTCTTTATGAAGAAGCATACCAAAATTACCTCCCCCCACCCTTTTGCCCCTATCTTAACAGTGTCAAAATCAAAGGAGACAATGGATCTTCCTTCAATTTATGATGGGGTAGTAATGCAAAGAGAGATCCGAGTCATCACTCATTACTTACCTAGATGTCTTCCAATGAATGGGAAGGTTCAAATTAAGATTATTATTAAAAGGGGTGAATCCAAGATTGTTTTTAAAAGGGGTGAATCCATTGACAATATTGAAGGAGCTCAGGCCAAAGTTTGGGTTAGTAGGAGAATTGATGGTTGAATCAAAAGGGGCAGAGGTTGGAGAGTAGGCAAGTTTGTTACTAATAGATGTGGGAGCTAAGGAAAGATTAGGGTAATTTTTAGTTAGGATTAGGATGAAGTTAGGGGAGAATTGGTGGAAGTTGAATTAGGAGGGTGGAGGAAATATTGGCCTGGTCAAGAGATGAAAAGAGGTTGGTGGTGGGCGAGTGTAGTGGAGGGAAGTCTCCTAAATCTATATCTAGAATAGGTGTTTATAGAGGGTTTGGTAGGGGAGTTGTCAAAAAGTAGTTAACCGATTAAGGGAAAAAAAAGTAGTGGGCAGGAAAACTTTCAGGTAGAATGACTATAATGCCCCTTTTAATGTTTAAGGTTGTGTGTAGGTTTAGAAGGGAGAAAAATATTGTAGATAGATATCAAGGAGAAAGCATATAAGAGAGGGAGGCAAAAGGAGAAGAACGTGAAAAAGAGCAAGAGAAGGGAAGAAGGAGAAATGCAGAAAGATGATATATGAAAACTAGGTTTTGAAATAGTAAAAGAAAAGGCAATAAAGAGATGAGGAAGAAATAAAGAAGAGGGGGAAGAAAAAGCAAGAATTAGGAGAGGTAAGAAGATGATGAGATGGTGAAGTTAGATAAACAAAACTAAGGGACATCAATTTTGTTAAATCTTCGCCACATTGATTAAATTTTTAAGAAATAACTTGAATTATAATCTTGAATATAATATATCTGATATAATGAGTTTCAATGATGGTAATAATAAAATACTTCTCAATAATAAGAATTTTATACCAAATAAAAATTGAGAGCAGTATAATTTGAATAGACATATCATTGAAAGAAATTCTAAATATTTCATTTTTTCTTTTCTTTTAATTTTACTTTTATTTAATGTAAATTATATGTATATATATATACTATCAATATTTTTGTTTTAAACTTTACTTCTACTTTGTAACGTTCCCACTCTGAATTGTTGTTGCAATGATTACAAATCTATATTACTATATGATATTTTGATGTCATATATATAATTTTAAATACTTCCTATTATTTTTAATTTTATATCAATCTTAAGTATTATTTATATGATAAACATATAAAAAATGATATTAATGTAAAAATATTTGTTTTAATATTTCTAAGCCAGAGTTGATATAAAAATAATATAATGTAATATATTAAAACCATTTTGTAATTTTATAAAAATTAAGAACTATTATAATTTTAAAAATTACTTAAAAACAATACCCGATAATGATCGATAGCAGTACCATACAATACCAAAACCAAGTCTTATGCTAAATCCGATACAGTATTTATATCATTGCTAACAACTTAATTGTGCTAATTATTGTCAAACCTACGTGCAGTACACGTCCATACACAAAAGTAAACATAAGCGTTTCTATATAACACATTAGATTGGCAATCTTGCTCCACATTCACATGATTATGGTCAATGGTATCCAATATGCATTGCAGTAATAATTAATGAAAAGAACACCTAATTCCTTATTAACATTGTTTTTTGGGATGCAGATGAAATTTCTTAGACCAACAGTAAAGCCGCTTTTATTTTCCTTTTGGCATGTCATTTTGTTTAAGCTCATTAATTAACCACTTTACCGAATTTGGTAAAGTTATGAATGCCTAAAAAAACAAGAAAATAAGTTAGGAAGCTACAAAAGTTTCCGAAAATGAAACAGAGGAAAAAAAAAAAGGCAAAGGGGATGGATGGGGTTGAGGTGAATGGGTTAGGACTAAGGTGGATAGCAGATTAAAGCTGGAAACGGGATCACGTTGGAATTAGGGCTAATATTTGTGTTTTGATTCTTCCCATGCACATCTCTATCTCTCTAAAAATTGGCCAATTTTGAGGGCAGCGTGGCTGCAAATTTGCAACAGCAGAATCTATTATCTTAGCTATATCACCGGGGTGATATTGCCGTTCGCTACATGCCTGCATAATGTAAGAAAACATTAACCAAGCCCACACTGCAGGGATAATTTAGATCCATATTTACAGTCACCACATATTCAAAGTTACCTGTATCATAAGCAAAGTTGCAACACATGATCCAATAAGCTTTGAAGGGATTGATGCCTCGGCCTTGTCATACTCATCATCTGATAATGACATGGATGCATCACCATTAAACTGAGACTCTGATGCACTAGACAATTGGTGATGATGTAAACTACACTCGATCTGCTCTGCCACACTGGTCGCTTGTGCTTTTGATTCTGATGCAAACTGTTTTTTATCCAGAACATCTATGGCCTCTTCAATTCGCATATATACATCTCCATGTTCTTTTTTCAATGAAATTGCCTGAAATAGAAAGGTTATGCATGTTTCAACTAATGTGATTTAATTAGAGAGGCTACATATTTATAGTATTATAAATAAGTAAAGAATATACCAGCAGACATTTCCACTCTTTAACTTCGTCTGTGGTGTGTGTGTGGGAGAGAGAGAGAGTGTACCTGAACAGCAGCATCAACCATTCTATGTGCCTTATGTCTCGAGCTTTTGATAATTTCAGATGCAGTAGATACTGATTCTTTAGCAAAAGAACTCTTGGAAGAGACTGGTAAGCAAACAGGATGACTAAAATTTCCAGGCAGATTCAACCAAGGAGGCAGTGTATTCGCTGGAAGAATATTAGGTTGCCTTGAGTTGAACACAGGAAAAGCCTGCGTGTTAACAAAATCAATGGATGGCCAAAGAAGCAAAGCATGTGTTTATAGACAGCAATCATGTAATTTACAAATAGAAATTTGCATAAGCCACATTCCTAGCAACTGGCTTCCTTTAAAAAAAAAAAAGAATTTCATTAATAAAGAGTTACAGAATATCTATAGACATACAAAAGGGGGGTTACCTTGGCCACACCAAGGTGAGAAGACTTCGAAAACAAAATTTTCAAAACGCTTAATGATCCAGTAACATAACAATAAACAGAGAAAATTCAGGCTATGTTTCGCAGCATGAGGATCTCGTGGACAACGGCTTCCTTTTGAAATACAAATTAAAGTAACAAGGTTTCTCACAAGGCTCAAAATCTCTTAATGAGATGTCTTCATTTACTCATCTTTTTCAGGTTTTCCAGACATGTGAATACTTATGTTTCTAAATTGCCAAGCTCATAAATCATCTTTCATGTTATTAGACAAAAAGGGGGAATGTGCATTCATGTCTTGCAAGCAACTCCTGCTAACTCCTTTACCCATTTCCAATATTATCCAGTCAAGATTCCATATGTTAATCAGGGAAAATGTTGAGGTTTAGCAGCACTAAAACAACACTGCAAAGCCAACATGACCAAGAGGACAAAGAAATATGAAAACTCTATCTAGTTGAAAATTTTCAAAGAAGTTCATGCTATAAGCTAATTAGTATGACAGTCCCAGAAAAGGCAACCAACTGGAAGATCTAAAAGTAGTCTGGTTAAACAATAAGTCCCCCCCAAAAAAAGACAACAAATAAATAGATGCCCAGATAAAGCGAATCCTAAGGCTTTGAGACTATCCAAGAACATGACGACTGCATTATGCATATTTCCATCCAGATCAATATCGCAATATCAGTAAATAATCAGTACAGATATTGTACCATAATAACATTACATGCCTTTTTATTACGAGCATAGGACAGCTCTGAAAGAGGCTCAGTTTCAGCTTCATTTCCTTGCCTCTTCGTAGAAGGTTGATTACAAGCTACTGCTTGTGTGTTAACAACATCAATAGTTATGGCTTTAGCTTGTGGGATAGCATGATTGGCACCCACCTGGGTGATAATAAAATAATAATAATTTGTCAAAAGAATAGCAAAATGGTATCTCTATTTGATTTCTAATCCCATACTTAGAAGGAACCTAGAACATCATATGAAACAGCCTAGGAATACCCCAAGTAAAATGTTGAACTAGCAATTAACAGACAAGCAGCTCTATTTTTTTAAGGTTAACAAAACAAAGTTAAGCATCAGCTGAATAGCGATTCTACCTGTGCTTGCTTTGTCAAAGTGTTATTGGAAGTAGAAGCATTCTCGAAATTCCCATTTGTAACCACACCTCCACTATCTGAATGTCTACTCATTTCTGGTTCTTTAGATACGGCATAAAGACTTTCTCTTCTAAGGGATTCAGGCATGTTATCCAAAGGATTCAAAGGCATGCAATCAATGTCCTGTAGACAAAATACATAATGCAACATTCAAGAAAAAGGTAAAGAGAATTAATCCTATGAAGACATTAAATCAAATGAAACAAGTGATTTAATCCCATGGCAGTACACAAGACAAAGTAAACTTGATACAGAAAACTAACATGACAATGGTAACGGCCATGCAAAATGTGATCCAAACCAATGCAAGTAGTACTTACTGAAACATAAACATGGCAAGCCTTAACTTACTTTCCTTTTCACTTTCCCACATCTGTTTACTTACCCAAGGTTAGCAGACATTCTGGTCAGACTAATATCAATTCAAAATATGCAAATTTGAATGAAGAACAACATATTTGAGATCAATTCATGAAACAGATTAGGGCAAGTCCTAACACCAGCTACGCCAATATCCCTCATCAGAGAAATACAAAATACAATGATGAGAAATTCAACTTATAGAAAAGGAAGGCATAAAGTTATTATTTACTAAATGTAGCAAACAAGAACCAGATCCAGAATGACATTACAACACAAATATAAAACTAAAAATTCGTCAAAAAGTGCACTACCTTGACCATTTGAACCCCTATTTCAGGACGGTCAAACTGAACCCTGCACCTGTCACGATCAACAGTAAGGACGCTTCCATCATGAAGCTCTCTTGTCCTTGGATGCAGAGCAATTACTCGCTGGCCTACTGATAAAGGTCTAGCTAAATCTGCTGGCAGTCCATCCCTGATACCAGTTCGCAGGTGGTCGTAATGCTTTCTCACAGACTCTCGATACTGTTGAAGTTTTTTCCTCTCTTCCCATAAGAAGCATTCCGAGAACCTCCGAGGTTTGCCTAACGAACTAAATAAACAGGCATATAAGATTCACTAATATTCTCCAAATGGGATCTTTGAAAAGTTGTAAAAAAGAAAGAATGAAAAGGAAATGAGAAAGAACCTTCGTATCACACCCCACTCTACACGAGTTAGTCGTGGAATATGCTCCAGCTGAACATGTTTTAAGTATTCCACAAACTCTCTTTTGGTAAACCAAGGATAGTCAATTGCACTGCAAAACCATTCAAATGTGCACCATCTCCGAAACATAGAAGATGACAGGCAACAGGAAAGCTCTTTCTGCAATTTTGAAAGAAAAAGGTTTAACCAAAGAGGATTTATATGTTAGAAAATTCAGGTGAAATATATGTTCGATTACCTACCTCTAGATTGACTGCTTTATCATGCTTTGAAATTGAGAATCTGATAATGCCCTCGAAGGATTTCCCCTCTTTTGTAATCAACGCTCTCTTTAAACCCATCTTGCGCCTGTTATTTCTAGTGGCTTGTGAGTTTGCTAGGCCTGAAACAGGCATCTGTGCAGTGGATACTGGTATATCACTTGCTGAAATTTTATGCTCAGCACTTAAAGAAGAACCATCTGAGCCTCCAACTGATTTCGCTTGTTTTGAAGGACCGGAAACTTGGCCAACATGCTTACTTTCCACTGCACATATGTTCTTCACTACATCCAATGACTACAAAAGTGCATAGAAAATGGTAGAAAGTGAACACTCGCTTCATTGCTAAAGGCAATCAAAAGAGGGGAAAAGTAGAAGAACAGAAACATCTATAATAACCGATTGAACAACAAATAACCTACATGTAATGCTTTTCAACATTGCAGTCAATAAAGCATCAACACCCCAGGTAAATAGAAATTATACATAATTTCTTGGCTAATGCATTTTTCTTTTAGAATCAAGAAACAGCTTTGCTACAAATCCAGGATTTTAGTAAGTGAAGTCTTCTGGCAAGCTGGCTAAGTTGTTATAACATAAAAGCTTTGCAATCTTCAAGGTTACACGTTTATCTATCCTTATGGTAAAGTCTGGACCCCTAATTTACCAATATTTGAAA
Organism: Erythroxylum densum; assembly: GCA_024678245.1. Lineage (NCBI taxonomy): Eukaryota > Viridiplantae > Streptophyta > Magnoliopsida > Malpighiales > Erythroxylaceae > Erythroxylum > Erythroxylum densum. The sequence goes on from JANPWT010000005.1 coordinate 19,258,879, forward strand.
TGTAAAAGCAGCAGATTAACTTCGAAATTAATGATCAGTTGGAACAGAAACAAATTTGAGAACTTTTACCTTGCTTAGTATCATATTCGAACAGGAACCCAGTTAGTAATGAGAAACTATCAATATTTGAAGTTTTTTGATATGTTAGTAACTAATGCATTGACTATATTCATAAATTTTGATATAAGCCGCCATCTTTTGGATTCCTACATGCATGAGTGAATAAAAAAAAAGTACTAAAGACTCATGTAAGTGCTGACTAATATGAGTTGACATATTGCTTCTAATAAGTAATTCCAATACAAACAAGATCCTTGTCAATATAAAACCAACAAGCTAAACTTCAAGTATTGTTAAGCCCCCAATTACAAAGCCACAAAGCAAGGAAAGAAAACAAAAGTTCATATAAAAAGTAATGGAGTTCAACAAAGAAACATAAAACTAGGGGCACCAGAGTGGGAAATCATTTACTTAATTGAAACATTGAATAATATATGTCTAGCAACTTTAAAAAAAAATATTATGCATACCCCAGACTGAAATTGTTTACTTGTATGAGGATCTACAGCAGTTTCACCATTCAGCATCTGCAACTTGAACAAGCATTTGCATCTTTCTTTTTTTGTAACTTACTAAGACCAAAGTTTGAAAAGAAAAAGAAAATATATAAGAATGCAACTTGAACAATGTTACTGAATGTGATACCTTTGAAACCGAGTTCTGGCGTTTTCTTTTTAAAACGTTATTATTGGTAGATTGCAACAAAGGCTTTACTTCAGAAACAGGTTTAGAATCAATAGCTGATTGCCTTCCGAGCTTGGACTTTCTTGAGGCAGCACTCTCAACCTCTCTCCCAGATGTAAGTACTTTTCCTTTCTGTCCTATAATTTTGTTTTTGTCTAATTGATCACTAGTAAATGTTGTTTCAGGTACTGTGGATTTATCACCCACATCAAGCACACTCTTTTCCTCAGTCAACTGCACAGAAGATTCTACATCCAACACAGAAACAACAATAAAAATGATTGTATTTATAAAAAGTGTGGGCAGATAGCATACAATGCAAAACCTAGTCACCACCCCATTAATAGTTCAGATTAAGCAGTGAAAAAAAAAACAGAGGAGAGAAGGGAGGGAGGAAAAGAGAAAAAGGGGATGAAAGTAGCTCTCGAGCAGCTAATATTCAGCCATTCATAGAAAGGGAAGTGTATACGATGAATAAGCCATCAATGACCCAAAAAATGGAAATTTTCAAAGAATAACCAGATTTCACTTTATGTTGCAATTCAACAAAGCATCAATGTGTGCTCCAGCTGAATATAAAGAATGCAAAGATTAATCATTATCATTTCCTCAGATTTACAGCTCTTCTAGATAAATTGATATCACATGATTCAGAATCCAGACCATTTTCTACATGAATACAATCCAGATGTTGTCAAATCCATTAAGAACTAAAACCGCTGTATCTTGGCATGGAAACTAGACAAGAGAATTTAGATAATGCATATTTAGCACTGACCAGATTCCATCACAGATACATGAGCTAATGTTTGCAGCGCATCCAAAGCAGAGAATTCATCTGCAAAATCAAACCATCAAAAAGTGAAATAGATGTTAAAAAGGCATCAGACTAAATATAATGTCACCAGACAAAAGCATAATCAAAACTTGTTAGAATCTGATAACGTCAGTGGTGTCATAGTTCACAATATTTCTATTTGATCAATCTCACTACCAAACGTATATGCTTTCAAAATACTAACAGCATTTGGTATGTTCGGGTGCTATCTTCCAGCAAGCAATAGAAAAGTAAATGCTTCCACAATAAAACTATAGGAAAAGATAGTCCTGAATTCTTTAAAATGAAGAGGGTGAAAGAGGGCAGTTTCTGAGCAATAAGATTGTTCTTCACATTTTATGATACAAATCCCATGCTTCTTAAAATTACTTCATAAGGCACTGTGAGGCTCTTAATATGAAACAGATGCCTACTCTTTTGAAACTGAAAAAAGAAGGGTAAGCTCCCAAACTCTCAGGTCAGATTCCTGTTTATGTTTCCAAACTTGAATACCCTATAAGTATTCCTAATATTAACAGCAGCACATTAAGTTTTCCTAATATGAACAGAAGAAAATTCAAAGTTTTAATAGAAATACAAAAAAGGCATTTTTTAATGCTTTTGTGTGTGCTCACAAAAGTTCAGCTGCAACTTTCGTAACACTTTTTTTTTCTTGTAAAAATTAAGCAAATAAAGGGAAATTGATCAGAATAGCAAATTAGCTAAGCCTTTTTCACCATTGAAGTGAAGGATGCTTTGGAAATTCTTAAATCTAGCTCAAGGAAAATTTTAAGCAAGCTACCTCCAGAGGAAAAGTTATAGCGTTTCTTTTTATCCATGCCAGAGGTCTCAGCAGTTTTTGCATTTGACACCTCAATTCCAACCTTGCCCATTAAAGCTCCGATTGTTTGTCCTCCTCCGGTACCGCTGCAGGCTTCTTCACCATCATCAGATTGACTGTTCCCAAGCTCTTTCACTTTTACTTTCTTTCCATAAAACTTCTTTCCTTTTCGGTGAACTTCAACAGTACCTACACGTTCCATATCCAACAAAGAGCTTGTACACCTGGGATCAGCATAAATATTGTCTTCCTTGCTTTCCTTAACATCCCCCGAACCATCATCATATACGGAAGCATTATGATACTTCCTAGCAGCTGACTCGATTTGCTGAAACTAATGAGTTGATAAAAAGTTATTTTATTGCATACAACAGAAAGGTTAGTATAAGCAAGACGACACTTGTTAGCCAAGTGGACAGAAAAAGTTAGTTACCATCCTATCTGAGCCTTGAGTAGGCAACACATCCATATGTCTACTTCTCCGCGGTGTTTCAGAAGCTTGAGGAGAGTCAGCTTTCTGTGATGCCTCAGTTAATGTCAATGCAGCAACATGTGCTACCTCGTCATCATTACCATCAACATCTGGCTTCTGATTTTTCTTTTTTGACAGAACATGCTTCTCCCCATCATCTTTCTTAGGTGGATATGATACAGGAACACGAGGTGTTCTTTTCCCCACTACACGAGGCTGGCAGCCTAAATTATCAAGTGGAATATCAAATTTTACGTTAGCTATACTCAGTTCATCCACTTGCAAAAAACTGCCCAAGCAACTTTTGAATTCATGACCAAATGACATATGAATATCAAGAACATTTTAGAAATAGGAGGACAATAATATAGAGAGAGTCAAGAAATTGTTGGAATTGAAATATGTGAACACTATGGAAAGAGTTGAGTTATCATCACGGTTAATTACTATAGTAAAGCCAGTACACTGGTGACAAGAGATTGGCAACTCTGAAGCTGATAAGCAAAGCCTTAAAATGACTACAAATCCTGGGATGCAATTTTCAGAGTTTTCCTGGCAACCATTAGTTATTGAAGTTAACAAATACTGATCATTACTTGACTTGTACTGATGCAATCTCACCAGCAGGCCATATCAAATACAATTATGAAGAAAGTTAAACAGAAACAAGATAATAGAAAAGCATATCAAACACACAAAATAATCCACTAAAACAACCAGTAAGTCAAGGAAGGATATAATTTCACATATTCTCTGAATTCTAATTCTACCATACTTAAAGAGGTAAAACTTTTAGTTCTTATCAGCATTTACAGCTACTTCCAAGCACTTCCTATTTCCATCCTCCAACAAACTGCTCTCAAATGCATCACATTTCAGTCTCATAGTAAAGTCATATCAACAGAATATGTGCATCATACTGCTCATATACTCTTCATGATATGATACAATGTTTGTTAGATTGTTAAAAGCACATCTCTACCATTATATAGTCTCTTGCAATACCACTTATGACGTCACTAAGAGGACCTATAAGAATCATATTAATTCATCTAGAAGGAAAATAGTCTACTTAGAATGGACTAATTTTTAAAGGTTTGACATCAAGAATAAAAATCTGTAGTAAAACTTGCAAGACAGAAGTTAAAACAGCAACAAACATGTAAATAGGCATGTACAAGTAGTAGGTGAGCTTCCATGCTACCAAGTGCAAGCTTGGTCCAAGGCCAGAACAAAGTCAAAAGACATTTTACTAATGTCAAGAAAAAGCATTCTCGAAAGCCAGAGTGCTTTACCATCAAGGCGTGCTCTCTTCAGTAGTGACAAGCATCCATCAGTTGGTACCTGTAAAATATCTTCTTTAGATTCACTAAGCTCCAATTTAAGTCGCTTGCGCTTATGAAGCTTTTGGGACATTCCTGCTACATCAATACTCACTTGTTCACTGTCACTAGCTTCCTGCAGGGTCAGAATGTATTCAATTAGCCTATGCTAGTAAGCAGATCAAACATAATCCTTAAGCATATAAATTACTTCTAATTTCCAAAAAAAATAAGCAACTAAACATTGCAACCTAACTAAAAAGCATATAAATTGCATGACTGTGGCAAACCAATTCATAAGTATTCAAACTGGCAACAATATCTTACTGAAAACACAACCCCAAGATTTGAATTATGTGCTTCATCAAGACCTCATTATTACATAGTATTTCTCAAGTTCACAACTAATTTTAGTGAATATCACAATATTATGTCAGGGAACAACTATGTTTTCTAATGAAAGTGCAGCTGATACCACGGTTTTGACTAGTAGACCACACCGCAATAACAAACTAGTTGCTGAAGTAATTTCCTCAAAGAAATCATGGGGAAAAAAAGAGTTATCTGTTAATATATGTAATTTCACAAATTGGAGAACACAACAACATATCAAAACAAGCGCTCCAAGTCAAAATTTGTATTGAATTTGGGAAAACGCTCAATATACATTTTTTTACATTCTTAGACAAGATTTAACTCCTTTCTTTTATCTCCTACCTTGTGGAATATGCTTTCAAACTTTTCTTTAACATTTTTATTATAGTCTTAAACGTTCCCTCTGATATCACACTCACTAGTCCAAATATCGATTCTCTCCAAATAGTTTGTGAGAAGATGTTTTCTCACACCCATCTATTTAGAAGATACTTATTTGAATTGGGAATTAATAAACTTGACTACCTTTCTTACGGATGTATGAATATTAATTGCTTAAGCCATTCATTTAGTTGTGGATACTGAAATATATATTTTAAGATGTTTTACATACCATGCACAAATTGATACGCTGCACTGATTAAACATATAAAATGACCAAGGAAACACTTTTGAGTATTAATCACAATGGACATAGCTTTGCTTTCTCAATATTTCTATACAAAGGGAAAACATGGAAAATGAAAAGAATAATTGCAAATAATAAAAAATTCAAAATCAACAAGGTCCATAATGTTTCCAGCAACCCTAGTTCCATCCTACATATTAAACCCAGGTTTCTATTTAGTGGTCTATTCTTCCCAAAACAAAAGTCACTATTGGCCTAATTTCTAATTGAGTAAAAATGAATGAAAATGGCCTAAATAGTGATTCTAGATGGACAACTTATTGTTTGTAATTAATTGAAATGTTTTGAGCTTACAGCATAACTGAAAGTTTTGCAAATTTTCTTTTTAGATCATTTATCCTAAAGTATTGATATTAACTCCATTATTGAATAAAATCCTAAATCTTTTGTCAACGGCCTATACCATATAGGTACCAATTTAGAATTAACCTTGTTACACGATTACCTAGAGACAGTTAAGGAAGAAGGGATAATCAATAACAATTGTTAAAGAGTTTCTAACAAATTCTCCACTCCCTTCTGCATCATCAACATCAGAGGAAAAACAAACACCATCCGCAGGTGGGAAACCAAGCAATTAAACTATCTAGAATAATGTGGAATATAGAAACTTTGAAGAACCCCACCAACAGCAAACTGCTAGATCAACAAATAATATGAGGCGGGTTGCAGAAAACTTTTCCTGCCAACATTTATTGACAATGAAAGCATAACCCTAAAAAGAATGAAAACATCAGCAGTGGCTACTGAATGATACCAGGACAGTGTAATGATCAGTCATCATAGCTATAAGGCCAAGCACAGTAGCCAGTCCCTCTGGCAGGGATAAGTATGCCTGTTCAAATCAGAATATGAGAGAATAAAAATGTCATAAACAACTTAGTAAGGAAAAGGTAAACTTGACAAACAAGTTAGTAGCCAACACAAAAGATAAAGATTTATTAGCCAACACAAAAGATAAAGATACCACCTGTTATCAATAAACTTGCACTTCCATGTCTTAATTGCAATTATCCATTTAGTAGTCCACTTGTGTGAAACGCCAAAAGCCTAGTTGCCTCAATTCACCTTTTTTGTTCTTTTGGTACCATTTAAACAGTATCACAATCATCCATTAAAATCCTATGTTGAAACGTGATGAAAATGGTCCTTTAGAACATTAAAATTGATTATTTACATACTGGGTAAATCAACACCTCATTGGGTATCAAAGGTTAAAATTATTCTATATTACCCACTAATGCAGTGGTTATAATGCCTTTCCTCATTAGGACTAGCCACAGTAGAAATCAAGATAAGCAATTACACTTTAACCAATTAAGCACGGCTACAAATTCATTCTGAAAATTACTGACCTAACATATTAAACAATCTTACTACAGCTCAACTCTGTCAAGATGTTAGTCTAAACAAACTTATTCAATAGAAAATAATGCAATAAATCATGTTAGTCTAAACAAACTTATTCAATAGAAAATAATGCAATAAATCATGATAAAAAAGATGAGTGAAAACACCTGATTCATATTGTAAAGGGCCTCTACCATTTCTGTTGACCTATTACGCACTTCAGCAGCAACCTGAACCCAAACAAATAATTCAAAATAAGCATCAAATTTTAAAATAAAGTTAAAGAATGTGTCAATAAGATGAAGTAGCAGCTATGATGGAAACATCATAAAATATGGTAATATAAATAGAGATAAGCACTAAGATATTAAGTCGCAATGCAAAATAATATATGCCTTCTTCCAGTCTCTTCCATAATGTCGATATGCATTGTAAAAACGCTGAAGTTCCTCATTGCTCCATCTAGGTCCCAACTTCTGGGCAGAAAAATGAAACAGAAAGTAAAATTAAAAAGAGAATATGAGATCAAACAGTCAATAAAAATATAATATCTACCAAGTTAGCTTTGCAAAAAATAAAAAACACCTTTTCCAATACCTAAAGAGGCACATTATTAACAAGTCCATGTCCAAAATGGATGGATCAACAACAAATACAGAATCTGAATCTGAGCCCAAAATCAAACTACTGACTATACTATCAATCTTGTTCTTGACAAAGAACATAAAAATTCTCACCTCAAGTACTCGTGGCTTATGTCTGAATGAATTTCTGGCTTCCTTTTCAGGTGAGACCTCATTTAAAAATCGCTTATTCACACTTTTTTTCCTTGTTGGAGCCATTAAAGACTCGTATCTACAGGCAACCATAACATGTCATTCACGTTGCTTAATTCTGATAGCATTCACCTCACTATCTACATCAGGATGAAGTTCGTTGAACAGACATCAGCATAGAATCCAGAAGACACGCTGAATAGAGCCATGTATGTGTAAACATGATTACAGGCATGTAGAAGTATTAATAAATAATGAATTGCCGGCAAATCCCTATTTCCTATAAGCTCTTTCAACCGATTAAAGCACATGAATGCATAATCTCCGAAGTGAAATGCAGTGCAGTTACATCCCACGTGGAAGCGGAAAAAGGAAGCAAACGGTTGAAAACGAATATCAGAAACACCTTTAAACTGGGCAGGTGCACTAAATTGATGGGAACTCCCAATTTTCTGTGGAAGCTCTTTCAATCGATTAAAGCACATACATGTACAAATCTGCAAAGTGAAATGTAGTGCATTATCCACCGCGGAAGGGAAAAAGGAAGCGTCAGTTGAAAGCTAATATCAAAAACACCTTTAAGCGTAAAAAGGTTTCTATGAACCAATTCCGTCCATCAAAATATGGCATACTATTAAATCACAGGCACCCACGAAGAACTCGAATTTTCAAATTCTATAAAAGCGAGCCCAACCGGCCAAACTAAAAGTCAATTCAAAATGCTGCTTTTAAAAAAAATATATAACAAACAGGAAAATAAGAAGACAAGAAAAACTATAAGAAACAGAGCCTGAAGCAGACTCAGAGCCAAAAGCTCCAAACTTCCGAAACATCGAAAACCCATAAAACACGAGGTTGCACTACAGAAACCCAAAAGAAAACACAAACTTAGAAAACTTGAGAAACCCACTTCGAAGAAAATCCGAAAGGCATTTCAATAACAACAGAAACTTAAATGCGGTCCAAATTCACCTTGCATTTGTAAAATCCAACAAAAAAGGAAAAAGTTGGAAATTGCACCGATTACAACCCTAATTCACAGATCCAAAAGTGCCAACTTACAGATACAGGCATAGGCGATGTGGGACTGAGTCACAGAGACAAATAAAGGTTTCATGAGAGAGAGAAAAGAGTCGAACTTTGTTTGCTTTGAGGGTTGAGATAGTGAGTTGAAGAGAGAGAGAGACAGAGTTTCAAAGTGAAAGAGGCGCCTCTAGAGAGAGAAATCAGTGTGTTGCCGCGAAACTTGAATAAAAAGGTCACTTGTCCAATGGGATTATTCGGTTTTGATTTACCTTGCGTTATTAGGTTTCTGTGAGTATTAGGCGTTGGGTTAAGTGGCTGCCACTTACCGTACACGTGCAATCATAACAGTTTGTGCGGTCTGATCTTGCGGTTGCTTGTCGAGGTTTAATGAGATAACCACACTGGATAATATTTGAAAATGTTTTGCCACACATCCTTCAACCTCAATGATTTCCAAAGCTGCTAAGACCGATCTAACGGTTCCGAGAAGTCCCCCAAGACAGGGTAAGGTCCTAAGTCTTATCCAGGTCTTGCTTGTTTGGAAACAAATAATAAGAAAATCACAGTATAATTTTTATTTCTTAATTTTTACTTGTATGATTAATACCGAAAGTGTGAATATAAACTGGAATGAAATATGAAAAATAAAAGTTAAATAGTAAATGAGATATTATTAGAAAATAATATTATTTAAAATATTACAAGGATATTAATTCCTATTAAAATGCTAAGAGCCTTGATAGGCTATATATTGCATATATGAATTGCATAACAAATATTCAATCATAGTTCATTAGTATGAATATGAAAGAGAGGTTTTAAGTTGTATATTGTTATGTAATTGTTAAAATAAGGGAAAATTACCAAATACAAGTTAAGAGATTTCTTATTAACCTTGAATAAGATCTATTATAAAAGTTCATATTCTCGAAGTTTGTGGTTGAATAACTACAAACTAATTTCTTGTTTCTTTCCTTTACTTTTATTGTGATGGAATTATGATTTTCATCTATGAATTTTTCATAATAATTTGTTATAATAGCAATTTTATTCAGTAGTGTAAGTCCATGGTGGCACCCAAAAGAGGTGGTGAATTAATGGTTTTATAAATTTAACAAACTTTTATATCTAACATACTTAATTAACAACAATCAATATATGTAAGAATGAAGGGAATTAATATAACTTGATCAAATAATTGAAGAACAATTTAAAAAGATAGGGAAGAAAGAATGCAAATAGATTAATAGTGGTTTGATAAATAATCCTTGTCTACATCTACTTGGAAGACTCTTCTTGGAAATTTACTATAATTCTTCTTTCACTAAGAAGAATAACCTTTTTACAATCTTTTTTAACAATAAGTGTAACATCTCATCACCGATTGGAAGGGTATTTTGGTAAATTGGGACGGGTTAGAAGTATTAAATTATAGCTCGGCATGCGCATACAGCTTATAGCCTCTATGACTGATGGGTTGTTGCACTTA
>JANPWT010000005.1:19351026-19362358 GCA_024678245.1 Erythroxylum densum
TTTTTTAAAACGTCGCAAATTGTATTTTGTGACGTTTTTTGACATTTTGTGACGTTTTTTAAACGTCGCGGATTGACGTATTTTCTTGTAGTGAATTATGCATGAGTTCTATTCGGAATAAGTAATGAAAGAAAAAAATCATAAAGAACAATTTTAAATGAGCAAGAGAAATCGAAATTTGGGCTAAGAAGTTACATTTTAAGCAAGCTTAATAATTATTAAATTACTCATGTACCCATCATAATATTAAATAAAAAATTGTCCTTTAAACGACAAGTGAATAGTGATAACAATTAACAATCCTCGTAGATTTGCTACGGCAGCCGACCACAAGCTAGTACTTTTAACATTCAGAATTCCTGAATCCATGTAACTATACATCATAAGTGGTCATTTCAAGGTAAATGTTTACATCATATTATTTAGTGAAAAAGGTTTTTTAAAAAAGGAATCCAAATGGGAAATTTATCTGTTAACTGATTATATGTCCATTATCTTATGCCCTCCAGCTTTTAAGAAATGCAATCAAATCCCTCCATACGAAAGAGCTACACACCAACGACACCTCTTGCATGAAAATTAGTTTGATATTTACCGAAAATTAAGTGGTCATTAGCATCACATTGAAAACTACTGAAAACAATCAACTCAAGGCACTTCAATGCACTAAAGATCTTGTATCCCTATATGTTGCACACAGTACGTATTGTGCTACTCTTATCTTGAAGGCTCAAAACTTCCTCAAGCTTCTTTGCAATTGTGACAAGTAGTTTTAATCGCTCAAAGGAAGAATTTCCAAAGTTTTGGTGCACTTCCTGCAACTCCCTCACTTCAGTCTTAATTTCCTCTACCCTATTAATCCACCATATGTAACTGTTGAAGCTTTGTGATCCAAAGTTCTTGACCGCACACACAACATCTTCTCTCAAGCTGAGAAGATACTCTAATTCCTTGAGTAAGCGCCTCAAGTTTTGTTTGATTTCTTCTTCCTCGGAAACCTTGGTCCTAAAATATGTAAAAGTCTCGCTTCCAACCTGGTACCAGAATGCTAGTCCAGCAGCAGTTATCATTCCAATAACTGAAACTGTAAATTGATCCATGGTGATTCCTGAAAAGCTACCCCAAGAAAAAAGAAAAGGAAAACAAGATTCGGTTTGAAGAGACATAAAGATATCACTTATTAAGACACCAAAATTTCTATTTAGATGTTCCAAAGATCATATATTCATCAATCAACAATTATGTTCTTAATTCTATGGACATAGGTATTGGAAATTTATCTACTTCAAACTGCTTGTAATGTTTCACAGTAAATACTAATCTTGGAGATTTTTTTTTCTTTTCATTTTTTTTAAATGCTAAAAGATATAAAAATACATAATAAGGTAAAAGAAAGAAATGTTTTTTGCGAAAATATTTTAGAAAATATCTTAGGAATTTGTAAAGTTTTTACAAACCATGTGACATAAAGAGCTTAAGGTCTATAAAATAAATAAAAGAAGAAAATTAGTCAATCACAGGTCTTATTCTGATGAGATAAAAGAAGAAAATTGACCTGATAGCAAAGATAAATATTAAAAATTTAGATTATGTTAAGATTCTTTATTAAATAGGAAGTAGTTATAAGTAAAATATATGATTCTAGTTTCGATATGTTGACATATTTGTTTAAAATTTAAACTTATAAAATTTTTATTAGAATAAAATTTAAATTTGCTAAGAACCTTTTCCCATTAGAATAATGGTTCTAAGAACTTCTCTATAAATATGTGTATATTTAGCCCTTCAATAATAAAATATCATGAATTTTTTTACAAACTTCAGTTTTTAACTAGAATGTGTGATATTTTCTTCTAAAAGTTATTCTTAGACCCTAGGAATAATTCTTAGTTTCCTACCCTCCAATGTTTGTTCTTCACTACATTCCAACAAATCTAACAAAAAGTTTCAGCCATATTAAACCCTAAAATCTTATCCTAAAATCTCGGCAATACCTAATTTGAAGTTTTAATATTCCAAACTAAAATTTAGACCTAAAACTTGATATTCTAGTAACCTACTAGTTAATACTTATTCTAAATGTCCTGCATCAATTTGGTATCAAAGCTTTAGTTCACAATGGTGACACGTAATGGAAGGGTGTATAGAAGAATATTCAACAACCAAGAGCGAGATGAAATACTTTTAATAATTATGGAAAGATTAGACATTAATGAACCTCAATCTCAAGGTGTTCTAAGAACTAGTCTAGAAAACAACATAGACAATAAAGTACAATGGATGTTATGGGTGGAGAAAATGAAATCCAAGATGAAGAAGCTAAAACTAATCAACAATGGGTGGTGTTAGGAAATCAATGCCTATTGAGAGATCCAAGACAAAGAAACCAACTAATAGCACATGAAGAACACATGCGAGACATTAGAGGCCATGATAGAGTTGAAACACACAACATAATCGAAGATATTACTAAGAAATTTCATATTGAAGCCCTTGATTTTGTAGGAAAGATGAATCTACACCTGTTCTTGGACTAGACAACAACAAAGGAAGATTTGTTTGATTGGTATCACATGTTAGAAGATCGAAGCTAGTTGGACACGTTAAAATCTAGTAGAGATCAATAGAGAATAGACTTCAAAAAATAGGGTAGACATCAATTATTGATTGGGAAGAGATGAAGCTGAAGTTATCGAAAAATGATTACTATTTTACTATCAAGAAGATCTTTGAGATAAACTCACAACCCTTAGAGAAGAGATTATGTTCGTAAGTGAGTATACAAAAATACTTGATGAACTTTCTATTCGATATGAAGGAATAGAGTTAGAGCGATAACTTATATCTCATTACAAAAATGGTTTAAGGTTAAAAATTTGGAAGGAGCTAATAATGCAAAGGATTTACATCCTTGAAGATGCATATCACTTGGCTTTAAAAGCGGAATAATACTTAGGACAACAACTAATTAAAACTTTTTAAGGTCAAGTTATAGAGTTTGACATGAAGAGAGCTACGACGGTGTAAAATTTTAAGAAAACACCTAATACATCAAAATTTGCATCACATAATAACTACAAAACTTCTCAATGAGCTTATGCTAAAGGCAAAGTCATAGCTAAGACTAAGATGAAAGGAAGCAGCAGTGACAAGAAGTGCATTCGAAGCAATAGGAGATATTACTTTGCTTCTCAATGTACAAGTAGAGGTTTGAATATGATGGAAGAAGAAGATGAGGAAAATTTTGATGAATATGTGTGTAAACACAAAGATGGAGAGGAGTTGGAAGGAGATTCTATTAATGAACTAACTAATCCTACAAATCCTAATGTAGTGGGGTATATACTTATAACTCCTAAAGCGGAAGAACAAGAGGAATGACTTGTACTGCTATTTTATCTACTCAAGTTGGATGTAGAGATAAAGTATGTAAAACTTATCATTACTGGAGGGAGTAGCATGACTGTGGTATCAAAGAACATAATGAAGCGATTAAGTTTACTAACAGAGAAATATTCACATCCCTATAAGGTTGCTTAGGTGGATGATAGTACTATACTGATTGCTTGAAGGTGCTTGGTGTCTTTCTAATTTGGAATATATGAAGACTCTATTTGGTGTAATGTTATTCCTATGAAAGTATCTCACATTACTTGGTCGACCGTGGCTTTATGATCGAGACGTGCACGAATTTGAAAAAACAAACATCTATCAATTTACATTCTATGGAAAAAAAATTTAATTTTGAAGCCTATGAAGGTGGACAAGGTAGAAAAAACAAAGAGAAAGTTACAAGACAACCATAAGTGCTAAGAAAAACCTCTTAATTTCCTTAAAGAGAGAATTTGATGTAGTTAGCAAGGAGAAGGGGATTGTGCAATGGTAGTAAGGTAAATAACAAAAAGAAAACCTAAAACACCCCTTATCCTACCAAAAGAAGTGGGTGAAGTGCTAGCTGATTTTTAAGATTTTACGCGGAATGATATACAAGGTGCATTACCTCCTATACCTGATATTTAACATGTTATTGACTTGGTATTTGGATCTATTCTACCAAATCTTCCAGCCTAACACTTAAATCCTATTGAGAATATAAAGTTGAAGAGACAAGTAGAGGAGTTGTCGAAAGAATTTATTCAAAAAGGACTTAGTTTGTGTGCAGTTCCAGCACTATTAACTCCTAGAAAAGATAAACGTTGGTTAAGATCATAATAAGGTATAGATGCCCAATCTCTCACTTCAATGACATGTTAGACATATTGACTGAAGCTACTATCTTTACCAAGATAGACTTACCACGTAGGTACTATCAAATTAGAATTAGACTTAGAGATGAATGAAAAATAGCTTTCAAGACTAAAGAGTGACCTTATGAATAATTTGTGATACCATTTAAACTCTCTAATGTACCTAACACTTTGAATCAAATATTTCAACCATTTATTGGCAGATTTTTGTGGTATATTTTGATGATATATTAATATATAACAAGACTAAAGAAGATCACCTCTTACATCTACAACAAATCTTGAGAGTTTAAGATAAGAAAAACTTTATATTAACTTAAAGAAGTGTTCGTCCATGCTATCAAGTTTTGTATGTTTTTAGTTTTATTGTATCCTACCGTGGAGCTGAGATGGTTCCTAAGAAGGTTAAGGTCATTGTTTATTAGCCTATTCCAAAGGATGTACATGAGATACGAAGTTTTCATGATCTATCAATATTTTAGAGGCAATTTATTTGTAATTTCATCACCATAATTGCACCCATTAGTGATTATATGAAGAAAAGATAGTTTACTTGGTCAAAGACAGTAACTAAATCTTTTGAAGAAATCAAGAAAAAGACAACAAAATCTCTTGTTTTGCAACTTCCAAATGTTTCTAAGGTATTTGAAGTTACTTGTAATACATCCCATGTAGGAACTGGAGGCATACTTAGCCAAGAGGGACATCCAATTACTTACTATAGTGAGAAGTTAAGTGAAGAGATCGCTTTATGATAAGGAATTTTATGCAATAATACATGCTCTTTACAATTGGCATTACTATCTCTCATGTAAGGAGTTTATTTTATATTTGAATCATGATTCTCTTAAACACTTCAAGTCCCAAAAGAACTTGAAAAAAGGCACACCTTATGGAGTGAATTTTTTTAGCAATATAACTTTGTTATTAAATATCAAACAGGAGTTAAGAATAAGATAGCAAATGTATTGAGTAGAAAGACCATTTGCTTAACACTTTGATGGTAAAAGTTATGGAGTTTGACAAAATAAAAATAATATGTTTCAAATCGAGATTTTGAATAATTTATTCAGAAATCCCATTTGAATGCAGAAACCATCACTTTCCTTTTGTGATCCACGATGACTACCTTTTTAAAAGAAATCGATTTTGCCTAACCAATTCTTCTATAAAGAAGTAGGTGATTTAGGAATCATATGAAAGAGATGCAGCAGGACACTTTGGGAGACGTAAAATCATGGCAATGGTTGAATATTGCTTTTATTGACCCTCTTTAAAACATGAAGCTAAAGGAAAGAAACAAAATTATAGATTATACACACCATTATCATGCCTTATGAACCATGATAGGCATAAGTATGGATTTTATCTAGAAAATTCCTAAAACTATAAGAGGTTATGATTTTACTTTTGCGATGGTGGATAGATTTTCTAAGATAAGTCATCTATCTAAGTTCCAAGACTTATGAAACTGTCCACTTTGCTTAACTCTTCTTCAAAAAGGTTGTACGTCCCCATAGATTACCTTTAGCCATCGTCTCTAAACGTGACATGAAGTTTATGATTTATTTGAACACTAAAATTCAATGTTCAAGTTCTTTCAATCCCCAAATTGATAGAAAAATGGAGACAGTGAATAGAAGCTTGGAAGACTTGTTAATATGTTTAGTTAGAGAAAATGTGACAATTATGACCTAATTCTTCTTAGAGCAAAATTTGCATATAATTCTATAAATAGGTCTCCTGGCAAGAACTCTTTTGAGATAGTCTCCAGAGTTCAACCAAGGAAACCTATTGACTTAGTTCCTTTACCACAAACCGTACGAGTTAGTGTTGAAGCTAAAGGTTTTTCACAACATAGGAGAGACATTGAAGAGGTATGACGAAAGATAACATCCAACAACTTGGCTAGTAAAGAACATGATAATCAACATTGTCAATATATGGAATTCAATGAAGGGGATATGAAGATAGTTAGGATTCATCCAGAGCTTTTTCCAAAAGGGCAATATAAGAAACTTTATTTACATAGTGTTGGACCTTATAAGATCATGTGTTTTGAAATTACTGAGTGACATGGAATTAGTCATATTTTTAATGTCGCGAACTTAACTATTTATCATGGATACGATGATATGCAATCTCCTAGTACAGTTGTGAGAATTCCAATCATTCCTCATCTTGAAGAGGAGATATAAGATGTTATTAATGAACAAATCATAACATAAGAGATGGAGAATATCGACAATTTCTTGTCAAGTGAAAAGGAAGATTGATTTTTGACAATACTTAGATTTTAGAATCTGAAATTGAAAAGTTGAATGTAGATTTATATGATCAATGTTTGCCATATTCTACATTGATGATGACTTTAGACAAGTCAGAGAGAATTGTTGTAAAAGAGCTTAAGGTATATAAAAGAAAAGAAAAAAGAAAAAAAATAGTAAACCACAAGCCTTAATTTGGTGGTAGGAAGGATGACAATTGAGTTGACAGCAAAGAAAAAGGCTGAAATTTAGGTTATGTTAAGATTCTTTATTAAAATGGAAGTGATTATAAGTTAAATATGTTATTCTAGTTTAGATGTATTATCCTATTTGTTAAAAACTTAAACTTAATATATGTATGTATATACATGTATACTCAACCTTTTAATAATAGGATATCATGAATTTTTTTTTACAAACTTCAGTTTTCAACTAGAATATGTGACGTTTTCTTCCAAGAGTAATTCTTAAACCCAAAAAGTGATTCCTAGTTTCTTATCCTCCATTATTCCAGTTCCTCACTAAATTCAAAAAACCTAACCTAAAATTCCAACCTTATTAAATCATAAAATCCTAGTCTAGAATTTTAAGCAACAAACCTTAAAATCCCAGCTATACCTATTGTAAATTTAGCATTGCAAACTAAAATCCAGACCTGAAACTTATTATTCTAACAGCCTAATATCAGTCATATTTTTTAATTTTGTAAATTTTGGCTACTAATTAATACTTCTTCTATTTATCATATATCACCATGCTTTCGATAGGAATTAGTGTTTTAAAAAACTTTAAACAGTTCTTACTTTGTGATGGATTTTGAATTGTATAATACTAATTTCATGCACCATTGCATTCTTAATTAATTTTAGAAAAAATAGTAAATATTGTCCATACCCACATTCCTCTCCCTAAAAGTTATGATAACTCGAAAAATCAAAGAAATAAATTATTTTATTTCGTTCACAAGATTAATAGACACTAGGAACCAATTCCTTTTTGATCTGATACACATATAATTTAAATTTATCATCTTCTTATGGAATGTTTGACACCAAGGTAAATGGAAATATGACAATTCTTTTAATAAATTAAGATATGTTTCAAATATTTTTCAAGTACGAATTCCATATTTGATTTATATTAACTCTTTAAATATACAGCATCTCCACTCCACTCTCCGCCACGCAATCATGCCACTTTGCATTTGGTATTTTGAATTGTATAAAAATAATTTCATGCACTATCATATTCCTAATTAAATTTTAAAAAATAGTAAATACTGTCCACACTCACTTTCCTCTCCCTAAAAGTCACTAACCTAAAAAATCAAAGAAATAAATTATTCTATTTAGTTCATACGATTAACAGATACCAGGAACCAATGCTCTTTTTTTTTAATCTTATACACACGTAATTTAAATTTATCACCTTCTTATGGAATATTTGACACCAAGATAAATAGAAATATGAAAATTCTGAAAATTGGGTTTTAATAAATTAAAATATGTTTCAAATACTTTCAAGTACGAATATTCCATAGTTGATTTATACTAGCTCTTTAAATATCTAAAAGCTGGACTCAATTCTTTGCCACACAATCATATCACTCTACCTTTGGTTTTTCTGCATATTTACGTACTATATTTATATGTATGAATTATTTTAATTGGTACTCGAATTTCAGTGGGAAATGCTTTTCTTTTTCCTGAATTCACTTCTTCAATATGTAATGATTTGACAATAATAGATAAAAAGACGTGATGTTTCTTACGGATTCAGCCGGCGACCCGTCATTTGATTCAACGCAAACCGATCCAATCTGGAAAAAGTTATAAAATTTAAACTCATAAACGAAACAAAAAAAATGAACTGCAATAAACAAAAAAAAAGAGAATATTAGAGTTTAAGAATTGTAAAAAGGGAAATTTATAAAAAAGAATAACCGTGGGATCTATAGAATCCCGGAAAACTTGTATTTTTTATATTTGCTTGATTACACACTCCAAGCACAACCTTCTCAGTTGTGGCTTGTGCCATGTGCAGTGGTTTCACTTTCAATATAATTACTCAGGCTTCCAATTCCAAAATATTTAAAAGAAGTCACGACAAACTTATACCGAAATCCTGCATAATTACCATATTAAAGAAGTTATGATAAATCGATACAAACTTTCATAACTATAAAATACTCTTAAATCATTTATTTACTAATTCACTTGGATTGCCTTAGACATATGAAATTTTTTAATTTTACTATAAATTGATAAAATTTGAATTATTGTGTCTAAATAAGAGTCAAATTAATGGAACTAAGACGTGACTAAACTGAAAGAGGAGATAATACGATTTGGAATTTTCATGATGTGACATGAAGATGAGTATTAATTAACAATTGATGATTTACAAGATTGATATTTTCAAAGATCGTTTACTTTCCCTTCTATTTTTTATTATAATTTTTAGTTTTTTATTTCTGATTTTATTTTTAATTTGAAAAAAAACTTATTTAATTATTAATAATTAAATATTAGATAGAATTTAAAGATTAAATTTGTTAATTAATTAATTAATTATATTTTAATATTTTATATAATATTCATTAATAACTATTAGTAAAAGATTTACTATTTGAATAAATAATATAATAGGTAAAAATATTTATAGAATAATATTTATTTTATTGTATATTTTAGTTATTAAAATTAATCTATTAAATGCATTTTAAACATGAAGCATATATTAAAAATATTAAATTAAAGTAATTATAAAAATAAAAATAATTTGATTAGAAATTAATATATATGTAATTAATGATATATCGAATTATGACTTTTTACGATTTTTATAAGTTTGAAAGCTGAAAACCAAAATTAAAAACAAAATAAAAACTTTGACTGAACTTAAAAAACAAAAAATTAAAAATCAAAGTAGAAAAATACAGAACTCCCAAATAGCGAATTAAATATGGACTTAAAAACCTTCTCAACAACCATTAAAAGAAAGCTAGTTAACAATGAATCGCACGGTCCATTATTTTATGTAACAGCATTTGGTACGTACCTTAGCAGCTGGGGGAGACAGCGAATTGCTGGGGTTTTCCACGTGAAAATGACTGCAGCTATAATAAAAGTTGTTTGTCATGTAAGAGAAAACAAAACAAATACAGATATGGGACTGCCTTCTGCTGTATATACGTAACTTAGTCATCCAATTGAACGGCTCAAAATCCCACTTGGTAGACCGTTTGATGATAAGTGTTAAGTTTCATTTATCAATAATCAATTATAAAGGTGTATAAAGAAAAATGAGATTATATATATATATATATATATATAATTTGTATGGGTGAGAGTGTGTGTAATCAACACTTTTAAATACGGAATTTTAGGTTCGGGTTTAGATTTGAGGACAGAATCCTCTGTCTAATATTATGATATCTTATTTTGTCCTATAAATCTCAGCCATTTATTTACGCGGATCTCGAATTTATTTATGCGAGACCTACATAAATAAATAGTTAAAATTTATGAGACAAAATAAGATATAATAAAATTGGATAAAAGAACTTTAACTCTCAGATTTGAGCACCAGACTATAAGATATTTGGAAATGTGCTTGGTACACATGGTCCAGCCAGATCTGCAAATGTGTATTATTATTGAATATTGACAGCATGAGGTAGTTAAAATATTTAATATTTAACACGTTCTAAAAAGATTTGGGATCTAATGTGGGAGAGGCCACGTGAACCTCTGTGCTGCCTACTTTTGAACTGCAAGTCATCTTCCTTTCTCTACCTGCACTTTGAATTGTAAGTCATCTTCCTTTTTCTACCAGTGCTATTATTACTGGTGTTAGTTATTGTTTTCGCTACCAAATTAAAAGTATACGTATCGTTAACAAATTCTCGATAGAAAACTCTCAGCAAATGACATACTAACCTAAACTCATCTTCTTCTATCCCATAAACTTTTGCTTTTAACTGTATCAAATTAGAACAAAGAAAAAGAAAGAACAGAACCATGGATGTATGTTGAGGAACAGCAAACGCCCTCTCTGCCGACGACACGAATAATATACTCAGATTGAAAAGAAAATGGGAAAAAGTTATTCCCAGTACCGATTTGAGTTCTTCGTCATTATAATTCAATATATAGAACAACAGATATTCGTGAGCACTGACAAAATGGTGGGTCTTTTGCAGCACATACCTATAATAGTAGAGACGGAGTGCCAGGAAACTCAAGCCTATCGCTGTCTCTCTTGGCTGAGGGCTGTGGAGGAGCTGACTGCTGACTTGGGAAATTGAGGCTTGTGTTATAAAGAGCTGCCGCGAAGGGACTGGTGGTCTGGGCTCGTCTTTCACGCTTTGTAGATGTAATGTCCAAACAGTTCCTAATGTCTTAGAGCCCCATTAACATTAGGCAACTCCGCCACCCAACCTTTTAGTGAAGTAACGTCTCCGCTGCTGCTGCTGCTTTAACCTAATCGCCATTAACAAAAAACAAAAGAAAAAATATACCTCAACAATACATTACTCGTTTTTGTTAAGCCATTTAGCCTAGTATCCTTATACTCAAGCATATAATTATAAAATGACTCGAATTTATCTCAAAAAAACCGAGCAACCTTTCCAAATCCGGCTACGAGATATTATCTCAAATATGAGTTGGGATCTATGTTAGAGTAGTGCCCTAAAGGCAATCGCCTTTAGCGTATTTTGTACAAAGTTGTGTACATTCTTTATGAATAAATAAAGAAAGGCATATTTCATTAATTTGATGTTCATTATTTATGAATGGATATTGATCTATAAGC
>JANPWT010000005.1:19397189-19417565 GCA_024678245.1 Erythroxylum densum
TTACCATGCCATATGAAGGGAATGTAGTGATCGATCGTAGCTCGCCCTTATCGTAGGATATGTATCGGAATGACCTTCAGGTACCCCGGTGTATACCCTACAGTAAGGGGGCGCTACATAAGATGTGAAATGAAGTGAAGTACTACGTTTAGGATGACCCGTATCTTTGGAGGCATTGCGTAGATCAAGTCATCAACAGATGTGTACCTGAAAGTGAAACACTCTCGATCTTAGCCTTCTTCCATTCGTATGCGTGTGGAGGACATTTTAGAGTAAAGAGGAAACCTCATAAATTTTTAAAGAACAGTTTCTACTAGATGCCATTGTTCAAAGATGCATACATCTTCTGCAAATCATGTTACAGATGCCAACAATCAGGTAATCTGTCCCGTAAGGATCAATTACCCCTAACTTCTATACTTTTCTATGAAATTTTTGACGTTTAGGCTATTGAAATTATGGGACCTTTTCCTCCATCTTTTGGTTTGAATTATATATTGCTTACAGTTGATTATGTATGTTATAAATGGGTGGAATCCAAAGCCACCAAAACTAAAATGCCAAGGTTGTTGCAGATTTTATTAAAGCTAACATTCTTTTTGGGTTCCGGATACTAAAAGCAATTATTAACGACAGAGGAACCCATTTTTCAATAGGGTGATGGAAAAAATGTTTAGAAAATATCACATCACGCACAAGTTTTCCACCACTTACCACCCCCAAACCAATGCAAGTTGAAGTGTCGAACTGGGAAATCAAGGCAATCCTGGAGAAAACAGTGTAGCCAAATAAAAAGGATTGGAGCGTAAGACTAGATGATGCACTATGGGCCTACAAGATGGCTTATAAAACACCAATTGGGATGTCTTTGTATAGACTAATTTATGGAAAACCATGTCACATTCTGGTGGAATTGCAGCATAAGGCATATTGAGCTATAAAATGATGCAACATGAATTTGGATGATATGGGTCTGCATAGGAAATTGCAGCTGCAAGTGTTAAATGAGGAATGACCTTTACCAGAATGCAATGATATATAGGGAGAAGATGAAAGCTTTTCATGATAAGATGATTTCAAGGAAAAGCTTCTCGGTAGGTCAGAAAGTGTTGCTGTATCACTTTAGGCTTAAATTATTCCTAAGTAAGTAGTGTTCCCAATGGGTTGGTCTGTTTGTTATTACTCATGTCTTTCCTTTTGGTGTAGTAGAGATACGGGCTCTAAAATTTGATAAGACATTCAGAGTGAATGGTTATTGCTTGAAGCCATATTATGAAGGTTTCCAAACAGAGGATTTGGAAGTATTGATGCTAGAAGAAGCAAATGGTGTCATTTGATGCGAGCAACATGGCATTGAGCCCACGATAATAAACAAAGGCGCTACTTGGGAGGTAACCCAAGGGAAGATAATTTTTTTTATTTACATTTTTACATTTGCTATTTTCATTAAATGCTTCTTTTCTTGTGTTTGATGTTACATTGAGGACAATGTAAGTTTGAAGTGTGGGGGTGTGGATCTTAGTTTTTCTGCATGTTTTTTAGATTAATTATTACTTATGTAGCTTCTTAGGTGATTTTCAAAATCAAACAAACAAAATAAAAAAATTTCTCATTTTCTAGTGCTTTTAAGACTATATAGTCATAATTAGAGTGTGAATTAACTAGAAAAATCTATGGTAACTTTAGCATGCACTTTTGCTCTTATGATTGGTTAATTTGCATTATCTTTATAAGAGTAGTAACTAGTGGTATACAAAAGCCATGGAGATTTTGAGCCTTATTAGACTGACACATCCATATTAGTCTCATTATCTTTTTCTTATGTGTGTGACCTTCATAACATGTACATCTTGACTTTGCTTTGATTTTTTATTTTAGGCCACATTTTTATCACATGCATTAACATGAAAATGATTATGCATTATTTGTTTTTACAAACTACATTAACCAAATAACCCATTAATATGAATTTTCCTTTGTTAAGCCCTTTTGAGCTTTATTAACCTTTCTTTTTGTATTAACCACATTGGATGTTATTAAACTTAACCAAATTTCCTACCCAAGCTATAAACCTAGTGGAGCATTTGTTAATTGTTGATGATTGTGGACGTATAGAAGTCTAAGTATGGGGGTGTGTATATATGTGGGTTGGGTTTAGTTTTTAGAATGTTATATCATAAATTCCATTGTTAGTGTAGCTTCTTTTAATTTTTATATAAAAAAAGAGAAAAGAAAAGAAAAAAACAATAAAGTTTAAATAAAAGTATCAAGGAAGAAATACGTATGTTTCACAAGGTTACTCATTATTAGTCTTTCCACTTAAAGTTGTAATGAAAGGGTTACTTAAGTATAATATGAATAAGGGAGATGTAGTTCTTAAAGATTACTCCTTATAGTTACAAAGTCTTGTTTATTATCAACTTTTGTGAGTGATATATGCTCAATGTAGTTTATGGCATGAAAGCTTGAATTTAAGCTAGGAAACATAATTTTTGCATTCACCATAGTTGATGCACACAAGTGTGAATGTTGATTTTTTGCACTTGATGTTATATTGAATGTTTTTTCATGTTTCACTAGCTTTGATGGCTTTTACACTACATTACCCAAATACATCTCACCTTACCCTTAACCATATTATAACTCTAAAAAATCCTTTGATTCATGATTTTGCATGTGACCTTAGTGGTGGAGAAATGAAATGATTTACAAAGTTGTGGAATGTCTTTATTGTGAATGGCATTTGAGTGCACCTGTGAATCTATCTTATTTAACCACATTTATCCAAGTTTACATCTAGATTCCTCATTTTATAAAGGTGATGAATGTTGATTGAACATGAGCATAAGCTTTGAATATTGAGTTCTTACTATGGTTTTTGAAAATCATTCATCTTTACCTATGATTATCTATTCTTAGGAAACATGGAAAATGAGTAAATGTTATAGTTTATGACTTTGATTTTGTTGATTTTCCTGAGGGCGATCAAAAGCTAAGTGTGAGAGAACTTGATATGTGTTTAATTTTTGATACATTTAATCCATTACATTTAGTGATTAATTAATGCCTTAAAATGCCTAGGATACTCACTTTAGCTTATATTTGATTTAAGGTACATTTCGGAAGTGAAGGAGCTAAAATGACCTGAAAGCATACTTATTGAGCCATCTTCTTAATGTTCATACTCTATTGTCTTCATAGAACAAGAAGAAGAAAAAGATTAAAAGAAAAAGAGACAAGATAGAGCATAAAAATGGACGCATGTGTAACATTTTATTTAAAATGTTAAAGCTATGAGCGTTGTCTCATGTCTGTAACAAATTCGGAAGCTAGCTCATTCATATTAGTGTAATTCATGTTAGGGCCATGGTCTCATGGCTGTAACATTGAGCATAAAAATGGAGGCATATGTAACATTTATGACAACAACATGAATGAGCCAGCTTCCACATTTTAACCTAACATTTAAGGTTTAAAGAACAGGTGGTGTGTGACAGCAAAGTAAATGGGTGAAGAAGGGAATAATAAAAAGAGTGGACAACAGCTTCACTCTTTTGTTTTAGGCCACCTGTCCCACTCTTTTTAACCTAGCTTTTATCATAAAGAGAAGAAAAGGGGAATGTGTGTGACGGTTGAGACAAAAGGGGGCAAACTGATACAACCATTCTTCTTAGAAAAATAATATGTTGTGATGGCTCGAATAAAAGGAATAATCCAGAGAGGAGAATGGATAGCAACCTAGACGCCATTCATCATATTCTCATTGGTTTTCAAAGTAGGGAATAATGTGAATAATAAAGACAATAGTGGACAACAACTATTCTTCATCAGTTTCTCTTTAGTATTCAAGATGGAAAGAGGCAACATGTAACATCCTGTTATCCCATGTTAAAGGTTAGAACCCTATAATAGTGTACAGGAGAGCAAAGCGCATTTCATACCCATGCATAATATAACATACACACACATGTGATTATTACTCATTGCACATACTAAAATAATTGTACATGCATTCATTGACATTTTTCGGATATAATTGATTTATAAATGTGATTTTATTGAGAATTGTGGATTATTTGTATTGAAAATTGTTTTGGAGAGTATAATTATTGATTTGGAATTTTTAGTGAAATTTCGGAAATTTCTGAAATTATGAGCATTTTTGGACTAGAAAAAATATCAAATGGCAAGATAATTGATTTATGGTAGTAGAAACAAGTGTCAAATGGTAGCTGAAATAATTGGCTAATGGTATTAAGATTTGTTGAGAAAATAATATTGAAAATTGGGAGACAATTATAGTAGAAATTGGAGACAAATGGATTAGTTATTAAAGAAAACCAAATGAGGCCATAGGAAGTGAACACGTGGCAAGTGACAAGTGTCACTTACCAAGCCATGCATCCAACCCCTATGAAACTCTCTAAAGTAAAAGACCATCTTCATTTTTATTTGTCTTTCATTGTGTTCATTTGTTTTCACCTCTTGTTAAAATTTTCTTCATTTTGTTCTTCATCTTCTTCACCTACGAACTTCTTTTTTTGCCCTAACAATGCAAGCATTGCTCTTAACTTTCACTTGCTACTTTCATTTTGTTATCTTCTTCATTATCACTAAAAGACCTAACCCTACAATCTTTGACTGTTGATGATCGTGTATCATGGAAAGTTAGGGTTCACGTGATTTTGAAGATTTTTGAGTTTTACCAAGTAAGTAACGTGTTAATTCTCATAGGTTGTTTAAATATGAAACAAATATGGTGATTAAAGGATAGTGAGACTAATGGTCATTATTCATGTGCATCGTGAGTGATGAACAGTGCATATAAATGTCTTATTTCTACATATGAGATGATTAACCTTTCATAAGTTGTTGTTGAGATGATTTTTTAGATAGAAAGATCATTATGATAAGGTAAAAAGAGTGCAGAAATTTCATTAAAAGATGATATGCTTATGCTCTGTTTTCACGGTTTATATACGTGGATCTCGTTGGGTGTTATAAAGATGAACTAAAGTGAGTAGGAATTAAAGAAAAGGCTAGTATAATGCGATGTCTTGAAATAGGAAGGATTAAGGTGATAGTTAGAGATGAAATCAAGGTGTTAAAGAAAATGAAGAAGTGCAGAAAATATGATGAATATGCATATATGATATGTTCTGTTTTTTATGTTTATGATCAATCATAGATTTTTATTTGTGTTTGAATGAGTTGAGCTGAAGTAGGAATGAAAAGGAAATGATGAGGATATAAGTTAAAAATTACAGACTAAGCAAAAGAGATGAAGAAGTGATAAAAAATAAGTTGTTCCGTAAAATATGGGGAAGATCATCTATCATGATCATGCACACAAGCCATGATCATGACAGATAAGAAACCCTAGAGAAGAATCAGCAGGAAGTGCATGATAGCACGATCATGACAGTGAAGGTGCTATGCTTTTTGACAAATTTTGACACCCTTCACTCTTTTGACCATAACTTCTTTTCCGGACCTCCGATTGACTTGAAATTTGAACCACAAACTCCTCACACATTTTATTTCCTCTCCACCAAATTTCATGGCCATATGAATTCATGAGGAAAGGATTGATAATGATTGATTGATGAGTTTAGGATGAAAATGATGAAGTGAGTTGGAATTTTTTAAATGGAGTGGTTTAATTGAATATGCATCTGTATTTTAGACATAACTTTATCTATACATATCCAAATGGAATGATTTTAAGTTTAAATTAAACTAGAGACATATGGCTACAAATTTTATGAAGGAATCGAATTTTAATTCTGTGTCTAATTCAAATTTTGGCTTGAAGTTGAGTACTGAGTATTGTTGTAGTTTGAGTACAGTCTAAAGTATTTTATGTATAACTTCCAGAATATTGAACCAAATTGTGATAAATTGGTGTCATTAGAAATTTAATACATATGGGAAAAAATTTTTAGAAGAAGGTGAGGCCTAAATACTTCATTTTCCTTGTCTTAATGACTATGAAAAATTGGCCCAAAAATCTATTTTGAGAAAAAGCTAGAATGATTGGTTGAGTTATGAACTTAGAATAAAATTTGTTTTATTGAGGTGTAAACCTAAGTTCAAATTAGACTTATATGATTTTTGATATATGATGATCATGTGACGAGAATAAAGGAAATATACCTAGGATTGTCATTGAGCGTGCATTGTACATAATCCATATATACATATGTGCAAAAGTGAATACTTATAATTATGCAAAATTCTGAAATGTGTAAGTGTATGTTGCATGTTATAGAAGAGCATTTAGAGTGTCAACATCCAAATGCTGTCGAGACTTCGAGGCAATAGCTATCTGGAGCAAACTATAAGTAACCTAGATGGTCTCACTCAATTAATTGTTTGTTTTAAGTTTTATTTTGAATTATTATGTGAATGTGATTGTGTTGATCGGACACTGAATGTCTGAGGCATTTGATGCATGAATTATATATGTTGGAAGTGCTTCTTGTATGTGAATCTGACAGAAATAAGTGTACTCAACATAACCGTTGAATGTCGGACTAGGGTCTGATGACATGTGAAAGTGAATGTGTAAAGTGAAATGAAGTAACTGGTTGATCTTATATGATTTAATGCATTTCATTACATGAATGCATATGAATGCATGAACAGATAATAACAATTGTGACTTGAGTAGCCAACAAAAAAGTGCTTAAAGCTTAGAATGTGATTAAGGGCCAAAGCCTCACTATGTATAATGAGCCCTGTATTCCCAACAGATAAGGGATAGTTATCAATAAGCTTGATATCCACAATAGATACGGGACAATTATGGGCACTCGATCACATCAACATAATAATCATAAATGAGTCTTATGAGCATTACATATACATTTAATATGTATGCTTTGAATGATTTAAATTGATTGTTGAATTGTGTTGAATGAGAAATGTGGAAATTGTGAAACAAGAGTTTTTGTGATGCTACATGATGATATTTGTTATCTTATGAACTACGATATTGCATGAATTATGTATTTATGTGATATGAGTGAACCATCGAGGATGGTTAACTCACTGAATTCGCAAAACTCACTAAAATTGCAACGTTAATATCTTAGGTTCGAGAGATACGAAATAGCTTTTAAGTTAAATAAGAAGAAAGCAAGCATTGATTTTGGATAGAAGAAATGACTCAAAGGTCGGTCAGCTGAAACTGAAGGAATTAGATAAAAAGTTTTGTATAATTATGTAGCGTGTTAGGTATACAATGATGTAAACTCTGATTTGTTTTGATAGTGTACACATATGAATGTTTTGTAAAGCTATAATGTGCATATTGTTTAAGGAATGAAATGAGGAATTTTGGGTTTTTAATTATTGTGTCTTTCTTTATAATGCCTTATAAGATAACATGACTGCTCTAACATGCCATTATTATAGGTTATGTACTAGAATGTCCTCAAGATATTCTGGTATATACTCTATGGTAGTAGGGTGTTGCACAACAACAACTATTCTTCTTGGAGATTAATAGAAAAGATGGAAGGCTACCATCTCGACACCGGTTCGAAGGTGAAATCAACCCCAATTTATGGTTAAGATTATCTCATCTTGTTAATGTTGAATCTTTCTTTTTGGATTTTTTATTGTTGTTTTGTGTTTATTGAATTGAATTTGTCAAGATGATCTTGATACGTTATTTAGATTATTCTATTGTGAACCTATTGCTAGAATGTTAAATATAATCTGTAATCATTAAATTTGATGTTTGTTAGTAGTCACTAATGATCTTGAATCGTTAGGAACTATTTAAATTTGGTTAGATAACCCAAACTTGTAAGGTTACTTCCTATACTGATCCATTTTCCACTTCATAATATAGCTGCCAAATTAAATCTAGAGATCGTATCCTAGATTATTCAGTGGCTAGGTTTAATTAACGATCGTCTCTTAATTAAATATAACCTAAGGGAAAAATGAGAGTAGCAGAGCGTATTGTTACTCCATGATCAATAGTTCGAAGAGGGGTGAGAAAACATTAGAATAATAGGATATGTTTAATCGTGTCTAGGCCAAGATTGATCCTAGAACTAGACTTTATACATATTTGACACTTTTTATCACTTTCAATTGTTTGTTGTATTTTTTTTGCTAGTTTATTTTCTCTTTTATTTTTTTAATTGCATAAAAACCAAAATCCCCATTTTTATTTCCTTTGCATCAATTATTTTCATTAAGAAAATCAACTAAACATTCCCTATAGATACGATCTCGACTCACCACATTTGCAAGTTTTAGCGTGCAAAGTTAGGTAAATTTTGCAGTGCACTCGACAAGTGTTGTCATATTGGTAAGTACGAGTCGTTCTCACGAAGACAGTGATTACTAATAATTACCTTTTTCCTATTATCTAACTTACGGATTAATTTTGGATTTTTAATAAAATAAAATAAAACTAAAGCAAGTAAAATAAATAGGCAACGATATTGAACAGAGAATTGAGGAAGCATTAAGAATTAGAAAAATACTATCTAGGTTTTAAATCCCCCTAAACCCTTAATAGATTGATCTTTTATTATAAACTTGTTTTATTGATTTATTGGACCGTAGAAAGTCCTATGATATGCTAATAGCTGACCTTGAGTCTACTAACAATTAATCCTAAGGTTTCCAAACAAATTACTTAGGTTAGAGTTAATAGGATTGCATTACGGATTTATGAGTCCCTCTGTTAGCTTTGACCCTAATATGGAAGATTTACGTCTTCCTATCTCTAGGGTTGCATTCAACTTCTTTCAATTATAGTAGATCTATTTAAACCTAGGATTTCTCAATCTCTATATATGAAATCAAATTATGATCTAATATTCCCAGGTATATTAGAACATATATAAACACGTAATCAGATCATAATATAACAATCAAACTAATTACATTAATACAAAATCAAAACATATTGAAGCATCAACATAGGGTTTATCTAACCTAAACACTAATAAGACGTTTAGTTATACATTATCAAACATGAAATAAAACATATGCTAAAAGAAAAAAAAATTGAAAACAATGAGTTCATAATTTTAAATCTCCTTAATTGTCTCCTATCGAATGTTCTTACGATGTAGAGGTTTGATCTTGTATTTTGATAGATTTTTTGATGATTTCTTCATATTTTCTACTTCTACGAACTAAAATCACCCCTTAAGAGTGATCTCCACATCTGGAATCACCTTCCTCTGTCTGCTCTCCCTTCAAGTCTCTGTTCACATCTTTATACATTGAATTGTAGGTTTCTGGCTAATACCCAATCTGGTACACAACCGTGCATCCAATCGTGCATCACCAAATTCTCTAAAAACTGGGAGACGTGCACGACCTGAAGCACAACTGTGCATCCCTTCTGTGCAATGAATCTTTGTTTTATGTCATTTTTTGTCCAAATTCTTCTATTTTAAGTCCGTGAAGGCAATTATACTCTATATACATACTTGAAGGCATTAAGTACCAAATATATGCTAAAAGTATAAAATACCAAGAAAAAATGCATCAAATATGAGGTATAAATGTGATCAATTTTGTATTTATCAAATAGTCCTTTGTAGTTGCTTGTGTTGATCTTCTAAGCCCGTGTTTACTCTGGATTTGACGATCTCATGATTTTTAAGTACAATTCCATATAATTGTCCGTGAACTAGCTAGAAGCCTAATTTTCAAACTACAAAAGGAAAAATTAGAAGGCAAATTAGGAAGGAAGCTCGGGAGACATAATTGGATGTCCTAGAATGGCAAAGATAATAAAGAACAAGCAAAAAGAGCCCTTTAAATTTTGATCAATCTAAAGTGAATTTCTCGAAGATTAAAAGGGATTTAATCATATTTCCCTTGATTTTTTATTTTCCCTTTAGTTTTGATACTATGTTTTATGATTAGAAATTAAACCCTTTATGTACCTAAATAGGCAAAATGTGTAATTTAAACCTTAAGGTTTTCATCAGAATACAACTTGAACCTTGACATTTCAAAGTGTTCAAGATCAATCCTAAAGTTTTCAAAACATTTAAAATGGACCATTACAACAACAAAAATATTTAAGTAGAAGTCCAGTTGAACATGGATTTTAAGGAGGTCCAAAAGTATGGAGCCTTACTCCTAAATAGATAAAAATTTAATGGGTCAAATTTTTGTAAGTTAAATGTCACATCATCACTGATATGTCAATATATATATATATATATATGTATGTTAGTGGACCCTATTGCCACGTAAAGTCCACATTATGTTATGTAAGGCCCACCAATATATTTTTAAAAAATTATGTTTATTTATTAAAATAAAGAAACTGTTAATTTATTTTTTAAATATATTGCTAGGGTCCATTATACTGCTAGCCTATATAAGATCGTAGGTCCATTAATAATTTTAAAAATATAAGAAGTGTCATGAATTTGCTTCTATTAAAATTTTCATCTATTTAAGGTTTATCGTAAACATTTTGAAAATGTTAAGATTGAATTTAAACAATCTAAAACGTTAAGGTTCAAGTTATATTATGATGAAAACCTTAGATCTTGAAATTACATTTTTGGCCTACCTGGATAAGGTGAACCTTGGGATGGACCTTGTAGTGATTTCATTTTATTATTTAGTTTAATTAAGATTCAATTATATTGTTTTATTATTCTTAAATTAGTATTATCAACATATTAATTCATGTTTGATTTCATACAATTGAGATTTATAAATCCTTTGTAAGAATTGATCTAGCATAAATTAAAAAGAGTTACATGCAAACCTTGAGATTGATTGATATAAATTTTCCAAATTAAGGTTAAACTTAATAATGAAATTAATAAATCGATTAATGCAATTATAAGGATTTCAATTAGAAAGAGATTTTGATTAATTAACCTTGGATTAGTTACTAATAATCTTAAGAAAGATACTATCATAATTGAGGAAGTTTCACCATCTAATGACTTGTAAATTAAATTGATGTGTGAAGTCTTTATTACACGAGAAATCCTAAAGGGATTCAAAATTCGGGTATCGCTATTTTCATTGATTGTTTCTTAGTTTAATCTTCATTTTAATTAATCAATTGTGTTCATTTATTCTTAGTTTATTATTTTAGTTTTTAAATTGATATCTCATTATCACTTTACTTTGTCATTTAGATAATAGGAAAAGAATTACCACTTGGATAAGGATATTAGTAACACATAATTTTTATTAATCTAGCAATTATTTTTCTTTTGCATTTATTTTCTTTTATATTTTTTTTGTACTTTTTTTCTTAAACCTCTCTTTCTTGATCTTATGCTTGTGGCTTATTTTCAAGAATTGAGTATTTATTGCTTTAACTACCAAACATAATGAAATGATGAAGATGACAATATTCTCAAGGGGATTCAAAATCTAAGTTTCACTATCTTTATTGATTGTTTATTTGTTTAATCAATTGTGATTATTTACTCTTAGTTTATTATTTTAGTTTTGAAATTAATCTCGCATCACCACCTTAATTAGTCAATTATATAATAAGAGAAGAGTTACTACTAATACTTGTAATCTCTGTGAGATTGAGACTTGGTGCTTAAGAGCCTATATTATAAAAGTGGTAAGTGCACTTACCTAAAAAGATTTACAGGGGTAAGAGATTGAATAAATATAATCAATGTGCATGGTCTAGAATGCAATAAGGTATGACATTATTTGTGGAAATTTTCGATAGAGTACTTACATACTAAAATATAATACACACTAAATTTAAAAAGGGCAAACTAATTCATCGCATTAATATGGATGATCTTTTTATTCTTCTTTTGAAGCTCTGCTCTACTCTACTCTACTTAAAAAAACAATAAACAAATAGTGTGGAGATGATATGTGAATGTATCGCTGCATGCTTATTTAGACAACATATAAACAAAATAAAATTTTAAAAAATAGTAGCAATTACTTTTAATAATTACGTAAATATCTTGTTTAAGAATGAGGAACAAATTCTTTTTTTTTCGTTATTATAATAAACATATTTATTCTTTCTTTTTTCTTTTTATTATAATTGATAGATTTACTCTTATTTTTATAATAATTAACCTTTTTTAAAATTTTAAAATATTTTTATATTTATATCTTGAATAATTTTTATCAGCATTAGTAGAGAGTAGAGGCAGATGCGGTCGCCCGACCAACAACAGAGCAGCCTCGGTGTTTCCAACCGGGCAGGTCAAGCAATGAAATAGTGGACAAGTACGGGTAGGCCAAGAATATTCTAGAATCGGGCTACGTGTCACTACTACCAACCCCTCGTCCTCCCTTTCTCCCGCTATGAACCCCCAAACCCGTCTCTGTTCCTTTCTATTGTCTTCTCAAGAAACAGCACGCAACTAACAAGTCTGCTCTTTGTTTTTGTTAGAATCAAATGGCCTCCTCAACGGCTCAGATTCATGTTCTTGGAGGAGGGTTTGGTTTATCTTCTTCATCTTCCTTCAAAAGCCCCAAATTTTCGTTTGTGCCAAAATCCGTTTTCCTCGGTCAAAATCTGGGCAGCTTCAAGACTTCAGCTTTTCTGAGGCATGGCACTAGTGCAGGGTCGTCAAGGAGGAGATATAGTGGTGGCCCTGTTAGGGTTGTGAACGAGAAGGTCGTTGGAATCGATCTCGGAACCACTAACTCGGCGGTGGCGGCTATGGAGGGTGGGAAGCCGACTATTGTCACAAACGCAGAGGGACAGAGAACGACACCGTCTGTTGTGGCTTACACAAAGAATGGAGATAGGCTTGTTGGGCAGATTGCTAAAAGGCAGGCCGTTGTTAACCCGGAGAACACTTTCTTCTCGGTGAAAAGGTTTATTGGGAGGAAGATGTCTGAGGTAGATGAGGAGTCGAAGCAGATCTCTTATAAGGTGGTGAGGGATGAAAATGGTAATGTCAAGCTTGACTGTCCCGCTATTGGGAAGCAGTTTGCTGCTGAAGAGATTTCTGCTCAGGTGTTGTGGTTTTGACACCTTATTTTTACTGTTAGTTTTTTTTTTTAGTTGACTAAATATTTTTCAGACATCGCTATGCTTTGCTACTCTTGTGAAGTTATATATTAAGTCGAGTTTGAGCTCGTCCCTTGACTCCAGTGGTGTGTTTTAGGGTTATTCTTGTTGAATTAGTAGTTTGGCGTTCATTTCCTTAGTGGGAATATGTGTGGACTGCCTTTGGGTTGTGGATAACAAGCAGAACTACTCATAAAAAATTGTTGCAAGAGATTTGTGATTTCTTCATTAATTTGGTGCTTCTTAGGTGAATGATATCAGGTTCTTATTGGGAAGTTAACGGGAATGATATTTGCCAGTTTTGGATTCTATTGTTGTAATGATACTTGTTGAATGTGGTACAAGGAATTACTATAAAGGTCATTGGTTGACTAATTAGTTATCGAAATATTTATATTTTAAGGTTTAAAGTTTAACTAAACTGGAGTTATAGGATTTGTTTTGACTTTTATCTTTATGATTGATTTTGAAGATTTACAAAACTTCCGTGTTTAGGTTCTGAGGAAACTCGTGGATGATGCTTCGAAGTTTTTGAATGATAAAGTAACTAAAGCTGTTGTAACGGTCCCTGCTTACTTTAATGATTCCCAACGAACAGCAACGAAGGATGCTGGTCGCATTGCTGGCCTGGAAGTTCTTCGAATTATTAATGAACCAACAGCTGCTTCATTAGCGTATGGGTTTGAAAAGAAGAACAATGAAACCATCCTGGTTTTTGATCTTGGTGGTGGCACCTTTGATGTATCTGGTACTGCAGTTGATATTTGAGTTATTGTTTTCAGTGTCTTGATTAATTAAAATGTAGTAATTTGTATATCATTCAAATGGTTGCTTTATCATCGCAGTGCTTGAGGTTGGTGATGGAGTATTTGAAGTTCTTTCAACTTCTGGAGATACACATTTGGGTGGTGATGACTTTGACAAGGTTGGCATTTTCTTGGACATACATTATAATGATTCTGTTGTCCGTTAGCTTTGATTTCCTTGCTGGTGTTAACAGACTTTAGTTTGGCACTTGTTCACCTTATGCAGAGAGTTGTTGATTGGATTGCTGCAGACTTCAAGAGAGATGAAGGTATTAATCTTTTAAAGGATAAACAAGCACTTCAACGGTTGACTGAGACAGCAGAGAAGGCTAAAATGGAGCTTTCTTCTTTGACTCAGACCAATATCAGGTAGGTTGGTAAAATCTCTCTCTCTCTCTCTCTTCCCCCGTGTCAATACCCTCACCCAACCCACCGATGCCACTTGGAACATTTTGGAATTCATTTTATGATAATTGCTGTTCTGTGCCAGCTTGCCTTTCATTACTGCTACTGCTGATGGCCCAAAACACATTGAGACCACCCTTACAAGAGCTAAGTTTGAGGAGTTATGCTCCGACCTACTTGACAGGTTTGTACTATTGTGAAATAAGGCTTATGTGGTGTTTATGTAAATGTGTTAATTGACGCACTGTCTTAGCTATCCACACACGCACACGAAACTTTACGTTCAAGATTTTGATGTTTTGATACTAACTGATGTTTGATGATTGTGCACTGATTTAATGAATGTCTAAATTTTATCTGATAGGCTTAAAACCCCAGTTGAGAACTCTTTAAGGGATGCTAAACTCTCCTTCAAAGATATAGATGAAGTGATACTTGTTGGTGGATCCACCCGTATTCCTGCTGTACAGGAGCTTGTAAAGAAGATGACAGGGAAAGAGGCCAATGTCACTGTTAATCCAGATGAAGTTGTCGCTTTAGGTGCTGCAGTTCAGGTTGGCCTCGCCCCTTTTGAGTTGTGGGTGCTTGTTTTATGATATTGTTAAGAACTGATGCTTAAGAAATTTACATATCAATGAGGGTCGTCTTTTCCACAAATTACGGATCGATTTGAGTGGCACTAATATGGTCATTGTTTTTACTTGGTTTTAGGCTGGTGTTTTGTCCGGAGATGTCAGTGACATTGTGCTTTTGGATGTTACCCCTTTGTCTATTGGTCTGGAGACCCTTGGAGGTGTTATGACCAAGATAATCCCAAGAAATACCACCCTGCCTACATCCAAATCTGAAGTGTTCTCAACTGCTGCAGATGGACAGACAAGTGTTGAAATTAATGTCCTTCAGGGTGAGAGAGAGTTTGTGAGGGACAACAAATCCCTTGGAAGTTTCCGCTTGGATGGTATCCCACCAGCACCACGTGGGGTTCCCCAAATTGAAGTTAAATTTGACATAGATGCCAATGGTATCCTCTCCGTCACTGCTGTAGATAAAGGTTCTGGGAAGAAGCAAGATATAACGATTACAGGTGCCAGCACCTTACCCAGTGATGAGGTATGTTATTTGCTGAGGATTTTGCTGTCATTTTATGATACAAATTGTTAACAAGTGCTTAACTTTGTGATTGTTTTTGGAATTAGAGCCTCGGTTTTAATCTTATAACGGAGATTAATGTGCTCGCGAGAGATTAAATTAAAATGTAATATTTAACAATTTTTATCAGATGTGTTCTTGGTAGTATAATGTTAACGGACAACTGAATGAATTATGCAGGTCGAGAGGATGGTTAAAGAGGCTGACAAGTTTGCCAAAGAGGACAAGGAAAAGCGAGATGCTATTGACACAAAGAATCAGGCTGATTCAGTCGTTTACCAGACAGAGAAGCAGTTGAAGGAGTTAGGAGACAAGGTCCCAGGCACAGTCAAAGAAAAGGTTGAGGGAAAATTAAAGGAGCTGAAGGATGCAATTGCAGAGGGATCAACCCAAGCAATGAAGGATGCTATAGCTGCACTCAATCAAGAAGTTATGCAACTTGGGCAATCCCTCTATAACCAACCAGGAGCATCAGGTGGTGGACCTACCTCAGGCGGTGAACCTGGGCCTCAGGATACATCAAGCAAGGGACCAGATGGAGACGTCATTGATGCAGATTTCACCGACAGCAAATGAGACAGTAGAATAGTATTCGGAATCAAACAATTCTTTTTGAAGAAATGTGCATAGCAAATTGATTTTGCCAGAATTTGGCCTGTGTTTTGGATTACTATGCTAGTGGACAGTTTTGGTGAATCGAGCAAGAGGGAATGTCCAACTCTTAATAGTGACACAGAGTGCGGATTGACTTTTACCAATTTCTTTAATCAAGAAAGAGGGATATTGTCGTGCCATAAGCTCAGGTCTCTGTAATCTTTTGAGTTTATTGATATGCCATTGGACTTCCTTTGGGAATGGAATGTTGTGTGAAGTTCCTTTCATCTTAATGTTGTTTTGAGAGAGGATATGAGGATATTAGATATGAGTGACTTTATATTGTAGAAGCACAACTCGAACTACATCATTTTGCGAATAGATATGATTATTTGTTATTTTCTAATTGCCATAAAAAGACTGTACAATCAATTAAATCAAAAGTTGAAGAGGCAGATAAAAAATATCAACAAAATGAAGATTTACAGAAAGAAATTCTTTTAAAGTTAACCATTAGAAACCTGATAATTTAAACCAAGGAAGATAAATATTTAAAAAATTAAATCTGAATGATTAAAAATAGAAACTGATATGGTTGAAATATCAAAAACGACAAAATGTTATGGAAAAATTGAACTTTTAAGTATTTCTAATCTCCAAGAATAAATTACTAATTTATATAATTTATTAAAAATGATAACTCAAAAAGAAACAGATAATGAGTCTAATGGAAATCTAATGAAAAAACAAATATTTGATCTAATTTTTCAAATGAAAATACCACCTAATCATAGATAAATGGGCAGCTTTTTACTAGGATTTGCTTCAAACAAAGAATAATTAAATAAACAGATAGAAAGGTTAAACTTTGAAACTTTAGTTCATATTAAACCCGATACTTATAAACAAGAAGTTCATTTCAATCCTAGTATAAGTAATATCCCTTGTACCTTACAAAATCCTTCTATATTTCCTTCACAAAGTTTTGGTAGATCTACTAGAACACATATGGTAACTAAAGATAATATTGGTTTTACTCCAACAGACAAGATGAGTACAGAATCTATAAATTCTTTTAGAATATATCTAGATATTGATTGTATACAAGATATAAAAGAAGCAATTGATAAATGGGAAGCTGCTCTTTGTGTAGCTGTTTCAGTTAATAAAATGGATTATGAACAACAACAAAAAATGGGGAAAAAACATTGTTAAATAATTCGCTTCGATTTTGGAAAATTTTAGATCAAAACTCTAAAATTTCTATATTTAATAATGATACAGATATAGGTAACCTAGTGTGAAATTGATAAATATATTTGTATTTTATTAGATTGTTATTATCATATTTATAACCAGGTAGATAATACACAAATGTAGTTAGGATGTTTTATTCAAAGATACCTAATCTTTGGGGAAGTAAATTAAAAGCAACTTATAACCAAAGATTCGTAAGTAAGAATTTCTTTCTTAAAAGATAAACTAAGTGAATGGTGTGATGAAACGATATTACTAAAGAAAAGTAAAGGAATAAAAAAGAAATATTCTTTATGTTGCTATGATTTAAAAACTCCTACTGTAATTGGATGTGATAGTCCTTAATAATATAAAAAGATAAAAAAGAATTATAAGAAAAAAAAACTTAAAGAAAAGATATTTTAAAAGATGTAAAGCCAAATATTATAAAAGAAAACAAGGATATAATCCTAAGAGACCTATATCCAAGAGAATTAGAAGAAAATAGAAGGATAATTGAATGTCAATGTTACTATTGTAAGGAAAAAGGACATTATGCTATTGGTTGCCCTAAACGATTTCATACAAAGAAAATCAAAATAGATGATGATATAGAAATAATGATAGAAAAGGAAGATTTTATTCAAGTCAATACTTTTCAAGATTGTTCTTATGAAGAAAGTATTTTTATAATTTCCGATACTGAATATGAAGAAATCTCTCATTTTGCTATAAATGAGTGAAATAGGGGAATCTTCTAATACCCAAAACGATAACTAAATTATAGATAATATAATAGAAACATTTCAGCAACATGGCAAATACAGTCAAGAAGCTTTGATTGATAGAAGAAAACTTAAAAAGATTTAGAAAAATTAAAAAGATTTAGAATACTATGTTTTCTATAAATTCCTATACTGGATTTAATATGACCTTATTAGATAAAATCAAATTAAAATTCATAAAACATCATATGTTTTATGGTCTTAATGTAAGAGAAAAAGCCTTAGATATTAGTCTTATGTCTAACAAAGTAGTGATTCCTTTATTATCCAAAAGAGATATTTCTAGAAACTTGATCATTTGCCTAAAGAAATTCATGATAAAATAGGATGGGTTCACATTGGATCAATTCAAATGATAATCATTTCAAATTTTAGAAAAGGAATTGATAGCCCCATAAATCTTGTTATTATTGATGATAGAATTCTGAATACAAGAGAAGCATGTATGAGAATACTTGGAGGAAATCTTAGATATCAAAAACTTTTATTTAATATTTATCCTAGGATATCTTATAATATACAAGATAAAGATTTCGGTAGAACACTTACTCTAATCTAAGATTTCAAAAGAAAGATTTGATAAAAGATGGAAATAGGCCATATTCTATAACCTATATGACAACTTATGCTTTATCTAACATCATACAAAATGTTTTGCAGATAAAGATATTATTGATTTTTCAAAATTATTTTCTGAAGTAGAAAAGATTTATTCTCCTTATATGGAAAATATAAAAGGAACTTGAAATAAATTTTTCATTAGATTTACAACAAAAACCATTACTAACTTTTGATAATAGATTATTACCAAGATTATCTTATTCTGAAATAGGTGTTGTTAGTAGTTCTAGATATAATAATAACTCAATATGAGTAGATAAACAGATAAGTTCAAACTATAATATAAAAGGAGAATGTTTTGATGGTACAAGTTATATTGCTTGTAATATTTTAATAGATACTGGTGCAAGTGGAAGTTACATTAATCATAATTTAACAAATAATTTGATAGAATTTCATGTGATAGAACCTTATCAATATATAAATTTTAATGGAGATATACACTATATAAATACAGCTGTAAAAACTATAATTAAGATTGAAGATACAAAAATACCAATAAGATTATTAGTGCAAAATGAAGTATTTAATTTAGAGATAATGCTAGTTTCATTGAACAAGTTCAACCGTATAAGATAACTCAATATGGAATACAATTGAC
Source organism: Erythroxylum densum (assembly GCA_024678245.1). NCBI lineage: Eukaryota > Viridiplantae > Streptophyta > Magnoliopsida > Malpighiales > Erythroxylaceae > Erythroxylum > Erythroxylum densum. The sequence goes on from JANPWT010000005.1 coordinate 19,416,411, forward strand.
ATATAATATTAATACCATATATATTCCTTAATATTGACTAGCCTGAATAGTGTATATATTCCTATTGGAATTACTTATAAAGAATATAGAGTTGAATATTTTAAAGCTTATATAATTAGAGGAGCAAGTTCTTGCTTATGTAGATTGACTTATTTCCCGTCACAATATCATAAAACTTTAAAACCTATCATAGGTTTACATATTTTTAATCATCAAATACATTTGTATACTGGAATACAACAATCTCAAATTCTTGTCAGGTTATTTCTAGTCAGATGTCCACCACCTTTTATTTCTATGATATTGGTGTTGATATTCCTCTTGGAAATGACTTTCTTCAGTGATTCCATAAAATTTTATTTGATACTCTTAAACACCAAATCAATTTCAAAACTCCCTGTGATCATTTGATAATAGTTCATCGTCTTAATAGTTACTCCTTTTTTAAAACCTTGCACAGCCTAGATTGGTGTAGGTTATAAAGAAAAACTGATTTTTCCAAACTAAAAACCATAACTAAAACTAGAAAATATTATAGAAAAATATCAACAGATAAAGACTATAAAAGAAGGACTATAATTAGTCAAACAAAAAATAAGACAAAAATACTATGATAATCTTTTACAATTTTGGGATAAAAATAAAGAGGAAGCAACTTTAGAAATGATAAATAAACAAAAAGTGATTAGAGTTCCTGCTTCGAGATACAATCTGGAAGATCAAGAAGATTTTCGAAAACAAGAGGTCATCTAACAGGGATAGGAATGAGGGACAAGTCAAACTTGCTTTAGGGAAAGTGAGAGATTGTTAGAGTTTTGTAAATATAATACCCTGGAAAGCAAGTGTATTTACATATAACTTAATTTTCTTCCAATTGCTTTTGTAATAAAAATATTTATTATTAATAAAATAAAAAATTTGGTTTTATTTGTATGAGCATTGCATATCTAGTCATATGGTACTAAGATTCTTTTGTAAGTAATATACATATACATATACATGGAGATATATGAGAAACATGTATATTATTAGAATCTATATTAATTGATTCACAGTAGAATAATCAAGTTGGTCGCTTGATTATGGTTTAGACTATAGTGTTGCAAATTTATCTCCGTGTAAGTAAAAGAGTTTACTTCAAAGAAATGATGAGTT
>JANPWT010000005.1:19430646-19441676 GCA_024678245.1 Erythroxylum densum
ATTTATAATTATTATTAGTAATAAAATATTTATTATTATTTTAAAAACTTTGAAAAAAAAGGGAGGAATAAGAGGTAGGAGGGAGGGAGGAAAATTTTGAAAATTTTGTAAAAAAATTTCCTAATTTTTTAAAATTTCCGATACCGGCCGGTATTTGATCGATATTTTGAATACTGACCGATACCGATTAGTATTTTTTATCGATATCATTTATACCTATACAGGTACCAATTTTTGGCCCAAACAGTACGTACTGGCTGATACGTTACGAAATTCAAATCATTGCTAGAAACCATTCAGAGGCATATTTGATTATTGTTACTATCCAGGTAGGACTGTCTATGGATCGTTAATGTTACCCAGCCAGCCAGCCAAGCAATTACTCCTATTTTCATTTAAGAGCAAATTATAAAAACTATCTATTTTTTTATGCTTTAAAAAAAAAAAACTGGAGGCTGCGCACTTGTATATGATGGTGTTTCTGTCTCATCTTATAATAGCTAGTTAAGATCAGCTTATTATGTATTTACCTACTCGTCCTTTAAATTTTTAATAGATTAAAATTTGACAATATTTTAAAAATAAATAAAAATAATACGTAAACATTTTCGTCACATACCTAACATATGTATGTAATCATGTATCGAATTAATATTTAAAAATTAACAAAATAAATACTAAACTATAAATCCCTAATCCACTCTTCCACAACCTCAACAAGCCACCACATGGTGAAGAACCAAGTTTGTCAAGAAATTCTCCCAACCCCACCGCACTCTGTCGGAAGCTTTCGCACCAACAACACGCCTCTCCCACTCTCTCTGGTGTCAATTCTACTCTTGAGCTTGCTTTCAATGGGATATTAGTTGCCAGCCTTTTGCTGCTCTCCTAAGTAAAATCTTTATTCACATTTGTTAAGTACCCAAAACAATCAAACTCATTGGATGAAAGGGGTCTTTATTCGGAGCATTCAAATGTACAAACACAACATTGGCCATTATTTCTCTAACCATATCATGCAAGATGAAACTTAAAAGGTTCAAATTTTGGTTCTAAATGAATGCCACTATTATCCTAAGCCATTAAGTCTTCATATCGCACATTGCTCAATTGATATAGAAAAAGTATACTCTATACAGCGAAGTTCAGTTCAGGCTTATAATCAGAATGAACGATATAGAGAAAGACAAACGACCATATACATGTATACATAAATATTTATACATGTATGGGAGGGTTGTTGATTTAAGAAACAAAACAAAAGTTACATTGCAACAAAACCTGGATAGACAATGAACATCACGAGCAGCATCACAAAGTTTAGAGCATTAGGTTAGCTTCGCCTTTTTTCATATTAGTAGGAAAGTAGTAAAATTTATGACTATCTATCCGTGGAAATTGGATAAGAAGAGCTCACATAACTTTAAGCTTTGGACTTTTTTCAAAGCGGTAAGATCTTCTGTCTAATTTTATAGTGTCTTATTCTATTTCATAAATCTCAACCATTTATTTATGTGAGACCTATGTGGGACCTACATAAATAAATGAATGAGAATTATTAAAAATAATATAATACCATAAAATTGGACATAAGGTCTAGACTCTTTTTCAAATGACCTGGTTTTTGGTTCCTGGAAATCCAATCATCACAACCCCATTTTCGCTGTCAAAATTTTTTGTTTAATAACAAAATATTTTTATATTAATTTAAAATTAAAATATTTTAAATTACTATTATAAAATTAAATAAAATACTTAAATATAAATTGCTTTAATGGAGCACTCCTAGTCCTTGCCCTTGATGTCTCTTCTGTTAAAATGTTGAGAATTTGCGTTATTATTTAAGAAATAAAATACTTAAATAAAATGTTTTCGGAATTTAAGAAATGGAGAAAGGTTGTGATGAGAAGGAATAGTAGTAAGCGAAAGAGGAGTACCTAAAACAATGTTGTCAAGAGAGACTTGCTTAGGAGCATATACAAGCTGACGATGATAATATTTGCAAATAATTGTTCTACCAAATTTTCTTTTTTGATAGGTAGGCTACAATCAGGTTCCAGTGAAGGCAATGAATGCGCACCTCTTAATTGCGATTGAACGAAAAAGGATAAGTACAGGGAGTAGGTATGGAAGTTTTCTATCAATGCAATGAAAGGAAATGAGTCTTCAAATACTTAGAAATGTCATGGCAGGGCTGGAAAATGGATGTAGTTATCATGTTGGACAGTGATGGCACTCAATAGTTCACAAATTCCAAGCTTGTAAAAATGTCAGAACCTAAGATCCCGAGAACTCATCCACTCAGGACGACTATAGCTAATGGGAAAAGGATGTCCAGCGATCACTTGGCAGAAGTCCTCTAGTTTTATAGTTCAGTTAAGTTCGAATAGAAGAAATACAGATGCTCAATTACTATGCATGCACATTATTGGAACTCAAAGCATATTGAGAAAATCTATTTGATCTCTTTCAACCATAGAACAATTTCTCCCCATGAAAAGGAAGCATCAATGGCTTTGAGATGAATCCTATATCCAGAATGCGACCAAGTGTAAGCACTGAAATGAGCTCAAAATGTTACTATATCCAAAATAGCATACATAAATTGGAACTGTAGAGGATTATAAACTACCATTCCTTAATCCTTGGGTACAAAAGATTATACGTATTGTTGACAATACCAACGAGAGGTGCTCAAACTTAAGATAATGAGTGCAAGTGTTAGCCCATTAGCATTAGAAATTAAAATCTCCCTTCACAACTTACAACTCTTTTCAAGCCTCCATTAACCAAAAGTATCAATAAGAATGCTCAAAATTCAACATCAATCAGTGCATTACCAACTGCAAAATACAATTCCCAATCATATAACCGTTCTGTAATCGCTATAAATCAGCCGACTTGTAGTTTCATTGGTGAACAAATCTATGAACCTATGAGAGAATTGTTCACAGACAGTAGGAAGTGAAGAAGAGGCAACAAAAGACCGCATGATCTCACAGCTTATTCTGAAGGTGCAGGCCATGGATTTTTCACCTCAATGCATAATGGTAGCAATGAACAAGTGAATATTTCACATTTATTAAAATGCACAGAGATATGCTAGGAAAATACAAAGCCAGCATACCACCACCCACAAAACCAACTTTTCCCTACTTTTTCTGACTCCCAGAATATAGCAATGAAGGAAACATAAACGCTTCATTTGTAATTAAGGTGCTTAGAGCTTCCAGAAGAAGACTAAGAAGAAAAGAGGTCAAACAAAATCCCACCAATTGGAATGGGCCAAGAATGCTTGAAGATGATTTAACTTGTGAGTACTCGTCAATATTCAATTTAACTTCTTACCTGAATACTCTATGCCTACATCAGTTTTCTTCTTTTTCATGGCCAAGATGATTTTATGGTTTCTTCAATTTTAGTTGCAACAGATTCCGAGCAAATAAACATTTGACGGAAGAGAAAGGAATATATCTCCACAAAATTTCCAACAGATACAAGCCCTTTATATACAGAATGATGGAACTCAAAAACCTAGAAAAATATAAACGAGGCTGGAGTCCATCAGAGCGTACAAGAATTAGCATACTTCAATGGCACGAATCCAGTAAGAAAAGAACAAGAACACAAATTTCACATAAATTAAGAGCGTGTAAGAAGATAGTTCACATAATTAGTCCACAACATCAACATTAAGGGAAAAAAAATTAATCATCACCAGTACCCCTGTTACGAAGTCTATAAACAATACGTCCTCTTGAAGAATCATAACGACTGACTTCAACCTTCACCCTATCTCCAGGCAATATTCTCACAAAGTTCTTTCTAATCTTACCCGAAATATAACCGATTATTAGGTCCTCGTTGTCTAAGCGCACCCGAAACATACCATTAGGTAGGGATTCGGTGATAGAGCCTTCATGGGTCCACTTCTGCTCACCAGTTGGGTTGGATTTAGCATGTGTTGACATGGGAAATCTCGGTGTTCGAGTCATCAGACCAAGTGGAAAAGGCGCCGTTCTACCAAATCCTTTAGTGAAGAACAGCGTTGTTCTGGGAGAGACGAAAGTGGGTTTTGAAGAGGAAGGCGAAGAGAAGTCAATTACGGTGAGAATATGGATATGGGGCATTGCTGAAGTCATTTTCTTTGTGGAAAGTGGAGATTAACAAGAGAAAGTGAAGAGACGAACGAACGATGCTTTCTGTGGTACCTGAAACTGCTTTGTCTTTTGAAGAAGATAATCAGAAACCAAAATTGCTGTCCTCGCTCGGAGAAGTAAACTGTAGCAACTAAACGCCCCTTTTTAATTTTATAGGTCGATTGTAAATTTTCGAATTGGATTTATTGCAAATTAGGTTTAATTATATTTGTAGGATTTAATTAAATTTGATTTATACTGCTTGAAATAAATTTATAAATATTATAATTAAATTCAATCATATTGTTTGGAACACAATAAAAATGAATTCTACTTTATATGACTTTTTTTTTACCCTTAACTAGAAATAGTATATAACCAATGTGTGTATTTTGTAGTAATTTTTATATTTATTATGTTTAATATTTTGAAAAGAATTGATTATTCAATTCAAAATTAAATTCATGTAAATTGAATTTATTAAAAAAAAATAAGATTCAATTATATGATTAAATTCAAATCATCTTTTGTTTAACATTTTAAACTTATAAATTAAATTTAATTACATAAAATTAATGAATTATATTTTTGTTATCAGACAGTGCATTGACAAAGAGCTAATTGAGCTTTCATCAAGCAAGACGTTAAATAACTATTCATATAAGCAACGTTCTAGTTTTGTACAAAGTCAGAGTCAGGCTCTCTTCATAGATAGGTGGATTCCAGAACCCGTTGTGACATTCATCCACACTGGACATACTTCTCCATCTGAAAGAATTATAATACCTTCCCCTAATTATCTGCTAATGACAGCTCTACTAATTACTCCTAAATTTGTAGCGTAAATACTAGGAACTACATCCCTGCCTTCTGTTATCTTTTCAAAAAGTTAACAATTCTGCCTCTGAGCACATAACGGCTCCCATCATTGGAAGCATTGATCCTGAAAAAATCGTGAAGAGGGGAACAACACAAACAATTCAGATAACTACCTTTAAGGCTTCTTTATTCATTTGATTTTTTGCTTCCTCACCTCTAAAATCATAGATCTGAAGCCTTCATTTTTCTGGGTCTTTTATGAGCTGGTGATGATGGACCCTCCGACACCCTTCCAGGTCCCTTGAATGTCAGAGGTTAAGACAATTAGACTCCAAAAGGTTAGAGTCCGAGAGGACTGAGGACATAAAAAAGTGATATTTACCTTGCGTTTCTGTTCCCGGCGGACGACCCTTTCCCCTATTTTCTCAATCAATAGAACATTGTTAAGTCCATAAAATTACCACAATTGATAGAAGCAAAGGCAAGGTAAAGAGCAAATGTACACATTATAAATGTACATTACCTCCAAAACTCATGGAATCTGGAACAAATATACGATCCTGATCACGATATGAACCCTGTTACAAGTTATTAGTAGCAAAGTCAAGATATAATGAATGCATCATGAAGTTCCTTAATCAAAATTCGCTCAATTATGAAATATGTTGCAGAGACAGATGTACACCGACCTTAGGCGTGGCTGGCATTTCACCATATGAGCCTTCACGGAAAGATGAACCTTCTGCTTCTTTGTATTGCAACTGAAAATCAAACAAAGCATCCAAACATCAAAGGACATGAATGAACTTTTAAGTATTAAACCAAGATCTCTTTTACTTTTGTGTCGTTTGAATAAACATTATTGTTAATTCCTACCTACACCTGTATTCCTTTCAATATTCCCCTTAGATACATACACCTTAGCCTTTATGATGGAAGAAAGGTGACCAACATCATGCCTTCATTGGCCAGTAAAAATTCAACGAGAATAATTGCAATACATTTAAACGGTAGCAACGCCTTCAATCTCAGAAGGCAAAATGTATCCTTAAGTAACCATCACTAGCATATAAGCTACGATGATTAGAAATGAACAAAGGCATTAGATGAGCCAGTTGGTTCAGAACTAATGCCAGATGAAGAAAAAGACCAATGCCTCAAATACAAGACTGTCAACTATAGGAAGCCATGTCTAGAAGTGCAGCTCCTTGTTAGTGGCATATTTACCAAGCAAGATATCATTCTTTCATTATTGACAATCATAATTATCAGATACACTACTGTAATCTAACCAAAAACCATTTGTCAAATCATGTGACTATAATTCAGTCAAAAAAAGGGGAAGATAAAGTTAAAAGTGAAGATAGCAAAATAAAAAAACCAGAGTTTTTTCCACAAAGTGGACTCAGGTATGCATTACCTGTTTTTGAAGGTTCAGCAGGGTCAGAATCTCTTTCCGTAACTCAAGGTGCTCAGCACAGACAGCCTTGGTTGGCACCCTTGGTTTTAAATTAACCTGCAGAAGAGAAGTCGCCACATCATCGTATGTTACAAAAATGATAACCTCAAGTATACATGAAACAAAGAATTCAACTGCGTTCATCGTTGGGAATGCTCTGAAATATCAAGCCCTTCATCTTCATAAGAAAAATTTGCAAAAGAAGCTAGGCATATGGAAAATATGGACAATTTGCACTGGTAAGAACATCAAGAATATCCAGAATCCTCTCATACAGAGAAAATAAAAATTAAAGAAAAGAAAACCCACATCTCTTTCTAAACAACCACCTAACATCCCCATCCAAAAATTAAAACAAAGAATAAGGGAGACAAGACAGAATTTCACAAATGGAGCAACATAAACCTAAAAAGACCTTGCATCTTCATAGAACACATAGCCACAGAAAGAAAAGGACATTAAGTCTGCTGCTAAAGTAAAACAATGGCAGCAAAAACATAAATCTTCGAATGTTAAATCATTTAGTACAGAAAGGAACCAAAAGTGTGGTAGACAGACCCCAAGATCTTGTAATGTTTGTTCAACCCGCTTGATTGTCCGTAGTCCTGCAGATGAGCTTGCAGCTTGTACCATTTGTTCAAGTGCATATGTTCTCAGGTATACCCGAAGCTGAAATGCAATTCAATCAGATTCACTGTGCTTGTACCCAAAATCAGTGTCAAATTGCTGACCAAAAGTCCTAGCAGTTACTAATAGTGTAGCAGGTAACAGGAAAAGGAAAAAGACAAATTGAGCATTTCTTCAATGGACAGAAAAAAAATACTCATTTGTCTCAGTCAACCCTTGTCCGTGGGCATGCGCACACACATGTGTGTGTGTGTGTCAGAGAGAGAGAGAGAGAGAGAACAAAATAATTAACATACCATACGAAGAGAAGTTAAAATAGAGCTATTATCCGCAACTACAAATGATGAAGGCGCTGCAGCAGAGGGAACTTGGGCATTGGACAAAGGTGAAACATCTTCAGGGTTAACAGCCATATCACCACTTTCTGGACCGACATTAGATGCCATAGGCAATGAGGGTTCTTCGGCACCCTGAAAGAATAGCAAAATCAATTTAATGGAAATGCCACTAACCTGCATAAAACACAAAAAAGGTGTTCTAGCATCCAGAATCATGAAGCCAGCTTAAGGCATATCTTCCCTTCATCTCACTTCTTCCAGAGCTATTGGTATATAGTCAGCATCCCATAGTTCATAAAATAGACAGAACAGCACATTTAAACTAACACTTTACCCGTGCAGCCATGCGTGACTCAGCTATTCTCTTTGCTTCAGCAAGAACCTTAAGACAAGAAATAGAAGATGAAGAAATAAGCAACATCTGATAATAGGCAAGTATCAAAGGAAAAGCTTCCCAGAAACATTAACCACCAATAACTGTCAACATAAGGTGCAAACCTCAGCATCTTTTCGTTCCTGCTGCTTTGTCTGGGACAGGACCAAAGATAATGCACGTTTACGCTCTTTTTCTTGTGTAATATTGTATGGTTCCTTCAGAAAGAATGGAATATCAAAATACAAACTAAAGAAAACATACTAAGCCAAATACATAAGTTTCATTTGAAAGAAAAATGATTGACAGTTATAAGGAAATATTAGCATTGTTTCCCAATGTTCCCAACATAAAAGAGCAACAATCATGTAAACTTCATATACAATGTTAGGTCACCTTCACAAGAGGATGTCCGGAAACATCTGCAGGAGATGGAGCTCTTGAAATCAATATAGCTCGACATACTGAACAAAACAATGCCATAATCAGGATAAACATTAATATCAACTTTAAAACAAATTAACAGTTTTATTTTCAAGTCATAAAACAATAACTAGAGATGTTTCTTGACAGTAAGCAGTAAAAACAGCTAAATACCACTGTAATATCTATCTTTCAGTTCCTCCACTGTTTTAGCTGAGGGAAACCTGTCAGCTACCACGACGAAACGAAGATCAAAGCGTTCACACAAGTCAAATAATTGATCTGTCTCTTCCTTGGTCCACATCTAATGAGGATAAAATAAAATAATGGAAATTAGTCCAATAAGTCTCCTGAACAGGACTTTAACTCTGAATTTATGATCGAATTAAAACTTTTAACATGCAAAAATCAACAAAAGAGGCCAGAGGAATGATTTGGCACCTACAGGATCATTTAAGTACTTCTCATACTCTTCCTCTGTATATCTGATAATATCGACAGACTGCGTAATGCCAGATAAACAAGAAGATTAAACTCGCATAGTTAAAAGAAGAAAAGACAAAGATTAACCGCAGGCAGATATAATTACTTGAGCAATCCATAATAAAACTTGTGCGCACCTTGTTATACTTGGCGAACGAATAATCACCAGTTGGCGGAAGACCATTGACAACTCTGACCTGGAAATCATACAACAATCCAAGAGCTCTGTCAAATGCCTACCATAATAAGTGAAGCCAATGCATGAGGAGATGACACTCGGGTGGCAGAAAACTTACCCAATGGTAAAGCTGCAAATTATCCTTTCTTGCTGAACTGGTAAAAGGAAGCCACTGCCAAGTGATCTGAATTCATGGTTCCGAATTTGTTAAACAGAAAACAGATCCTATTTCATAAATCCAACTACTACTGAAAGCAGTAACGACAACATGCCAAGGTTTCACATTTTATCAATTTATATAAGACCAAGTCGAAAAGAAACACAGATGGGAAACAAATTAGAGAATTGCACTCAAATGACAGCTCTCTCAGCAATGCATTCTTTCAGTTCCCTCCCTAATCAAACCCATTTAACACAATCAAACCCTAACCTAAACAACCAATTCTCAAATGGCGAACAAATGATAGAACCGATATCAAAACCCTAGCAAAACAGAAAAATAAAATAAAATAAAAGACCTTCTCATCAGATGGGGGGCGTCGTTTCAATTGAGACGAATCAATCGATGGCATAAGAGGTGCCAGCCCTCCTGTAAGAGCATAAACCTACAATTTCACAAACAAACCGTTTCTGGTCACTTAATTGAAAGATGACAGTTAAAAGGAACAAAATAGGAGCAAAATTAGTGCGCGTTAACATGCCTCCCGCGAAATGCCATCCGGTTTTCTCTGGGAATCTTTTTTGGGCTGAGATTTCTTTTCTTGCGCTATTGGTAATTGGGTTTTGGGCAATCCCAGAATGTCCTTGGCGTCCATTTTTCGTACCTCAAAATAAAATTAGGGTTTTGGTCTGACGGAGGTTATATAGTCAGTCGCTCGAATTTAGACCACATGAAGTGATCAGTTAGCGTTACTGCACGTCTGGTTTCGATTCTGAATACCTCTGAATTGAGCAGTTAGGGTTTTGTTAAATTGAAAATTGGGACAAATCGAAATCAGGGTTTCCACGTTCGAGCGCGAAAGAAGGAGCTGAAGGGGTTTGTTTGGATTACAGGCGGGTGACTAAAATTCTCAACTACAAACCGGTGACCGGTTCTCCCTGTAACCAGTTATGATCTGTAGGCCAGAGCACTAACCGGATACCGGTTATACTTCAGTGTCACCCACTATTGGGTTTCTGGATGGAGCATATTAGTATTGGGCTTCTCAAATACCTGATCCAATTTTTCACGCAATATCAATACACCTACATTACACAATTACAATTTGCAGCTCCCGGAGGCTTTTCAATGGAGGCAGCTGAAGCACATTTGTTGCCAATAAAAATAAAGAACAGAAGATAGAAGAGAGAAGAAGAGAATATAAGACAATTAATGGATCAATTTATTTTGTCATACCTGAATCCATAATCATTTTTTTAAGGAGATTTATTCCTTCTCTTCTTCTATTCTTCTTTGATGTGTTTCTCCAAATGGGACAGGTAACCTTTTTGAGTTGCTAAAACTTATATATCCTTTCACTAATCATCATATTGGTTTATTTTAAAAGAGAGAGGGAAAGGATCTTTGACCCATTTGAGATCTCATATTTAATATTCAATAATCATTATCTTAGAGTTCTTTTTCATGAGACTCAAATCTATAAGTTACATGAGCCATTAAATAATCTAACAATCTCCCACTTGGCCCATGTTACGACTTGGTAATTCAACAACAAAACTTTAAGTGCACATAATATATGGAATCGATCAAGTCATCCTTAATTGAATTAAGATGATGGGATTATGACGGTCACAAGGTATACAACGTGATTCCTTCTATCTATCACATAATCAACTCAACTCAATAAACTTTAAGTTGGTAATTATGTAATTGATATCTCACAAAATAATTATTGTATACAACATAATATGGATGACAAGTAAATAAGCAAAAACAAATGATTGTAATTGAATTCACAAATGTTATAACAATTTGAGCAAAACACTTATCTGTATATATACATGTCAGAACGTTATGCTAATAAGGACTTACCTGTAAAGCCCATCCATTCAACATGACCAATAAATATATTGGGTGGTAAACCTTTACTTAACGGATTCGCTATCATGAGATTGGTACCAATATGCTCAATTGACACTTTATATTTTTGTACTTCTTCTTTCACAGACAAATACTTCAAATCTATGTGTT
>JANPWT010000005.1:19446195-19459414 GCA_024678245.1 Erythroxylum densum
GCCACTCTCGCGGGGCACGGACTCGGATATCACCAACGATATCGGGTTCGGGTCTTACGGGAGTGGGGTGTTACAGTATTAGCCTCCATCTTCACTGTTGTCTCCTTGCACATAGTGAGGTTGCTAAGCATACTACTTGTTTCTACATTCACTAGAATAGTGGCCAAGTTTGTGACATGTATAACATTAAATATTAGATTTATCATACCTTCTCGCCCACATCATCTTCCTCGACCTCTAGTATTTTGTTATTGTTCGGAGTCTGATGTTTCTAGGTCAGCATTCTAATTGGTTTTATTATTAGAGTGGTAATTACCTCTTCCTCTTCCTCTTCCTCTTCCATGGGATCTACCTTCCTTCCTTCTTGTTTCACCACTTTGATCATCCTTAATTGTGACCTGTGCTTGAAATGCTTGTGCAATTGGTTTCTCAATTTGCTTCTCATTTATACATTGCTCATAAGCTTGCAAATTGCTTGATAATTCTTCAATTGTCATTAAATCAAGATCACAAGCTTCTTTAATCACCACCACCATATGGCCAAATTTGGGTGTGAGTGAATGCAAAATCTTTTCTAACTTGGCCTGCTCTTTACATTCCTTTACATATATTTTCATTTGATTTGTCACAGCAAGCATTCTATTAATGTAATTTGCAACTGTTTTAGAGGCTTCCATTTGCAGAAGTTCATATTGATGTTGTAAGGTTTGGAGTCTCACCTTCCTAACCTTTTCAACCCCTTGATACGTTGTCATCAAAATGTCCCAAGCATCTTTAGACATAATCGCTACTGCTATTTTCTCAAAGACCTCATCATTCACGTCTTGATGAATTAGATATAAGGCCTTCTTATCCTTGTTCTTGTTCTCATGGTGAGAGGTCCTTTATGCGTCACTTGCATCTTCCTCAAGATCCGCAAGATCTGCAACATCATGCTCTACAAACACTAGCAACTCTGGTAGTCAAAGAGGACTTTCATTTAAGCACTCCTTAATTTTTCCCAGCCAAGACAGGAATTGTGATCTGAACTAAGCTATTCATAGCTTTAGCTCTGATACCACTGTAGATTGCAAGAAAAATAGCTAGTAGGTTGTAGAGAAGGAAAGCTTTTACTGAGCAATAATAATTAAGAAGGAAGACTTTTGTATTATGAAAAGGCTATGACTTAGGTAGATAAAAGGTTGTCCTATATATAATAAATAAAATACAACGAAAATCCTAAAAATTAAGTTACTAAAAGCTACTAATGATTGATAGCTCACTAACATAAACTACAAAGAATCAGAACTAACACTAACAACGTCAACATTGGGGCAACGAATGTTGTAGAGTCTTGTCGTGACATGAACAACAATAACAGAGAAAGCAGAGGATTGGTTTACGATGATTATTACATTGAAGGAGAAGAGGGGAGAGCATAATATAGTATGATGATGTTGTGCAAAGTCTATAACTCTAGGAATTCATGTATTTTTTCCTTCCTTGTTGGTACCTTTGTTCATGTGAAGCTTAGGAGACCTTTCTTGATTTTTGTCCTAAGTGTCAAACGGTAAAGAAGGCTAGCATTGAGGCATTAATGGTTTGAATTTTTCTAGGCACAAAGGCCAAAGTTTTCTTGAGAAAGTGAAAGGGAATAGAAAATGGTAGTTATTGAAAGATCTATTCTATGGGAAGAAACGAAGCCATAATAAATTCAAATATTTTTAGTTTCACAAATCACGTTAGCTAAAGTAGTGGCTCCATGTATATAGGAACTAACTGAGCTGTAAATCTGTATATATATGTATATATATCTTACTCAATATCTTTTATTTTCACTTCTCATTATGGTATCAGAGCCCAACTGCCATTAAAGTAATATTTTTTACAAACACGTCTTAATGGTAACACCTACCCCTAACCATATAATCTTTTCATACCCAATACTAACCATGAACAAACCATCCTTCAACACTCCCATCTCTACTTATCATTCATCGACAAACTTCACATCATATAAACTACTATCCCTTACGCCACCTAAAACTCCAGCATACATATCTTCACCTATATACTCTCCTTTATCTCCTCTATATACTACAACTCTCACCTCAACCTCAACTTCCCATTTATCACCATCGTCCACATCAATTACTCTACCACCACAACCTTCTCATGTAATTATCACGTGCTCAAAGATAGGTAACCTGAAACCTCACCAAATACTTGACCTCCACACCACTACAACACCCTTTCTTCAACCTGAACCCACTACAGTAAACAAGATTTAAAATTACGTCCATGGCGTGATGCACTCAATGATGAATACAATGCTCTTCTCAATAACAACTGCTGGTCTCTCGTTCCACCTACTCTAAATCAAAATGTGGTCAGTGGCAAGTGGATTTTTAGAATTAAAAATAAAAATAGGTCTATATCCTACAATAAAGCACGTCTCGTTGCGAAAGGATTTCATCAGAGACCTGGCATCAAGTTCTCTGAAACATTCAGTCCCGTTGTGAAGCCTACCACCATACAAATAATCATTAGTCTTGCTGTCCATTTTACTTGGGAATTGTGTCAACTTGATGTAAACAATACATTTCTCCAAGGTACTCTAATTGATTCTATTTTCATGCAACAACCCCCTGATTTTGAAGATACACACCATCCTAATTATATCTGTCAACTATACAAAGCTATTTATGAGTTGCGCCAAGCCCCTCGAGCATGGTACCGTGAGCTTTGTTCCTTTCTTCTGCAACAAAAATTTAGTAATTCAATCTCTGATAGCTCCCTATCATAATAATTCAATTCTCATATATCCTTTAGTCTATAATGATGATATTATTGTCACAGGAAATCACTTACCCACTAATACCATATTATACAGTCCCTCGCTTCATGATTTTCTCTAAAAAATTTAGGCCCCCTTCACTATTTCTTGGGCATGGAAGCTCACATCACCTCTCAAGTTCCTTTCTTATCCCAACATAAATACATCATTGATTTACTAAGCCAAACTAACATGCTTGGTGCAAAAGCTATCCCACCCCTCTCAACAACAATCCTAATGAATTTCAAAAAATTCTTAGCTCACTTCAATACTTGTCCCTAACTTGACCTGATATCTCTTTCCTAATTAATAACTTGTTGCAATTCATACATAATTCCTCTATTACCCATTGGTCATCTGTTAAACATGTTTTATGTTATCTTAAAGGTACCGCACACTTTGGCATACATTTTAAAAAAAATAGTAGTCACACTCTTTATACTCTTTCAGACTCTAATTAGGTGGGGCATTAGATTATTTTACTTCTACCTCAACCTTTATGGTTTTCCTTGGTAGTTCTCCTATTAGTTGGGCATCCAAGAAACAAAAAACCATTACTTATAACTCCATCGAAGGAGAGTACCAATCTGTTGCATCCACCGTAGCTGAGCTAAATTAGATCATGAATATCCTCAAAGAATTACATTAGCCCTTCACATTACCACCGACTATATACTATGACAATCTAGGTGCCACATATCTTTGTCGAAATCCCGTATTCCATTCTCGCATGAAACATGTCACCCTTGATTTTGACTTTGTTAGATAATAGGTAAACCAAAACCAAATGTGTGTTTCTCATATCCATACCAATGACAAACATGCAGACTCCCTTACAACGACAGTTCTAAAGAAACAATTCCTATTACACAGGTCCAAGATTGGCCTCCATGATAGAAGCTCAATCTTACAGGGGCATGAAAGACTTATTCTATAGGAAGAAACAAAGCTATGATATACTCAAATATTTTCAATTTCCAAATCATGTTAGCTAAAGTAGTGGCTCCATGTATATAGGAACTAACTTAATATAATGGTTTAAATTTTCCATTAGGGTGGGTTTACAATTTAATGTTTTCTAAATGTTCTAATTACAATGGTTCACTCTGAATGTTTAAGTCAAACTTGTTGATTGGTGCAAAACTTAGGGTCAAAAGTGACCTTTTCGCCTTAAAATTATTGATAGTTTTTGTTATTTTGAACACAGTATACATTTGTGATTCTGATTAACCATTAAAGTAGGTTATTTTAAAACCCCACCAAATGATGGAAAACCACAAATAATTTATATTTTCTTATGTTATTATGGCTGATCAATCTTAATATGATTTAAATACTAATGTTTCACATGTTATTAGATGTTCTATTTCATCTTCATTAGTAGTGCTCTTAAATCATATAATGGATTTATAATCACTATACTTTCACTTTTCCTTTGAATAATGAGATGCGAATAAAGGCAAGACTAATTTAAAACCTTGCATTTTTTTATTGTACTTCATAATTCTTCTCCTGAACTCATATCAAGATCTGTTGTAATAGTTCACACAACCAAATATTTACCCAATAGTCTAGCAACAAATGTGATTTCTAATTTAGTAAACACATGAGCATATATCATATTACCAACAACACTACAATAAGTGATTTTTTTGGACATTATGTCAAATAAAATTGCTTCCATAAGTGATCAGTACAACATAAGACTTGCAATTATATATATTAAACCTTTGTTACACCTTCTCAATGTATGCTTTTTGTGAAAGGTTTAACAAGTTTTAAGATCTATTTTGATGAATATAAATACCAAGGATGAAAGATAATTCACCAAGTTCTTTTATATCAAAATGCTTGGCCAATTTTTTCTTAAATTCATGCAACATAGTTAAGTCACTGATGTAAGTTAGACATATCACATACAAAAGTAGAAAAATAAACTCACATTCCATTACCTTATAGTACAATCATCTTTCAACTTTAGTCTCCATGAAACCAAATGAGGTAATTGCATTATTAAATTTTAGGTACCCGTATGAGAAGCTTATTTCACTCTATACAATGATCATCTTAACTTACAAGCCATACGACTCTTGTCACCATCTTGAAACCCTATAAGCTGCACTTATATAGACCTTCTAATAAAAGTCATTATTTAGGAAAGCGATCTTACATTTATATGATGTAGCTTCATATCATAATGAGCTACCATTGACATAATCATTCTGAATGTATCTTTAGAAGATTCAAGAAAGAAAGTAGAATTAAAGTCTATTCTTTCTTTAGAGTGAAACCCTTGGTAAAAAATCTAGCTTTAAATAGCTTAACTCTATACTTGGATTTCTTTTTGGTCATATAAATTCACTTATAGCTAACAAGTTTACATTTATGAGTTAAATCACTATTTTTTTGAAATCTGTTTATATCTCATGGACTACATCCCATTTCTTATTATATCCTACCATAAATTTGCATTATGACCATAAATAAAATCTAACAAGATCAACTATATGTCTTATATTATAGTGATTCCCACCTAGATAGACTATATTGTTAGATGATATTGTGATTCTTCTCTCACTAATGGATCTTTTCATCTAAAATGATTAAACTTGATCTTGTGCCATTGGAATCTCATTATTTACCTATATTGGTTCCTATTCTTAAACTCAAATGGCACTAGGTTTAGAATCTATTAAGCCTAACTAAATGGGTGAAGGATATGAAATAACAGTAATATCAACTATGCTTTCATTTGAAATGTGAGGACATACCATCTTCTCTTAATATCATAAATTTCATATTACATTATTATTAAATTATATGAAAATTTTCTAATTAATGAAAAATATTTAATATTGTAATTTATAGATGATTAGGAATCAAAATTTTGATTGTATATATTGGAAGGTTCATCCTTAGTTTTGATAAGCATAAATTTGCCCTTCAATGAACTTATATTATCCTTATTTCAATCTTGCTTTGATGAGGAGTTTGGATCCGAGGAGTATCTAACCACTCTCTTTTTTTCTTAAGTTGCCTTTTTAATTTCAAAGTTATACGCACCGTGTCTTCCAACTCTGTATAATCTTATAACTTTATTGACTACATCCATATTCAATCTATTTAAAAATTGAATCATTTTAATTTCTCTATTCTTTACCATATTGGCCTTGACCATAATAACCTCCATCTCTTTATAGTCTTTAACAATTATAAACCCTTAACTCAATCCCTATAACTTTTCATATAAATCACTATAATAATTATCTAAAACAAATCTCCTCCTTTTCAGAACCCACATCTTATCTCATATCTTTGTAGCTTTTTCATTATTACTTCTCCTATTTTTCAATAATTGATTATACAAAACAATGGCAAAATCAGTGATCTCAATTACTGAAAGTTTTATGTTTTTTTTTCTCATTGTAGGAGTGGAAATTGAAAATGAGTTCTATCTTCTCCCTCTTTAAGTATGAGTAGATATCATTCCTTCTTCATAATAAAGAATCTCCATATCAATGCTTCTTAGTTTTATGTCTAGGATGTTTATTAATAGTCGAATTTTGGGCAACTGGTAAGGTTACTCTTTTGTAAACGAAAGGTCACATGTTTGATTCATGAAAACAACCTCTTTGTAGAATGCAAAGGGAAGGTTGTGTACAATTGACGACCCTCAATTGACCTTCACAAAATAGGGATCTTTCACAGAGTTTGCCTTTTTAACTAATTTATACACAATTATTTGCAATTTAACTTTTTCTCTCTTAAGCATTTCTATCTCCATATGATTTTAGTTTAACATGCATTTAATTTCACCAAATTAATCTTAATTTTTGATTTTTTATAGTTATATTCCATCAAATTAAATACAAATTTCATTAACATTAAAATGCTTCCATGTAACTTTAATTGCGCTTGATTGCATCTGATCTAGTTTGATTCATATTTAGTCATAATTTTATGATTTGTAATTAAATTTTATTCATTTTAATTTGATTGCATTTTATCATATCTAATTTATATCAAAAATTTATATTCTAACTAGAGATAATTATTTTTAGTTAAGATAATTAGTTTTAATCTTGACTATCTAAATTTTGTTAGATATCTTTGCTATCAATTTTTTTCATTTTTGGATCAAAATATCTTTTTATTATTAATTTTGGATAAAATAAAAGAAAACATAAATTTAGTAGTAATTCATTGTTTTTAATATTTTTATTTTGTATTAAGTAATCTTTTATTACTAATTTTGGCTAAAAACGAAAGTAGTAAAAATGAAAAAGAATAATACCAAACCGAAATAAATGATGCAATAAGGAGGATGATGATCAAGTATCAAGAAAAAATACAAAAGAAACGAATCATAAAAAGCCAAATTGAAGAGAAATCAAAATAAGGAGAGAAAAATGTAATAAAAACATGATTGAGGGCAAAAAGGAGAGATCTAAGAAAAGATAAAACAAAAACAAAAGCAAAAGGAGAGTACCAACCAAAAAAAGAGATATAAATACAACAACAATAACAATAGCAACTTCCCAGTAGAAAATCTTGCTGAGGTGCAGGGTCTAGGGAGGTCTAGAGATACAGAGCCTTATCCCTAACTAATAGAGAGGTTATTTTTAATAGACCCATAAGAAAAGGAGAAAAGAAAAAAGAAAGAAAGTTCTTGGAAACTGTTTAAAGAAAACAAGAGGCTAAGAAAAAATACAAAGAAAAAGCTGCATAAAAATAAAAGTAAAATAAAATAAGAAAAAAGAAATTCAAAATAAAAAATAACATAAAATATAGACAATAAAAATATGTAAATAATAAAAAAATAAAATAAAAGTAAAATATAAATAAAATATAAAATAAGTAAATTAATAAAAAAAGAAAGAAAACAAATAAGTAAAACAAACAAACAAACAATTGTAAGAGAGTGGAAAATTTTAACTAAAATGACTAAGGGGTAAGTACTTTTGATATAGTTATTTAGGCTAAATATAAGACCCAAGAATAAAATAAAATTGTTCAGCAGAACTATGAAAAAGAGAAGAATCTCTTTATGAAAGATCCTTTACCTAGATCCTATTTTGCCAAAGTTTCCTATTAAGGGTTAAGCCATCGGTAAGTTCTAGAAGAGCCATGTCATTGTTGATCACCTCCCCTCAATTCTTCTCAAGTCATCCTCTTTTCCTCTTACAGTTCCTAACTACAATCTTCTTGTATCTTCTTACTAGGGCATCAAGATGTCTCGTTTTAATATGTTGGAGCCACCTAAGCCTCGTCTCCCTTAGTTTACCATCAATGTTAGCCACCATCAAGTTATCTCTTACTACATTTCTAACCTTAGCTCTTCTTATAAGCTTACACATCTAACGGAGCATCCTCATTTCTACCACCATGAACTTTTAACTATACACCTATTTGATGAGTCGACCACTCTGTCCTATAGAGCATGGCCAGTAAAATTGATAAATGGTGTAATTTACCTTTTTAGCTTGAATCATATCTTGTTATCGCATAAAACTCCTAATGCACCCTGTCACTTAAGCTATCATGGTTTGATACGATGAACTATATCTTCTTGTATCTTATCATTGATTTGGATGATGGATCTAAGGCACTTTAAACAAGCTTTCTATGATATAACTTCTGAGCCAATCCTTATCTTAACTTTTGATGCATGTTATGGCTCCAAAAGTTACACTATAAATACTTAGTCTTTATATTAATCAATTTAAAGCTCTTCAACTCTATTGGATCTTTCCAAAGTTCTAGCTTGATATTGACACCCTTCTTTATCTCATCCACTAAAATAATGTCATTAGCAACTAATATACACTAAAGCATATCCTCTTAAATGTTCTAGCTAAGCTCATCCATCACTACTATAATCAAAAAAGGGCTCAACAAGGATTCTAGGTATAGCTTAATATCAATAAAGAAATGTTCTATATCTCCTTCTGTTGTCCTTACTCTAGTCCTAACACTTTCATACCTTTAAAAACTTTTAGAAATCGAAAGGCCTCCTATAGATCTATGATAAACTCACAACTGATGGAATCATATGCCTTTGGAAATCCACTTTTATGACATAGTTCTTTATGAAATTTCTCCTTGGATATCCTTTGAACAACTCTTGAGCAATCAACACAATATCACCTATTAACTTATTTTTCATGAATGCTTATTATGTGTCACTAATTCGAGACTTGAGAACTGTCTTTAGCCTCGATGCCAGCAATATAAGGATGATTTATAGAGGAAATTGTAGTAAGAAATTGGCCTATACTCATCTAGGGAATTTATACTTAATCTAAAAAGTTCATGTTTTTCAAAGAATTCAAGGATAGAACTAGTGGCCATATATTTAATTAGCATCCAAATCTTTTGATAAAAGTATCCATTTAAACCATCTAGTCCTAGAGCCTTCTCAGGATTCATTCCAAACACTACCTTTTCTACATCCATTTCATTAAAGGAATTACTGAATATTTGCATTTCTTCTATAGAGAATTGGTTAGAGATAAAAGATCTAAGTATTTGTGTTGAAGAGCTTACAAGAGTTGCAATCACCAAGGAGTTCTTGAAATATAGTTATGCCTCTTCCTTTATTTCATCTTATGATGTGTCCACACTTCCATTCATTGTTTTTAAGGGCCATATACAACTGAAATTCCTTTCAAAATTGAGTGCTCTATGGAAGAACTTTGTATTTTCGTCTTCCTCTATAATTCATAACACTCTAACTTTTTCTTAATCATAGAATTGTAATTCCAAACTACCTTTTTGAAAGAACTAATATCCTTTTGCTACTTTTCTAGCCAAAAGGAATCCCCTGGATGTTTGTAAACCTCCTCTTGTGTCTTCTTTAATTGAGATTTGGTGCTTGTAACCTCCCTAGAAGTTTCTGTCTTCCTCTCTTATTTTAACTTCTTTATCTTCTCCTTAATGAATTTTAGTTTCCTGACACATACATATGCTTTATCTCTTTGGAAATGATTTGAAATTCCCTTCTTTAATGCCTCTATAAACCTTCTTCCTCAGCCAAATAGTTGTTGAACTTAAAGCAGAAGTTCGCCTTATTTTTATTAAGCACATTTTGAATTACCACAAGAGGGTGGTCTGATAGGGTTCAAGAAATTGTCATAGCTTTCCTTAAATCTTGTTAGTCATTTGTCATTGACAAGTCCCTTATCTAGCTTCTTACATACCAATTTGAGTTTTGTTTGTTACTTTAATATCAAAAGCACCCTTGATACTTTAAATCTATAACTTTCAATTTTTCCACACATTTTTTAAATTCCTTTGTATTGTTCCCCAAGCTAGCCTCTGAGCTATAAATAATACTATTAAAGTCCTCCATAATTAGTTAATGGTTCTTAATTGAAGCCTATATGTTAACAAGGTTATTCCATAACATCTTCCTTTAGAATGCAAATTTTGAATCATAGAAAAAGAAACTAAGACTTTTACATTATCCTACTAAAACCACATTGCTTAATTAGTTTCTTACTCCATATTCGCCTTAGTAAGCCTTGGATCATATCCAATCATAGTTCTTCCATAATGATGATAATGGTGATTACACAAAACTACCATTGTTTCTCTAACGATTTAAGGATCAAAATATTTTCTTGCCTTATTTTTTATTTTAGAATAACAAAAAGGATTGATTTTGTATGTAAAATAAACTCCCTAAGTTTGGTCCATTAGACCTATTCTTCCTCCCTAATTTCCTCCTAATATCTATTCTAAACTCGTAACTTTTCCCAACCTTCTCTTCTCTAATTTTACAAGCCACTTCAGAATCCTCACCAATACTTTGTAGAACCCCTCCCAATTTTGTTTCATTTTCCATTGTTGCTCCCTTAGTGGACACAACTTGATTTTTTATGACCTCCTTTTATTTCTTTGTCCCTTCAACTATATTATTATTGAATCCTTGATCTCCAGAACTTTCCTTCTTCAGATTGTTTTAATCTTTCATGTAATCGTAATTTGTAATAATCTATGGATCAATCATCGTAGAATAACTTATATGTAGTGTATAATGAATAAATCCTTTCATAAAACCTTTAAATAAATTTTAGAAAAAATTTGAGATGATTTTTAATCAAGTCTTTATCAAAATGATATATTATGATACTTCTACAAATTTTGAAGTGTTAAACATTAGTAACTTAAAAACATTTATAAAAGTTGTTTCCTATAGAGGTTCCACTAGTCTAACTGCTTGGATCGACTAGCCTAACATAGGAAAAAAAAATTAAAAATATAGGTGTAAAATGTTAGGATACACATTGTGAGAGTTCCTCTTAACCTTGAACAATAGTTATAAAAGGGTTCTTCTTCACCCATGACAAAGCAACACCAACATAAATGTTCCACTTCATTAATGACAAATAAGGTATTATACAAAAGGTGCCTCTTCATTTATTAAAGAAAGAAGATGGTTAATTTCTAAGTGAAGCTTAAGAAGTGGACATAACCAAGAGTTATTTGTATATAAATTACTTTTGCTTCTTTTGCCCTTATTTTCTTTTATGATTGTCGTGTATGCTTTGTGAATGTCTTATATTAATTTGCTATAACCATTCATTGGATCAGGTAATTCATTCATTAGTTTACAAAGAGGACAAAAAGTATATATACGCAATTCATTCATTGTTATATGTCATTCAAGGACTAATAATTTAATTGAATTATAATGTTCATTTCAATTAAAAATCATTATGATTTTACTTAATTTTAATACATACTAATTAAATTCCTATGAAATCTAAAATTTAATGTTATTGTCTATTAGTAAAAATTTTATGTCTGGCATCTCAAACTTTAAAATTAAATTATCTCTCCCTGCCATTTTATATTTGACTCTAATGTTCTTAAATATCTTAGTAGAAAATGTAAGTTATGGTTGTCAATTAATTTTTTTAATTTACTTATAACTTTTAATTAAACAATTTATATTTACAAATTGCCAATGCGTCATGGATATTTTTATGTATAATCATTTCATATAATTCAATACTTTTTATTGGTGAATATATAAAACTAATAAAGTTGGTTTCACACAACAACTTAAGCTATTGTGGTAAACCGATAACTTAACATGATATCAGAGCCTTTGTGATCAAGTGGTAGTTAGTTCAAATCTTACCACCTATCTATTATTCAACACAAGGTAGAGTGAGTCTATAAAAGTTTCAAGCTTAAAGAGCTTTCACTTGAGGGATGTGTTAGTGAATATATAAAATTAATTAAGTTGGCTTCATATAACAACTTAAACTATTCTGATAAAATGGTCACTTAACACTTTCATCATATAATATTATAACTAAAGTAAAATATAGATTTATAATTTTTTTCTCTTTTAATCATACTAGTTATTTTACGATAATAATTAACTCATAACGTTACCTTCGAAAACTATCTTTTAAAATGACATTTTTCTTTAGCAAATAATTTCTTATAATTATAATTATAATAATGATAATAATAAAGATGATGATAATGATTATTATTATTAGAAGAAAAAGAATATTTCCCCATTTATTTTAGGATAATAAATTCTATATTAATCCAATTATTCTAATTATCAATTGAGCTACTGGTGATAAAGATAGGTAGTATCAAAATATATCAATTCATTAGAGTATTAAAATTAAATGATAACTTACACATTCTTCACAATTTTAACTTTCCATAAAGATATAACAATGTTTTATACGAAATTCATATTGATTCCATTTAATGAATTTATTTTGTAACGAGCACTCATACTTTTTTTTTTTCATATTTTAGTCCCTTTTACAAAGGAAAAACATAACGTATAATAATATTTCTAACTTTGTTAATATCCAATATTAAAAACACCCAACTAAAAATAATTTAACATTGATACTTATATGAATCTTATCATTCTTTTATTTACAATAGAGATTGATTTTATAAACTTTATCTTCCAAGTTAGTTAATTATATATATACATACACACATATATAATCTTTAAGTACTTCAAAAGTATATCCACAACCGATTTTTGGTTTATGCTAATAGGTGAGTTACACATTCGTAATATTCATTAAGTTGCAAGTATTTCTTATCTTATATATATATATATGGAGAACTCACCTATGGTTACATTAAATTCCCATGGCATCAAGAAGCTGTGAGTGTTGAGACACCGAAACAAGAGAATTAGCGACAATTGCCCCACTGGCGGCAACTGCAGGAACTCCAATGCCAGGAAAAGTAGAGTCTCCGCAGCAATAAAGCCGCGATATGGGAGTTGAATGTCCATGAAAGGAATTCTTTCCTGCCTCTATGGCTGGTCCAAAAGTTCCTCTATTCCTTCGAAGAAACCTTTGATGTGTCAATGGAGTTCCAACCAACTTCACCTCACACTTCTCACGG
>JANPWT010000005.1:19465096-19482381 GCA_024678245.1 Erythroxylum densum
GTGAGTTGTAGAAACTTGAAGATTGGTCGGAAAGGGGTCTTAAAAGTCATGAAGAAGAAGAAGAAGGAGGAGGAGGACGGTTACATAGTTAATAAATAGGTCGGATTCTTCCGTTATATTTTGTCTAGAAGCAAGAGAAAATGAAAAGGTTTGATTTGACTGAGCTATTATTACATGTGCATCCAATGACTCGTCTCTTTTCAACTGGCCAAAGGCTCGTGGCCTGTTGTTTTTGAAGCATTACATAGTCTTTGGTCAAAGTTACAAAATTTTGGACTGACTCGCCCACTTGTGTCATCAAATCTTCTGTGACTACATCAATCTCGCCCCTCACCAACTTCTTTACTTTTGACCTCATTGTCTCGTCACCAAAGTTATAATTGTGTAATTCTTCCTGGATTTTGAATTACAGTGCGATCAAGAATTATTACGGTAATGTGTAAAATATTAAGGGCGTACAAGTCATGAAAAAATCTTTTGTAAAAATTAAAAAGGAAGTGTTGGCGCTAAAGAGTTCACTTGTACGAGTGAACTTCATAAAGGATACCTATTGATGGAAACATACTTGTTGGCCTTTACATAATACTTTAACCTAAAATTTTAAGATATTAGTGTTGGACAATTTTGTCATTCTCCATAAATTAGACAACTATTAATTATATTTTTAGTTTTTAAATAATTTTTCGATTAAGTTATATAATTTAATCATAACAAAGGTAAAAAAGTGACGCAATTAATGAGTTGGGAGAAAAATAGATCTTAGTTAGTATAGACTAGACCCATATCGGGTTTATGATGGGAAGTCGATATGAAAGTTATATATAAAAGTTAAGATCTCTTTTAATTACTGATGTAATTTGTAAGCATACGGATCCTCTGACCCATTAGGAGTGTTTACTTCTTAAGAAAATTTAAGAGAGGCGTTAACCGAGTGTCGAAGATCATTTTCTGTGAAGGTCCTGGGAGATTAGAGCTCGTTTTGACCTCAAAAACAGCTTCAAAATATCGGATGGAATCGAAATCAGGTATTCTGCATTTTCTTCATTTTTAACCCTTTCATGAACGATTGAGGACACGTAATAAGGTCTGTCCTACGTGTTACACGTGATATCAAAGCGTAATCAGGTTGTCGGAAACAAAGGTTTTTCATTATAGTTTTCATTAATTTTTTATTCGTTTTCCAATTTTTTGCGTATATGATTACGTAAAAATGATATACATAAGGCTAGCTATGAAAGATGGGTCAAAATGGGCCAAAAAGTTGTCTCGGGTTGCCAAAAATTGCCCTCCTTGTCAAAGGCTAGGTGGTTTCCAGCGTTGAGGGATGCGTGTGGTGCATGCAACGCACGCCCCTCACGCAGCATGCTCTCCCATGAGCGCGGAACTTGTTAGTCCCGACACGTGGATGACAGGCATCCAAACATGTGGCGACGTGTGCAATGCATGTATCGTACAGTAAACGCACATGTGCTCGTGGGGGGTGCGTGCTGCACACACGCCAGATGCATCTGGCACACATCTGCGTTGCACGTGCACTCCTTACCCACGCAGAGGCTGACACCTACTGACGCTGTGCTAACGTCAGCTCTACAATAATGCTAACATAAACACAATTAATAAAAAAGACAATTTCAGAATGTTTGCAAAGATGCTCCGAGTCCTTTTGGATTAATGAAATTTTTTAAGTAATTTTTTCAATTTTTATGGATTATTACATTGATAATTAGATTCTGGAAAAGGTTTTAAAGCTTTTTTAGGCTAATTTTGATTATATTTTCAT
The DNA here is from genome assembly GCA_024678245.1 of Erythroxylum densum. NCBI lineage: Eukaryota > Viridiplantae > Streptophyta > Magnoliopsida > Malpighiales > Erythroxylaceae > Erythroxylum > Erythroxylum densum. The sequence goes on from JANPWT010000005.1 coordinate 19,466,877, forward strand.
GCTCCAGACTACATATAAGAGAGATACTTAAGGTTTCGTATCTGGTATGGTACGTTCGTATTTGAGAAAGTACGATAGTCACTCTCATTGACATTTTTTTAATAAATGTCTTAAATAAAGCTTAAAGATGATGCTTTTAGTATCAGTATGTGATTATTTAATTTTGAATCTAGTTTTTATAGTTATAATCGATTTTTACATACATTATGTCTATATAGACTGTGAGGATGACATAAAGATGTATTCCTTGTGTTTGTGGTCTTTTTGAGTACTGGTAAGATTGTAGCCACCATAGTGGCCTTTCAATTCAGTATTTAGACTATATGGTGTGCATGTTGGGGGATGTCTCTGATCTTATGATTGGTTATTTTGACCATAGGTTTTAACCTTATATGAGATTTTAAGATGTACATAAAGGCATTAGATGGAGGAAAGTCATTACTTAAATGATCTATTCACTCACAGGTGATAGTGTCATGAGAGTTGATGGTTTGTACTCTAATCGCTTTTATGTGGAGGTTTAATTACATATATTATGTATTCAACCCATAAGTGTTTCATAATATGTGCGATCGGATTTTCTGTATAAATAATGTCATCATTGTTTTCCTAAATTTAAACTAATTTTTACATTGTCTTTTCTATTTTGCAGTCACCTTTTCTGTAAATAACATTGCTGTCACAATTGAGACCTTAAATGGTTTCAATTTCAAGAAGTGAAAGAAGGATGTGGAGTTTGCACTGGAGATAGCTGGCTTCAATATGACGATGCACATCGAGAGACCTTCTCTACTCACAGATATCAGCTTAGAAGCTGATAAAGCAACTATGGCGATTTAGGAGTGGTCCAATAGGATGTGCTATTTGATCATCAAGAAATCGATCCTAGATCATCTGTTGAGTGGATTACCAAATACGACCATAGCGAAGGAGTTTATGGATAACAATTTCTAAAGATACAAGGTGTCTTCTCATGCGGAGCAGAGCACCTTAATTAAAGAGCTATTCTCCACAAAGTATATAGGAGAAGGAGGCGTTCGAGAGTATATTATCAAGATGGTACTCCTTTAGACTAGGCTGAAAGTGCTTTATGTACCAATTCCTGACAATCTGATAGTACATCAGGCACTAAATACTCTCCCTCGAGAGTTTGAGATGTTGGCTACCTCCTACATCTATCAGGATGAGGCCTGGGACATCAATGCCTTGATTTCCCGGTGTGCTATAGTGGAGAAGAAGATTAAGAGTTATCCTCGTACAATTATGTTTGCAGCTGCCAAAGTTAAGGGGAAGGCTAAGCCCCAAGAACCTAAGGATAAGGGTAAGGAACCCAAGCCCTCTCCAAAGATTCAGGTTGGAAATCCAGCATTGCTAAGGGGCCATATGACTTAAAGGGTATGAGGTGTTTCTTCTGTAAGAAGAAGGGGCATAAGAAGGCTAACTGCGAGAAGTACAAGCTGTGGAAGGTTAAGCAGGAAATGTTAGGTAACTCCTTAGCCTATATGATTCATGAATCCAATGTAACTATAACCACATCAAGTTCTTGGTGGTTAGATAGTAGAGCTTTTAACCATGTTGATTCCACAATGTAGGGTTTCAAATCTAGGAGAAGGCTGACTAAAAGAGAGGAGAGCATTCTCATTCGATCACAACGGTGGGGGAGCAAGTCTGCTGATGGTTGGCAACAATGAAGAGGTGGTTATTTTGTATGTAGGAGATTTAGGATTGAACCTTGATATGGGGTTTGTATTAGTTTTACGATACACATTTTATATAATGTCTTTTAGAAGGAACTTGATCTCTGTATTAGTTTTTGATAAAGAAGGTTATCATTTTGTATTTGATACTTTAGTTATAAATATTTCTATCAATACAAGACATATCGAAACTGTCTTCTTACCCTACGGATTATATAGAATATGTCTTACTCCTACCGAAATGTATGTCTCTTCTTATGTTGCTGAACTTGTTACTCGAAAGAGAGCTTTCATAAAGGAAACATCGTACATGTTATGGCATAAACGTCTTGGCCACATTTCTAGAGAGAGGTACAAGAGATTAATAAAGGATAATATTCTCCCAACTCAGGACTTCAGTGATTTGGAAACATGTATCGATTGTTGTAGGGATAAGTTGACCAAGATAAAGAAAAATGGGTCAATTCGTACTTCTAGTTTATTGGACCTCATACATATAGACATTAGTGATCCCTATACAGTCCGTTATGTAATGCTAGATATTTTCTGACCTTTATAGATGATTATTCCTGCTATAGCTATATGCTCTTGCCTAAGGAAAAGTCTAAAGTTCCTGATAAGTTTAAGATCTTTAAGATTGTGGTTGAGAAAGAATTAAGAAAATCAATAAAGATAGTCAGATCTGACAGGGGAGGGGAATACTATGACAGACATGGGATAATAGGACAAGAAAAGGGTCTATTTGTCAGGTATTTGGAATCAGTTAGAATAGTGGCTGAGTTCATTATTCCAGATAGTCCTGAGCAAATGGTGTCATCGAAAGGCACAATCGTACCCTAAAGGACATGATGAAATCAACGTAGAGCAGAACTAACCTACTCGAATACCTTTGGGGCAATGCTATCAAGCCGACATTGTATATCTTGAATAGATTCCCAAGTAAGTTAGTTCCAAAGGCGCCTTTTGAACTCTGGAAAGGATGGAAACCAAGCCTTGCACACATTCGTGCATGGGGCTGCCCTCTTGAGATAAGGTTATATAATCCTTATGAAAGCAATTTGTAATCTTGTTCCACTCGTTACTATTTGGTAAGTTATCCCGATCACTCTAAGGGCTACAGATTTTACTGTAGAGAAGGAGAGGTCAGAATAGTAGAATCGCATATGGCTAAGTTTCTAGAATACAATGTCTATGCTGAAGGAGGATCTTTACATCCTTCAGGAGATAGCAGGATGAATATTGCGATTATTTCATATCCGCTTCTTATATAGTCAAGTCTGGTGGATGTTGGTCCAAGTACCATGCATATGTAAGCACAGGAACCTATACCTGTTCAGGAAGAGGTTTTTAAGGTACAAGAACCTATTCAGTTGCACAGATCCACCAGAGAGGCGACCTACTATCTCACTAGATTACATAGTCTATTTGAGTAAGCAAGACTATGATATATGATATATTATGGATCCAGTTACTTTTACAGAAGCTATTTCTGGACCCCATGCAGATATGTGGTGGGAAGCAATGAAGGATAAAATGCAGTCTATGAGATATAATAAGATATGAAAGCTTGTTGATTTACCTCAACATTATAGGCCTGCCACTTGCAAGTGGCTATTTAAGACCAAGAAGGACATATAGGATCAAGTTGAGCGGTTTAAGGCGCGTTTGGTTACAAAAGGGATTTACTCAGAGAGAAGGAGTTGAATTCATTATTACCTTCTCTCCTATATCCTCGAAGGATGCATTTAGAGTGATGATGACAATAGTAGCTTATTATGACATAAAGCTATATCAGATAGACTTTAAGACCGCTCTGCTGAGTAGTGACCTTTATGAGGACGTCTATATAGAGCAACCTGAAGAATTTCAGGATTAAGATGCAACTGACGAAGTTTGTAAGTTGACTAAATCAATATACAGTTTGAAACAAGTTTCGAGACAATGGTACTTTAAGTTTGATGAGGTTTTGACCTCATTTGACTTTGTAGAAAACAAAGTTGAAATATGCTAATACTATAAGGTCAGGGGGAGCAAAGTTATCTTTCTATTACTGCACGTGGATGATATCTTACTCTCGTCAAATGATTTGACCATGTTGCATGAGGTAAAGCAACTTTTGGCCAAACACTTTGACATGAAGGATTTAAGTGAAGCATATTTTGTCCTCGATATGCATATTCACTAGGACAGATCTCAACACTCATTGATCCTCTCAAAAAGAGCATACATTGAGCGAGTTTAATAAAGTTTTAATATGACTAACTGTAAACTTGTTGTATCACCTATCTCTGATGGTGAGAGATTATCTTTGGCATAGTGTCCAAAGACTGAAGTTGAGAGAGAGGCTATAAGGAATGTCTTGTATTTTAGTGCAGTTGGTAGCCTGATGTATATCTAGGTGTACACTAGACCCAACATTGCATTTGTTGTTAAACTGGTGGATCGATATCTGGCTAACCCAGTTGTGGACCATTGGAATGCGGTTAAGCAAGTGTTGAGATACCTAAAGGGTACCAAGGATTATACATTGACATACAAGAAAGTCAACACCTTAAACCTCATAGGATATACAGACTCCGAATTTGCTATGTGTCCTGATGATCGTAAATCCACTTTAGGGTACCTTTTATATTGGCAAATAGTGCAGTATCGTGGAAGAGTGTCAAACAGACACTAGTAACTTCCTCGACCATGCGTTTAGAGATTGTTGCATGTTATGGAGTTTCCATATAGGCGGTTTGGCTCAGAAACTTGATTTCTGAGTTGTCTGTGGTAGATTTGATAGCTAGACCCATTTAGTTTTATTGTGATAATCTTACTGCAGTGTTGTTCAATGACAACAACAAGAATATTACAGGTTCCAAGCATTTGGAGGTCAAATACTTGACCATAAAGGAGTTAATTCAGAAGCGTGACGCTAAAGTGGAGCACATCAGAACTAAGCAGACGTTAGCTGATTCATTGACTAAAGGACTTTTCCCACTAGTGTTTGTTAGACATGTATTGTATGGGTGTGTTAAAGTCCTTAGAAAACAGTAGTTAGGGATCAATGTATTTGCTCCTTAAAAAGTTTGTACATTTTGATGTATTATGATATTACGATTATTTATTAATATGGATAATTGATTGAGCACAAGTTTATTACATAAATTGGCGACATTTTCATGACATTTTCTACACTTTTTGACTCCTATCTCTAGTTTTTGTGCTTAAATTGATTCTTAAGTGTGTGCTTTTATTTTAGGTAGTTTGAAGGTAAAAATTGTTGCAAATCAGTATTCATTGCACTAATTAATTTTCTGAGAATAATTAATACTACAAACTACCCTTTTTTTTATTGAAGGAGACTCAAAGAAAAGGAAGTCAAGAAGAAGATGTGAAATGAAAGAAGGTTGAAGTGAAGTCAACGAGAGGATGAGGCGCAACAGGAAGTTCACCGCAGTGAAGTGGATCTGTTGCCGCAGTGAAACACACAGAATCCAGGTTGAACTTTCAGGAGAAGTTCACTGCGGCGAGATTGTTTCTTTCGTCGTGACGAAGGAACCAGCAACAGAGCAAAACCTTTCGGGAAAAGTTCGCCGCGGTGAAAAACATTTGTCGCCGAGGCAAAACTTCAAAAACCCAGACCAATTTCGAAAAAATCACCCACTGTGCGACCCGACCCAGCATCCTTCATTTAAAAACCTACCATATTAGATTATAGCCAACAATTTTAACAAGCTTGAGAGGTCACACACACTCACGACTCTTCCTCTCCACTTAACCATCATCAATCACTTCCTTCCATTTTTCTATCGCCACATTCATTATCTGCTGCTGCTGCCATGGATGCTTTTAGTGCGTTTCCAGTTATGAGTACTCCCGAAGCAATGCTTAGCTAAGCACCATTTCCTCTTGAAGATGTAGCAATGGCTTGAGTTCAATAGGCTTCAAAGGGGAGTAGTTTGTTCATATTTAACTACATTGTTATGAACTCCTTAGTTAGGATTTAGGCTTTGTAGTTGGGTTTTCTTGATTATAGTTTAATCAAGTGTTGAACAATGTATTTTGTTATTGGGTTTGTTGATGTAGAACTTGGAGCTTAAATATATGAAGTCTCATATATGTCATTTCATGATTTTGTTAATTCTCTTTTATCTACCTAGTTGTGTTTGATATTGAGATGATACTTGATCACCAAATTGACCACTTACATTAACTTACCCTTGGCACTCACTAAGATGCATTCAACAAGGTTTTAAGAAATGGAGTTCATTGATTAAAACCTAGATCTTAGGTTGAATTTGGACTTAGGGAGATTTTGATTAGCAGTTCAAATAATTTCCTCTTTAAATTTGAAGTTGAGGAAGGTATGAATGAGGTCCTGGAGAAAGGAGCATGGCACATACAAGGCAAGCCCCTGTTTTTGAGGAAATGGTGCTTGAATGGAGGGGAGCAAGAAGTAGTTAGGTCAGCCCTTGTTTGGACAAGGTTCTACAATGTCCCTATTGAATATTAGTCTACAGAAGGCTTAGGAAGAATTGCTAGTGCAGTTGGTGTTCCATTACTCATGGACACACCCACGGTAAAAATGACTAGAATTGTTTATGCTCGGGTATGTGTGGACTTGGAGTTATAAAGGAATTGGCCAGACTCCTTCCAGCTGGCTACTTATAATGAAGAAGGGCAGTCTATATATAAGGAAATACATATAGAGTATGAATGGAAGCCAAACACCCAAGTATCCAAGCAAGAATGAGCACCCACAGGGAGGAAGTTTGCAACTGGAATGCAGCAAGAATTGGTGCAAAAGAAAGAAAATCCACCAATTAACTCTCAGAATCTACAGGAGTAGCACATCTCCTCAGAAACCAATAGCTTATCGAAGCCCCCCAACAAAGAGCCTCAAACAGAACCCAATTCTTCTCTGGTTGTACAAGAGAGTGAGCAGGGTTACTAAGAAGTCTAGGAAGCCAGTTTTTCAACACTAGCAAAAGAGGACAACTGACAGGACGCAGACCTACTAGGTGATCTTGATTCTCCAACACTCTTTGCCATAAACCAAGTAAGTAGCACTCCTTCCTCTCCTATTTCTGAATTGGTTCCTAGCAGCTCCGGTATCAAGGGAGGGGTAGAGGGGGATTTCACAGCTAGAACAAATAGGAAATCAAGAAGGAAGCATAAGTAGGATGTAGATCTATTAGATAGTGAAATAGATTTAGTCTTTTGGAATGTAAGAGGGCTCAATAGCCCTAATAGACATTTAGCTATCAAGCCTAGTTTTAAGAGAATTTCTACTGCTTTTGTGTGCATGACTGAATCTCGAATAAGATCCCCCTCCCTTTTGTAAGATATTATTTCCTTGATGTTCCCTAGATGGCAATACCTCACCAACATCGATCTAGCCTCAAATGCTAGGATAGTTATAGCATGGAATGCAGATAGTCTATCATGCTCTAAGTTAACCTCTACTGATTAACTCATCCATTTAGAGGTAACTCCAATTAATAGCTGCTCTCCTTTCCTTGTCACTAGCGTGTATGGGTCAAATAAACTCAACTATAGTAAACATCTCTGGACTGCTTTGAACCACATCTCTTCCACAGTAGGAAATCTACCTTGGTGTATAGCTGAGGAGTTCAATGCGATTTTGTACCCTCATGAGGCAGAACCCTTGAGTTCCATGGCCTTGCAAGGTATGAGGGACTTTAGGAAGTGTGTAGAAGATTGTGCAGTTTTTGACTTAAATGTTAGTGGCCCAACCTTTACATGGTCCAATAAATAAAGTGGTGATCTCTTTGTTGCCAGAAAATTAGATAGAACTCTCATCAATTCTGAGTGGGCCTCTAAGTTCCCCAGCTCTTATAGTGTCATTCTCAATCCTAACATCTCAAATCACTCCCCTTTAGTGGTTAGGGCCTTACTTAGTCAGCAGACGCATTCCTCCCCTTTTAGGTTCTCTAACTTCCTTGTCAACCAACCTAACTTTCTCCAAACAGTTGATGAGGCTTGGAATAGTCAGATTAGAGGTACTCCTATGTTTTGGGTAGTGTCTAAACTTAAATTAGTCAAAAGAGCCCTAAAATCCCTAAATACTGGTCAAATAGGAGATGTTAGTGTTCGAGTGGATAGGAACACTAAATTTTTTCATTGCAAACAAAAATAGGGACAACATTCACTCTCTTCACCTGAACAATAGGACTAGAATTGTAAGGCTTAAAGAGATTCAAGACCAGTTCTTGGATTTTTTCTAGACTTCTATAGGGAGCTCTAAATCTCTTCCTCCTTCTAGTGAGTTTGTGGCCTCTTGCTTCCCTAGCCCTCTACCCAAAAACTAGACTACCACTCTTATAGTTGAAGTCTCTACATAAGAGATCAAAGCTGCCTTCAATTCCCTTAACCCCTCCAAGACCCCTAACCCAGATGGTTTCAATGGTCACTTTTTTTGTTATTCTTGGCAAACAATCGGACAGGAAGTCATTGAAGCCATTCAGAAGTTTTGTTCATGGGAAGCTCTTAAAAGAGCTTAACTCTACCTTCATCTCTCTTATCCCTAAGAAAACTCATCCTTGAACAATGCAAGATTATAGACCCATTTCTTGCTGCAACTTTCTTTATAAGATCATTGCTAAGATTATAGCAAACAAACTTAGAGAGCCACTTCCCCAAATTGTTAGCCATAACCAAAGTGCTTTCATTAACAATCGTTGCATAGGTGATAATGCTTTGCTGGCTTAAGAAATACTCACGAATTATCACCTATCCAATTATCATAAGTGTTGTGCTTTCAAAATAGACCTAAAAAAACCCTATGACACCATTCGCTGGGAGTTTCTCATCAATGTTTTAGTATCAATGGTTTTCCTTGGGCAATTTATTGCTTGGATTAAATAATGTATTTCTTCCCCTTCTTACTTTATTCTCATCAATGGAACCCCTTCCAATTTCTTTAGAGGGAAGTCAGTTCTTAGACAAGGAGATCCCTTGTCCCCATTCCTTTTCATCTTATGTATGGAAGTTCTTTCCAAATGGTTGAACAAAAGTCTAGACAGCAATCCCTCGTTCCAATACCATTGGATGTGCAAATCTCTTAAAATAAATCATCTTCTTTTCGCTGATGATCTTATGTTGTTTTGTCATGCTGATAAGCTCTCAGTCAATTCTTTGCTAGACTATTTGAGGACTTTCTCCCAATTGTCTGCCTTATAAATGACACCCCACTAAAAGTCATTTTTTCTTATCCCCAGAGCCGGTTCACTTAAATCATCAAATAGAAATGATGTCTGGGCTCAGGAGGGGCAGTCTCCCCATTCAATATTTGGGGGTTCCACTCATTACTGTGAGGCTGTCTAAAAGGGATTACAGTCCCCTTTTGGAAAAATAAAAGCTAAGATCAATAAGTGGACCAATAAAACCCTCTCCTATGCAGGTAGGCTTCAATTGATTATGTCGGTGCTTTCACCCTTTCAAGTCTATTAGTCTACCATGTTCATTCTTCCTTCTTCGATCCTTAAGGAGATAGAGGCCAAACTTAGGAACTTTCTTTGGTCAGGGAAGGGCACCTCCAAAGCCAATGTTAAGGTCAAATGGTCCGACATTTGTAGAAAAAAAAAGGAAGGAGGTCTAAGGATTAAACATTTACCTACTTGGAATACTGTGTTGCTTGGAAATAGGCTCTAGATTTTGTTTCATGACCATGAAACCCTTTAGGTAAAGTGGGTTCATTCTATAATCTTGAGGAGGGGGAATTTTTGGAGTATCCAACCGAATAGCAATAGCTCCTAGAGCTGGAGGAAGATTTTATCAGTGAGGGACAAATTAGGTAACCAATTTAGATTTAGGATAGGAAATGGAGCTTCTACTTCCTTTTGGCAGGACCCTTGGCATCCGAGAGGAATTATCGAGCATTTCTCTACTCCCAGGGCTATTAATGGATCTGAACTGAATATGACAGCTACAGTTTCAGAGGTGATCCAGAACAATATGTGGAGCTGGCAAGTATTAATAGCTAATACACTGGGCAACCTGGAACCTATTCATTATCTCCCGAATAACTCACAACATGACAGTTTGGAATGGTTAACAGGGTCAACAACTCAGTATGTTTACACCAATTCTTCAGCCTATACCTTTTTAAGACCCCCCAGACAAACTACCCCTTGGCATACACTAGTTTGGTTCAAAGGAAATAGCCCAAGATGATCCTTCATCTTATGGTTGGCCTTTTGGAGCAAATTACAAACTAGAGACAAACTTCTTTACTTTCAAACGCCAAATCATTATTCCTTATGCCTCAAGGACAATGAAACAATTGACCATTTATTCTTTGACTACCCTTTCTCCAAAACAGTGTGGACTCATTGCCTCTCCTACTTCCATCTTAACCTCCCCCTACAGTTTAATCTACACACCATACCCTCTTGGCTGAACCGCCCACAAAACCCCATTCCCATTGTCCTCCCACTCATCCTTCCATCTGCAGTATACTATCTTTGGAAAGAAAAAAATGTCAGGACCTTTCATGATGAAGCTTTGGAGGTAGATTGCTTGACAGCTAGAGTGATCACCTTAGTCCAAAAGCAGCTCAAAGAAAACACCAAGAGAAGGTAAGGAAGGAGAGTTTTTCTTTTAATCACTAACATCCTTTTTTAAGTTTATGTTTTCAGGTAAACAATTAATTTTTATAGACTGATGGCAGAAGCTGCTCAAGCATAGCATCACATTATATCTCCATTTTCCATCAAGTGTACAGCTTGTAGAAGCAACCAAATTCCTGAAGGGGCTACACCAGCATACTGCAAACATGTAGACTTTAACACCAAGGGTGAAGGTTCTATTGGTCTTCACCGCATGTGATTCAGTTTGGAGTAGAAGAGGCCAAGGGCTGTTTCTTACTTGGTTGTTAATCCTCAAAATCGACCTGGTGGTACCTCTCAAGTACTGATGGTCATATCATACGTGGTGTAATTGGGATGCTTAATGCAGCTAGTCTAGCTGTAGAACAATAGACCTGAAGCATGCAGAAGTAACCCAATGGCCAAGGAAGATCCAGATGGGGTTGCTATAAATCAGTCCTGACCAGACTTTCAACACCAAGGGTAGGCAGATTCCAAGGAATGCAACATACATTTACGGGGGGTTTGATAATGTATGCTTTCTGCTGTGTTTTTTTTAAACTAGTTGCGACCTCTTTTGCAATACTGCATGATTGAACCTTGCTGCCAATTTCCATTCGAAAGGATCCACTTAAGTTTTTTGTTGAGGTTATTCGGTCCTTATTGAAGCTTAGTTTCATGTTCTTGATGTATTAGTCATCTGTGGAGATTATCAGGGAACTATTATTAGCATAGGGACCTTTGCTTTTGTTAGGACTGAGATGAGTTTCTAAACTCTCTCACGCCATGTACATAACTTTTTCCTCTATTAATCTTATTACTGATTTACCAAAAGAAGACATAAAACAAGTGACTCGAACTAATCCTTAGGATAATCATCCCCAGAGCTAGAAAGACCAGCTCCTATTGTGCCTGCACCACTCAAGGTGTCATCTTCATCAGATGACAGCTGGAAATGAATGTGCTCGATGAGCAATGCATCCATCCATCGACGATATCGCCTATCCCGATCATATAGAGCTTCTCTCTCCTTCTGCCGGGCAATCTCCTGAAGAAGAGTGTCTTGGAGATGAGAGAGATCCACACAGAGTCCGTCTACCTTACCAGCAAGGGTCTGCAAAGTAACTGAATTAGGAATGGCCTAAGCTGGAGGATCATCCTCAGCTAGTGCTGCAGCTGCAGAGGTTGTACCAACATCCTAAGTATGGGGGAAGGGAGGGGATGGATGAGTGGTGGGTGGTTTGAGTCGGGTGTACCTAAAAAGAGGGGCTGGGTCAAAATAGCTATCAATGTTGAATTCCAAGACATTGTATGCCCGAAATATGTCAATGATGAGATGGGGGAAGATGATGGTGTTGGTGAATTTGCCGATATTGATGGAATCATGTAAGGCAAAGGCCATATCATTAGTTATATCGACTGGGCGACCGGTCATTAGGAGGTAAATATGAAGGGCTTATTTTTTATTGATGTAGGCGAGGTGGTTGTTTGGGAGGATGTTGGTGCAGACTAGATGAAGCCAAGGTCGAGCTGCAGGTAAGAAATCATATCATTTAAGGTAGATCTGGTAGTAATGTGGCCGATGCCATTCAGCGCCCTCTTAAGAGAGGGTGTGAATAACATCATCCGAAAGGTAGTGGTGGATGAGTTGATCATAGTGGCAATGGAAAATGTTGGGAAGATTGAAATTCCAGTGGATACTGGTGGCAGTGAATGCATTGGGAGCTTTAATACCACAGAAGTTGAGTTCTATGGTATTATTGAATCGGGCATAAGTATAAAAGTAGCGAACAAATTTGTCGTTGCCTTGAGTACGGGGTTTGACTAAGCCTGTAAGGTCAGAAGCAACAAGTTGCTAGACAAAGGGATGGTCAGGAGGAGTTAATGAACTCTTTGATAAAAGGCCTATTATCTACCTTCTCAAAGAGTTCGAAAAAGTAGAACTATCATAAGAAGAATCGGAATCACTAGGAGGGGGAATGTTAGCGTTCTTTGTTCGAGGAATTGTCCTGCAGTGAACACACAAAAAAATAAACTAAGTAAAGTAACAAACTAAGTAAAAATCACAACCTAAACAGCTAAGTTTGATGCAGCAAAAAATGACATTTCGCCACGACAAAAAATAGTCACTTGTCTCGTCGCGGCGAAACACAGTGATTCGCCTCGCCGTGGAGAAAGGGATATGTCGCCACGGTGAAAGTGCTCGAACATAACAAGAAAGGCGAGACAGAAATTGGACGAAGGAGAAGAATAAAAATACTAACTAAGAGGAAGGAGAGCTACGCAGAAAAGGTTGGCGAGTGCAAAAAGGATCGAGGAGACAGGACGATGGCTGCAGCTATGTAGAATGGGAGAGACTTAGCGAAGAGCGTTTGGATGGCCGCGATGAAGAAGAGATAAAATCGATGGAGGGTGTGGGTCGGGTGGTTTATATAGGGTTTAGTTATGAAATGACGGAAACGGGCAGAGGGAATACGAAAGGTTAAGAGAAAATAGGGGTGAAAGGGTGATTTCGCACATTAATTTTGTGCAGTTCAAACATTTGCCACAGCGATTGCTGAAATTCACTGCGGCAAATTTTGACCCTAGTCATGGAAACAGAAATATTGACATTTCGCTGCGGCAACATGGGATACACGCTGCAGCGAAATAAACCTGAAAGAAACAAAGAAGAATGTTGAGGAGTTCGCCACGGTGAAAAGGAATGCACGTCGCGGCAAAATATACCTGAAAGAAATAGAGAGAAATAAAGTTGCTCGCTACAGTGAAAAGATGTGTTCACGCCGTGGCAAAGTCTCAGAAAAATTGGAAGGAACTTTTGCCGCGGCAACGTGAACTTCACTCCGTGGCAACATTTTCTTGAGAGCAATATGAAGGAAAATAACAAAGACAGAAATGAAACACTTTACTAACAAACTTACCTAAGATGGATACTCAGTTCATTTAGAGTTCTTATACAAAATCCTTAAGCATCAGAAAATAAAGTTCAATTCATTCATTCACATCAATTTCCTCAAACATGAAAGATGAATCGTGCATCAAGCCATAGAGCACACCGAACATAAACGGGAGAGGAATTATTGAATTTAAAAATTGCATGAACTAGAAACTAAACCTAGGTCCTATTAAATTGGTTTCTCCCGCACACTTATTTAATAAACGAATGCTTACACAATATCATATTCAGTCATAGAACAAAAGTAAGTAGTAAGTGAAGAAGAAGAAATGACTATGTCTCCTGGTGGACGTTTGGTAGATAGCTATATTGTGTTGAGGCAACTTGACCACTTGCCAATCTGATGTTTACATCTATATTTCTTGATTCGCCTGAGACAGTAGCAGAAAACCCTTCTTTCGAGGGGTAATCAATGGCAATTAAAACATTCAACGAGTTCAGTGCAGAGTTAGAGTAAACATGTTGAAGTTCAAACTCAGAGCATGCATCATCTATAGCAACATCGAGCATGTTAACCCCTAAAAGCGAATAATCGTCATGGGGGTGTTTAATAGCTTCATACACGTTAAAACTTACTTGTTGATCTCCTACCTCTATGGTGATTGTACCTTCTTTCATGGTAATCATAGTACTAGCAGTCCTTAAGAAGGGTCTACTGAGAATCAAGGAAGTGTCTTGTACAACTTCCGAAGATATGTCAAGTACATAAAAATCAGCTGGAAAGACCAAACCCTTTACTTGGACCAAGATGTCCTCCATGATGCCCACAGAATGCCTAAGAGACCTATCAGCCAATTGTAACACTACAGATGTAGGCTTTAGAGTATTAATTCCTAATGATGTGTAGACAGACTTAGGCATCACATTGATTGTCGCCCTTAGATCTAACAAGGCCCTTTCTATGGTAACTTTTCATATTGTGCATAGAATGGTGAAAGATCCAGGGTCTTGGCACTTAACGGGTATTTGGGGTTTGAAAAGTGCGGACACATACTCTTTCATTAGGTCTAAACTTCTTTTTGTTTATGAACAAGTCCTTAAGATATTTAGCATATGCAGGAACCCTTTTCACTAGATGAAGCAAAGGGATGTTGACTTCTACTTTCCCAAACAAGTCAATGACATCTTTCTCATGTTTAAAATCATTCATCCTTTTGCTGAGAAAATAAGAATTCAGAAAAGGAAGGTCTTTTATGCTTACCTCTTTGTCGATTGCTTCTTGGGTTCCTTGCTTGCTTGATTCCTGAGTGTTCTCTGAATTTTCTTTATTTCTCCTCGATTGTTTTAACTCCTTTCCAGTCAAGAGTGCTCTTTCTTTTAAACTTTTGGACTTCTTAACTTTCTCAGTTGATGAAGACAATTTTCTACTCTCAATCCTCTCTTCATCTTGTCCCTCATCTTGATTTTTGAATCTCACTTATTTCCCACTGTGGAGAGTTATAGCATTCAAACTTTTGGGGTTCATAACAGCGTTTGAGGAGATAGCTCCACTGCTTCGTGCTTAATTCTCACTTAATTGTTGGACAATTGGGTGATGTAGGAATTGATGTTCTCGACTTTCATCTCCCATTGTTCCATTCTCTTTTCCAAAGCATTGAATCGAGCAGTGGTCTTAGAGGAATCCTGTTGAATGAGATTGGCTATTGCATTGAACTGGTTACTGTTTGAAGTCCTTTCTTCCTTCATCAAAGCCATCATGTTATTCAGAAGTTGGTTAGTGTCCTCCTTTGATGAGACAGTCAGGGCATGTTATTGGTTGGGGAACTGGTTAGTGGAAGTACCGGTTCCTTCTCCTTGTTGAAATCTGTGTGGGCTCCTCCCTTTGTCATTCCTCCAACTGAACCTAAGATTTGCCTTCCATCCTTCGTTATAGGTGTTGGAATATGGGTCCCATTTCTAACTAGTCCGACTCTGATACACTATAGACACTTCTTCAAACCGACTGGGACAAACACTAGATATATGCATTCTGACCCATAAGTATCACAATTGGGCACAGTAAGATCCATAGAAGATGTCAGGCGCTGCACATTCATGTTCTTCAGTTCTGCAGTGATGAAGGATAACTATGAGGTTACTCTACCATCCAAAGAGTCAACTTTAGATTCCAAACTCTCCATTCTTTTGGATTAGGCTGTTGAACCACCCAACTCATGTACTCCTCTAGTTTCTCTAACACTATACTGTTGATGATTCAAAGCCATCTTCTTGATCAAATCCCATGCCTCCGTAGCTGTAAGATCAATTAAAGAACCTCC
>JANPWT010000005.1:19527648-19538655 GCA_024678245.1 Erythroxylum densum
TCACAACAATATGATGAATTCCCAAGTCTTCACGTATACCCTATTCATAGAACAATATGAAGGTATGCAGAATATCAGAAAGAAAGCATAGGTAATGGGTTCAAAAGCAAAAGCATGTTACGAGCTATTCCATGAAGAATAGGGGAATTAATGACAAAATCATGTAAAAATAGGAGAAAAGGAAATTGTCTCCGGGATAACCATCAATAGACCTCAATGAAACTTGCAACATGTTTCATTAATCCCTTATTTTCTCTAAACGGACTTATAACAGAAGTTTTGTTCTCACAAACATATTCATCATTTTTCATTAATGCATTCTGGAAAATTGCATTCTTTGACAGCTAACAGATTATATTTTTGTTACAGATGCTACAACTAGCTTGCCTTAGCAGTACAAAGGCAAGAATATACAAGCAAGAATAACACCTCAAATTTGAGACTGAATAGCATTATCTCAAAATCTCAACGATATTTAATTTCAAAACCAGCAAAGCCCTTTGGTCATTCAGATCTACAATTGCTCCTAAACACGAATTATTAATCTTGTATGGCAAACCATATGACTGAAGAACACAAAACAGTCTTCTGCGATGTTTGACCAGAATTTTATGTGCATAGAGCATTGACCATCCAAAGTTTGAATTAGAAAACCTAACTTATTGAATCTATATATGTGTGTGTGTGTGTGTGTGTGTGTGTGTGTGTTAAAAATTGAAGTTCATCATATCTGATTACAGTCAAGCAAAAGAGTACAAGAAAAAAAATTGTGTCTGGGAGAAATTAGAGTAGGAACTATTTTTTATGAATGCCGCTATTGAACAGAAAAATTTGTGCCCACATATGTGGCAAGGAAAACTTGTTCAAATAGACACGACAATGACAGGAGTACAGAATTAATCCATGACGAAATCAGAATGGTGGCCACGCAGCATGGTGAGAGATACTGTAGTCAGTAAATATTTTCATAAACTATGCACTCATATAAAAGTAAACCAAATGAAGTATAGGATAAAAAGGGCTTTCTTGGGAAAAGAAATGAAGTTCGGCCCTGATTTACTCACTTGTGCATCAAATCCCAAGTGAAGATGCATGAATGATTCACACTGTGGTGTAGTAGTAATCCTTTCCAGGTATGGTCTTGGAAGCAAATCCTTGGGCAACAGATTCAGTGTATCCCACATAGATGCATTGCTCACAACAGCCTTTTTAGCACGTATAAACTGCAGGATAAATGATAAAAAATTCAACTTTCTATCTCTTATCCATCAATTGAGAACCAAATCCACTCACTTGCCCACTTCTTAGCTTTACTCCAATGGCTATATTATTCTCAATGGCAATCGTTTCAACATGGCTTCCTAGAGAGAGCCTTCCACCAAACTTCTGCAGTCCTCGGACAAGAGCATCAACAACAGCTCCACTTCCATGAAAAGGGTATTCAAGAGAGCAACCTGGCTTATACCATTCTGCAAACATGTAAATCTGTAGAAAGAAAATTCAAAGTGAAGGAAATTATATATATGATAGATTTACAGGAACAATTCCTTAGGATAAGTCTCAAAAATCATAAATATCAACAACAGTAAGAGAAAGGAAGTGATCGAGGTCTCCAAGAGGAGGTAGTCAAGTATAGAACTACATGGAGCCTCAGCATAAAAAAATGAATAAGAATACCAGTTTTTATTACGTCAACGAACTCATGCTCGGTTAACACTGAGGAAAGAGATCAAAAGCAGTCTTAGACATGTGTACAATTCCTAGTGCAACCAGATAATATGCCATGCTTAAACTTTATGTCAGAGCTGCAATTTTTTCGCATCTGCAGTGATGAGATTTACAATCCATACATACGTCTAATTGTCATTGAGATTTTGTAATGCATGAATATGTCTGATAGTGTTGTTGTCCTCATAAACATACTAAAATTGAGATACAAACAATTTCACAGCCAACATCTGCTGCAGAGTGAGTGAGCGATAAAATTTTTAACTCTTAGAGCTATATCTTTTAAGTAATCTAGATTTGCTTGACCAAGGAAAAAAGTTTTATCTGACTTATTTTTGGATTCATTCTGTCCATCAATTGTACAATAAAAAGTATCATCTGTGGATTTCATTAGGGATTTAAGAGAACAAACAGAACAGAAAAAGAGGAACTCTTCAGGTATTTTAGTTCTGCCAAAAATCCTCCTCTTAGAAACCTAGGCATTCACATGACGTTCATCGTAACCGTCATTCTTCTTCTAATAAAAGATTTGATTGCCATGAACTTTGAGAAAAGAAAATAATTTCATGCTTGTGTTGTCAATGACCTAAATTTATGCCCATAGGAAATCTTGGGTAAGCATTGTAGAGAAAGTGTTAGGAAACTGCTTCAAGAATGATACAAGTCCACGTGCAGATCATGGTTTTATTCTGGTTTTCTGTTGCTAAATTGTTGTCTTAGGCTATTTCTTCTCTTAGCGTAATGGTTCATGGCTTGTTTGTAAGACCATGTTGTTAGGACTTAGTTATTTATTTATTTTTAAGTTTAAATTGTAATGTTTGAGAGATTAATAGATGTAGAGCTCCGTTTTTTATTACTCTATATACGTTGCACTTAGTTTCAATTTACTGCAGCTATTCCTACAAGCCAAGAACTAAATTCCTTCGAAGCAAAAATACCAACAATTGGTATCAGAGCCTTCTTCTTGAGGGACCTGTGTGTGCTTGAGATGTCATGGAGACCGAAGCCAGTTTCTCCCTAGTTGCTCCTCCTGTGTTTGACGGAGACAACTACCAGATGTGGGCAGTGCACATAGAGACATATCTGGAAGCTTTGGATCTTTGGGAAGCAGTAGAAGAAGATTATGAAATTCCAGCACTTCCTACCAATCCCACCTTGGCTCAGATCAAAGCTCGTAAGGAAAAGAAGATAAAGAAATCTAAGGCAAAGGCCTGTTTGTTTGCTGCAGTTTCATCAACCATTTTTACCCGAATAATGTCTCTAAAGTCAACAAAGGAGATATGGGATTATCTCAAGTCTGAGTTTGAAGGAGATGAGATAATTCGTGGGATGCAAGTGTTGAATCGAGTTTGTGATTTTGAGCTGCAGAAGATGAAGGAATCAAAGACAATTAAGGAGTACTCCGAAAGAATTCTCAGCATAGCCAATCCAGTCAGATTGTTGGGTTCTTCTCTTGCAGATTCAAGGATTGTTGAAAAAATCCTTGTAACAGTGCCTGAAAATTTTGAGGCTACCATCACCACCTTAGAGAATACTAAGGACTTGTCCCAGATTACTCTAGCAGAGTTCTTGAGTGCATTACAAGCACAACAGCAAAGGCGTATGATGAGACAAGAAGGAGCTGTTGAAGAAGCCTTAGCAACCAAGCATCAAGATAATGGCAAAAATAGGTGGCAGAAAAACAAAAATACTTTAGCAACAGGAGAAAGTTCAACAATGGACTTTAAGAGAAGGGCTGGAAACGAAAAACTTGGAGTAAAAAAAGATTATCCTCATGTCAACATTGTGGAAAAAAAAGGTCATTCTCCTTTCAGATGTTGGAGAAGACCCGATGCTAAATGAAGTAAGTGCAATCAAATGGGGCATGAAGCAGTCATATGCCAAAGCAAAAATCAGCAGCAAGGGGAAGAAGCTAAGGTTGTTGATCAAGAGGAAGATCAACTCTTAGTAGCTACATGTTTTGCAGGCAATGAAACAAGTGAGATTTGGCTTATTGATAGTGGTTGCACCAATCACATGACAAATGGCAAGGAACTTTTTAGAGATTTGAAGCCAACTAACATCACCAAAGTCAAAATCGACAATGGTGATTACATATCAGTCATAGGAAAAAGGACAGTTGTAATAACAAGTTGTTCAAGCACAAAACTAATCTCTGATGTTCTATTTGTTCCTAAAATTCAACAAAACTTGTTGAGTGCTAGTCAACTGATTGAAAGAGGTTTTAAAGTTACCTTTGAAGACAAATATTGTCTAATTAGAGATGCAGGCAATCAAGATATTTTTAAGGTTAAAATGAAGGGCAAAAGTTTTTCTCGAAATCCATCGGAGGAGAAGCAAGCAGCTTTTCCAACCAAAGAGAATACTACAGAAGTTTGGCATAAAAGGCTCGGGCATTATCATTACCAAGGGCTACTGCAAATGAAGTCCAAGATGATGGCAAAAGATCTTCCAGAACTTGAAGATCAAATTCAAAATAGCAAGGCGTGTCAATTCGGCAAGCTCAATAGAAAACCATTTCCAAAGATAGCTGGGAGAGCATCAAGGAAGCTGCAATTAATTCACACAGATGTCTCGGGTCCTCAAAGAACACCTTCCTTAAAAGGTAGTCTTTATTACATTGCCTTCATTGATGATTTCACCTGAATGTGCTGGATTTTTTGAAGTACAAATCAGAGGTAGGTCAAGTCTTCTGGAAGTTCAAGGCAAGAGTTGAGAATGAAAGTGGCTGCAAAATTCAGATTGTGAGATCTGACAATGGGAAGGAGTACACTTCGACAGAATTCAGCCAATTTTGTGAAGATGCATGCATAGAACATCAACTTACAGCTCCTTACAATCCATAACAAAATGGAGTTAGTGAGAGAAGAAATACGTACATCATGGAAATGTCAAGATGCATGCTATATGAGAAGAATTTGCCAAAAAATTTATGGGTTGAAGCAGCAAATGCAGCTTTGTTTCTTCAAAACAGGCTCTCAACAAAGGCAGTAAAGGATCAAACACCATTTGAGGCCTGGTATGGTTACAAACCATCACGAAAGTTTCTTAAAACATTTGGTTGTTTGTGTTTTACTCATATTCCACAGAGAAAACGAGACAAGATAGATAGAAGAGCATCACCAAGCATCTTTATAGGCTATAGCATTGTCAGCAAGGTCTACAAAATTTTCCAGCCACAATCTGGAAATAATGTTGTTAGCAAGGATGTTCACTTCGTGGAAGAAGAAGGTGGAACTGGGATGATGCAAAGAATGGTTTGACCATGTCAAAGACGAAACTTGAGTTTCTTGGTTCAATTATTGAAGAAGAAGACTGGCATAATGAAAATGTGGATGATGTCCCTATGAGAGGAACCAGGCTACTCTCCGACATTCATGAAAGATGCAACATTGCTGCGTGTAAACCTACAGATTATGATGAAGCAAAAGAGGATCAAAAGTGGATAGCTGCAATGGAGGAGGAGCTGTCTATGATAGAGAAAAACAAGACATGGATTCTACTGGAAAGGCTTTGAGATAGAAAAGTGATTGGAGTCAAATGGGTGTATAGAATCAAGCTAAATGCTAATGGTTCCATCAATAAACACAAGGCAAGAATTGTAGTGAAGGGCTATGCACAAGTATTTGGTGTGGACTACTTGGATACCTTTACACTAGTGGCTAGACTCAATAACATCAGGCTTTTACTAGCTGTTGCAGCACAAAAGAACTAGAGAGTGTACCAGTTAGATGTTAAATCAGCTTTTTTGAATGGTATATTACAAGAAGAGATTTATATGGAACAACTAGAAGGCTTTGTGAAAAAGGAAGAAGAAGAGAAGGTTTACCTTCTCAGAAAGGCACTCTACGGATTGAAGCAAGCTCCAAGAGCTTGGTACAGTAGAATTGATGATCATCTCTCAGCTTGGGCTTTAAAAGGAGCTTATCCGAATCTACTTTATGTGTCAAAAGCAGTGGAAATGACATCCTAGTTATTTCACTTTATGTTGATGATTTATCGATTACAGGAAGCAATGCAGGTCAAGTGCATAACTTCAAGCATAAGATGAAGAAAGCATTTGAAATGACAGACCTCGGGATCATGTTTTTCTTCTTCGGAATGGAAATCAAGCATGCTGAGCATGAAGTATTTATCTATCAGAAGAAATATGCCAAGGGGATTTTAAAGAAATTTAAACTTGAAGAATGTAAGGAAGTAAGCACTCCGATGAATCAAAAGGAGAAGCTGTGCAAAGAAGACAGTGCCGACAAAGCTGATGAGGGATATTACAGGAGTTTGATTGGCTGTTTAATGTATCTCACGGCAACAAGGACTGATATTTTGAATGTTGTAAGTATTTTGTCTAGATTTATGCATTGTGCAAGTGAATTGCATCTCAAGGCTGCCAAGAGAGTGATTTGGTATGTCAAAGGGACAAGCAATTTTGGTGTCAAATTCACAGAAAGCAAGGAGTTCAAGCTAGTTGGCTTCTCTGACAGTGACTAGGGAGGTTCCATTGACGATATGAGGAGCACCTTAGGGTACTATTTTACTCTTGGATCTGATGTTTTCTCTTGGAGCTCGAAGAAGCAAGAAACCGTGGCTCAATCCACTGTCGAAGCAGAATTTGTTGCTGCAACAGCCGCTGTTAATCAAGCTTTGTGGCTGAAGAAGATTCTAATAGATCTCAACCTAGAGCAAAAAGAAAGAACTAAGATATTTGTTGACAACCAAGTTGCCATTGCCATTTCCCATAATCCTGTGTTTCATGAGAAAACTAAGCATTTCAACATCAATTTGTTTTTTCTAAGAGAAGTGCAGAAAGAAGTGTTGGCGACTCTAGTTTGCTACAAGTCTAAAGATCAGCTGGCAGATTTGTTTACAAAGCCACTTTCAGTTAGTAGGTTTGAGTTTCTAAGGCAGAAAATTGGTGTTTGCAGCTCCTAAAGCAAGGAGGAGCGTTAGGAAATTGCTTGAAGACAGAAACATGTCCACGTGCAGATCATGGTTTTATTCTGTTTTTCTGTTGCTAAATTGTTGTCCTAGTCTTTAGGCTATTTCTTCTCTTAGTGTGATGGTTCATGGCTTGTTTGTAGGACCATATTACTAGGAGTTATTTATTTATTTTTAAGTTTAAATTGTAATGTTTCAGAGATTATTAGATGTAGAGCTCTGTTTTTTATTACTCTATATACATTGCTCTCAGTTTCAATTTACTGTAGCTATTCCTACAAACCAAGAACTAATTTCCTTTGAAGCAAAAATGCCAACAGAAAGCATCAAAATTTCATTAGAAAATTGAAAATTTAAAACAACATTGATATATGTCGTTACCATCTCTGCTGAGAGTATACCATTAGATTTGACTCCTGCAAGCAGGAACGCCAAAAGGTCCACCCAGTTCCGTACAAAAGGTTCCTTCAAGTCCAGGGAGTCAACAATCTCAGAGAAAGGTCTAAGAAGCTTTGTTGCACCAAAAGCTGCCTGAGGTCCCATCTGGACAAACGACTTTAGCAGTGAGGGAGCATATCTAACAGCAGCAGTAGACAGAACACCAAGATCACCCCTGATAGATATAGGTGGTAGAGCCATTGCAGCTGAAGCCAAAGGAAGTATTGCATCCTGTAGCCTCATAAATATGAGATATCAAATGAAAAAGGAAAGAGAACCAATCAGTTATTTCCTGATTAAATTCTCCCATATGAGAATTTGTTGAGGACGCATTAGCTAGCAATCTGACTCTCTTTTGAAGAATAAAAATCTTGTTTAGTTTGATTTTTTAGTTTAATTACAGGAAAAAGGATGACATTTTGGTCTCCATACTGCCTTAGCACAGCAGATTTCTAATTTAGTTCCTACAATGAGTGGCTTCCATGATGGCCCCATAGAGGTGTTTCCTTTTTAGTGCTAGTGATTATTTTATGTAAAGATCAAGTACCAGAATCCACTCAGAATTGGAAGTTTGAACTCTCACAACATATAGAGGTGCAAAAGGAGTTGGATTTTGGTCAACACAAGACCAGAAGTACCATAAAGTAATTGTCTCATTGACCTGAACACAAGTAGTGAAAAATAAAGAATTGTATTACTCACAAGAAGCTTTTTCCACTCTTGAGCAGCATTGTGGCCTGCATACTTCTCAAGGTCCTGAACAAAAGATATGAATTCCCACCAATCACCATTGTTTTGTTCAAGTCTTAAAACATACTGAAAATGATATCTCATATATAAAAAGTTTTGTGGAAGGAAACACTTAATGAAACGCAAAAGAGTATGCTATAAGCTGCATGGATACATGGATGACTAGCTATTTAGTTGCCTTTTCTTCCCCACTAGCTTTAAGTTTTTTAAATAAAAAATGAAAATGAGTTCCCTTGTCAAAGACTGTATTAAGACATCATTAGGCAATTGGCTTCCATAAAAGTCTTTAGATGTTTGGTTACGAATGACATCAAAGCATAACGATATCATAACAATATAGGCAAAATGCACCAATATATGGTATGGGGGAGCATTTTTCAAAGTACTCCATATGTTATAGAATTAAGTGTGGGAGTCTTTTGTGTTTTTCAGTTCACAAAACTGATTGATCCAATCGTCTTCCATTATAGCCACTACTCAGGAGATCTGATTTGGATTAGAACAGTATCTAATTGCAATCTATTTAAGCAACTTAACACTTGCATGAGATAGAAATCAAAGCCCCTTTCACTTTTTAAAATTGCAAAAGCTGTGGAAACAACAATTTGTTATTGGACACTGCATTTGTCTCAATGTTTGAAATTTTAATTATACTCGTCTCAAAATGGGTTAAAAATGGGTGAACATCGCACATATCTTCTACTCTTAGCATTCAAACACATATCAAAGCACAGATGAAACTATAGAGCCTTGAATCTGATAGCTGAATCATTTTGATACTAGTGCAGCAACGCACCTTGAAAAATTCTGTAGGGCCAATACGTGACAAAAATTCTCCCTCAGGTACATACACCATCCAAGAGTCATACTTTGCACAAGGAAGAGACTCTCCCAATGCATCCAGAACCTGGAGATGGTCAAAATTAAATTTAATGCAAATTGAGGTATATGTGGTGTTAACTGCATAAGGACATCTGTGGCTTGTTGAAAATAAGCAATTTGTAAAATTAATTAAGTATATACTTCTTCAACAGTTAATTGGGAGTTTCTTCTCTAGATGATATGGCTGTAAGGGAGTGGCATGTTAATGTTTACTTCTGTATAATCATGCCCTAAAAGGTATTGGTTGATTTTTACTTTAATACCATAGAGATATCTATGGACCACAAACCACAACATTCCTCATAGCACACAGCCTTCCCTACATTTTTACAAAGAAGCTATTTTCGTGATTCGAACATATGACCATTTGGTCACAAAAAAATAACTTTACCGGCCCACAACTAATTGAAAACAATAGAAGACATTTCTAAAGTTGTTAGAGAAGGAAGTTTGCAGAAAGGAGAACTGAAGACTTTTGTGTTGAAAACGACTAGAGAATTGGCAACATTGAGTGCATTACAGGTATATATTATTCAAGACAACATAACAACCGTGTTATTCAAATTGTAAACATTTGAGTAACTTATGGAACTAAAGGTAACATTATTTGAACAAGGGGCAAAAGGAAATTGGGCTTGA
Organism: Erythroxylum densum; assembly: GCA_024678245.1. Lineage (NCBI taxonomy): Eukaryota > Viridiplantae > Streptophyta > Magnoliopsida > Malpighiales > Erythroxylaceae > Erythroxylum > Erythroxylum densum. The sequence continues at coordinate 19,537,021 of JANPWT010000005.1, forward strand.
CGCATTTATCAGGCATAAGTTTATAAATAGCTGCGCAAATTCCTCAAAATCTCCTAAAAGCGAAAAAGAAAAAGAGAACCTGAGCGAGAGGATTAGCTTGAGGACCTCTTGACTCAAAACCAGAGAACAATGAAGGACCAGAATCAAACTTGTATCCTTTGATTTCAAAAGCATGGGCAGCTCCTCCTGGTTGATCATGACTTTCCAAAACCACAACATCTTGATTGTATCTGGCTAGAAGCCCTCCACAGCACAGTCCGCCTATGCCACTCCCAATAACAATTACATCTGCCTCTGCCTTACCTGCCCATCAAATTCAAAAAGTGATTCCATTTTCTCAAATTATGCGGGCATGTGTGTGAGAAAAAGAGACCTGGAAAAGTTGGCTTGTCCTTGAGGAGGAGAGCGGAGGGTTCTTGACCGTTGGAACTTCGCGCCAAAACTGAGGACTTGACAGAGAATGAATGGCGAATGAAGGAGTGAGAGGGGAGGAATATTGATGAAGCCATGGCCATGACACACATCCAATATTATTTTCTTTGAGATTTTTTTATGAGCGTTTATGGTTCCATTTCAATTTTATCATTTTCAGCTGTAACTGTTAAAGAAACTTTGTGGTCGTAAGACTATCCACATCTACGAAGACGATACACACTTCCTAACCCTCTTCCCGTCTCCCATTACTTATAGTAGAAACATATACGCATAGAAATAGGCTATAGGTCTTGGTTAAGAATTAGATGAAGAATTACAAGAATGCATCTGTTCCAAGGACAAGGAAACATAGTGAAGAAGATAGTTTTTGAATTTCATTCCGTACACTAATTATGTCCCATTTTGCGTAACTGAAAGGAAAGTCCAAAAGAAATTTGAGCTTCCTTGTAAGCAATATGGGAAAGCCTATAGCATTTGGTTCAGCAACTGCCAAGATGGAAAAAATACTCTTTGCTAGGATATGCGTTGAAGTGAACATGAAAGAGGAACTTCTGGAAGTGTTGAATGTAATGAAGTTTGATTTGGATGGAGAATTAATAAAAACAAAAGTACATTTATCCTATAGTCGGAAACCACAGATGGTGAAAAGAGAATGGAAGCGCCTATAAGGAGGAAATTTGCTACTGGAAGTTATGATGAGTTGTTGGGAATTGAAGTGGATTTAGCTCCACCAACAGATGAGGTTAGCTTAGGGAATGAAGAGGAGTAATCCGAGATGCTTGAGGATATTCAAGACATTCAAGAAGCGGAACATGAACATATCTCATATTAGTGGTGAAGTGTTACAATAGTTTTATATGAAAATTTTAAAAACATAAAAAGAATTTGAGAGAATTAATGAAACCATATGAAAAATTGACTTATTTCACTTGTAATAAATAATTCAATTATAGCCTCTCTGTTAGTTAAGGTAAGACTACATACTATTGGACTTCTCCAGATTTCGCGGATCAACGAGATTCATAGTGATAATGTTGTTGTTGTTGTTGTAATAAATAATTTAATACAATGATGTATTTAGTAGAATGATAGTTAGTTTCTATTTTTAATTTTCAAATTTAGTAAAAATTATGTTTGATTATGGTTTTAATTTTTATTTTCAATTTTTCAAGTTGATTAATTTAAATTTATAAATTTATT
>JANPWT010000005.1:19539295-19555560 GCA_024678245.1 Erythroxylum densum
TATTCTGTTTAATTATATGATATTTTATTTTATCTTATAAATCTCGGTTATTTATTTATACAAGATTCACATTTATTTATGCGGGATTTATGCGGGATCTATATAAATAAATAACTGAGGTTCATTAAATACAATAAAATATCATAAAATTAGACAAAAGATCTGGACTCCTGCTTGAGTAATGTACGCAACCCACTCCCACTCAATTATGTTATGCCTACTCTTCTCCCATATCTACTAATCATCGCTTTTGAATACAAAACAGTTCAATTTTGAGAGGAAGAGGCTAAACCAAGTATAAAGCAACTGTTGTAAACATGAGAACCTGCACAACCTAACAAGTGTCTCTTGGACCAATACTCTTCCTTCAGTAGATCAAATGCAATAGAGAGTTGGACATAAAACTATTCCCGTCACAAGTGAGATATAACACTGTATTTGGTTACTGTCTTTATGAATGGAGACAACAGACGGAGACACAAAAATTCCATCTATCAGGTGTTTGCTTTAAGTTCCACGATTTTTGTCCCCATCTCAGGAATACGGAGACGATGATTTTGAACAGTATACTTTTGGTGGGGTTTTTAATTTTAACGGTGTACTTTTGGTTTCGAATTTGCTTTTTGCATTAATTAGTTGTTTTCTTTATTGTCAGCTAGATTTTTATGGGTTGATTTAAAAACTAAATAAGAACAACTTCATTTTTATTTGCAGGATATTAATATTTAGCCAATCCTTTGATGTTCAAACGGTTTTATAGATTTTGTATTGGATAGAAACAAATACCCAAATGTAGCATCATTAGGCCGATGTATATATAAGATAGAGGGAGAGAGAGAGAGAGTGGTGTAAATTGCAAAAGGATGATCCAAACAAATCAACGCCAATAAAGCACGAGTTAACTCTCCATTGCAGACAGATAACATAACAAGACAGCCAAAACAAAAGAGTTCCTACTCATCTAACATCACCTCCAATGACTGCCTATACTGTTGCTCTGTTGGCCAAGAGCACCCACTTCTCCTCCTTTTCGTCTTCATTCAACAAGAACCCACAATTGTAGATACCCCTAACAAAATATCAGGGGCTACAAACAAATGCTCACCAGTCATAGGGCAGAGACTTGTGTATATTTAAGAAATGAAAAAAAAAAGTCAGATACTAACATGTTCCTCTAGCTGTATTTATATACAGTTCAACCAAAGATAGGGATCACACCTATAAATCCGGGTCATCTTGGCATTCGCTGTCAAGTTGCAAGAATCAGGACATCAATGCCCAGCCCTCCCTCCCCCCTCCATCAAGTTGGGACTCCATGGTAAAAACTGTGGTCTTATATACCAAGATATCCTTTTCTTTTTCTTTCCTCCTATTGCAAATCCTGATCTCAATCCATTTGAGTAATAACTGCATCATTGACATAAGTTTTGATATTTCTTCCCAAAAGAGAAACTCCACTGCTGAAACTTTGCTCACAATTGACATATCTGCTTCAGAAAAGGAGACAGCCTCCATAATCTAGCAATTGCAAGCTCCAAAAATTTCACACGGCTATGCATTTTACTGCAGAAATATTGGAAATATCAATCAACACAAAGGCCCAAGTAAAACATTCACAAATTTCACAATTATAACAGAAGCCTTCAATATGAAAGAAAGTAAAAGAAAGAGCAAGTGCACGTTTAACAAAGATGTCAAAGAGAGACCAAATAACAGTAACACTCCATCACCCAAATGAATATAACTTCATCCAAAATCAAGGGTAAAGCAGTCTTTTCGTTATTATGCATGTCAAAGCATGTTCTTGAATTCCAATATATAAGCATCAGAGTAGTAAACCAGACCGAGTGAAATCACAGCATTAGAAAATAGCCTCTTCCCAATACCCTCTCATATCAGTGGAAATATTTCAATGTACAAGTCTCTTTTCACAATTGTCTTAATTCTTGGTGCATGCAAAGCATAGATAATAAAGAATATCAGAAAGATCAGGACATGACAAAACGACTTGCATAGTGTCACAAAAAAAAAAAAAACAAAGCAATTTGGGGAAAAGGAAAAGGAAGGCTTACCAAACACTAAGAACCTGAGCTTGATTTTTGCACCCAGACTTGCTTCTGTAAATTCAGAGAACAAATCTTCATTTAACTAAACTGCCATAAAAAACTACTTTAAAGTTATGCAACCAGAAAACAGGTCAAATTACCTCATGGGAACCATAACCAGAAGTACCACCTCTCTTAGAAGATTTCACCTCAACTAATGGAGCATCAGCATCCCTTGCACTATGTGAGGGTCCCCGACGACCAAAATATTTATGACACCCTGAGTAAAAATCAAACAGCAAAGTTGCAGTACAATACAAATGATTATCTGAGTGCACAGAATGCATCAAACTACAAGCTTAAGAACCAAACATCTAACTAACACGACCAAAAACTAACCATTATCTAGAGATGAATGAGTGTTTCCTGCACTTCCCAGGGATTTGACTTCCCTCCTCAAATAATAATTATTATCTCCAGAATTTCCTGGTAACTCAAAGGTTGGAAGAAATAAGTTAAATATACTTCCTCCAGCCCTGGGACAAAATTTGAGTGTATAATGACTGGACATTAGTGGGAATATGCAACCATTCAAACGGGTTAATCAAAATTCAGCAAAACAACGATGTCCCCTTCATTAACACCTCCAATAGAATACTAAGGGCATACCTTGTGCAGAATCTAACCCTGACTGTGTAGACTGAGAGGTTGATGAGGAGAGGGATTCATCACTTGCAAATGATCCATCCGATTGACGAAAAGGTGTCCATATGACACAATCAGGTCTATCCTTGTTTTTTGTTCGCTTTTCCTGCTCACCTGAAGAACCATGAATATCATTTCCAATAAATTTATAATCTGGAGCTCCATTTGCATCCTTCAAAATTAATTGTGCATTGGGGGCCCGAGGAGGGCGTTTATCCTTTTCTGAATTTAAGGCTTGACTTTGTTGCTCAGACTGAACACCAGAAGTCCGGCGTAAATCCTTGTTTAGAAGAACGCTTCTCATCATCCTTCCACCGGCATCACGTCGCTGGCTCTGCTTGACAGCAGCTGAGGAAGAAGAATTTTTAGCTGATGTTGAGCTCTGATGCTGACCACAGAGCAACAAAACTGTCAATAAAAGTCGGAAACAATACTTTTGAAGGGAAGATTGTGAAACTAGTTACAAGCTAAATATGAAAGGTTCAAAAACAACAATGCGGGGAAAAAGATGTTACTTGACACATCTTAAAGAAATTAAATAAACTAAATACCTCAGACACAAATGGCATAAGTCTGGCTTCTGACTTTTATTACAGAAATGAAAAATACACAGATTTTCTGGGGATAATCTTCAGAAATTCCTTCTCTAATTGTGTCCATAGTTTTAGTGAACCAGTGTGAAATTAATAAAGAAGATTGTCCATGGACTCGTAGTTGGGAGGCTGTAATCAGAACTCCTGACACAAATGTATTAATATGAGGATCTTTATTGGATAAGTTGCATATAATTAATCTCAAGTCACTAAAACCCCCTCCTCATATGCTTTCCAAGTTATATGCGAATGAAATAAGGCAACATCTGTTAGGACAATCTTGAAATCTCTGTTTATTTGTAAAGCGTTGCTAGGTAGATGCATAGGTTCATTCTATGTCACCTAAAACTTCAACAGAGTCCATTGTAATTCTCAGTGTGTAAAGATGGATATAAAAAGTAAAGGATTAATATGTATGTAAAGAGATACCAGTTAATGGCCAGAAGATTCACACCACTAAAATTATGCCTTTCATCCACTTTATATAGAGCGCCAACCAAACATTAAAGAAGCCACCATTGACACGAATAACAGCCTGACAAAAAGCATATTAAGGGCAAGGGACAGAAGCCTTACAGGAAAAATCTCTTTTTCTTTCCCTTTCAGAAGCAGAATCTTCTTTCTGCCACTATCACTAATTCCAGGAGATCCTTAAAACATACAAGAAAAAGAAAGAAAGAAAGAAAAAACAGACAATGGTTCAGTAAGACAATTTCAATAACAAATTTATGAAAGAAATATGAAATGTAATCAATTTTTGGAAAATAACAAGAAGATTCCAATCTTTGAAATCTATTTCTATTTCATTTAGCTCATATTTGGGGTGACAAGATATTTGACACAACAATGTAGTAAAGCTGTATAAACAAGATAAAAAGAATAATTGAGAATGTGAGAGAAAGGAGTGCCATAAGTTGGGTTAACTTTCTATAAATTACGTAGGGAATACTACATCTACAATAATGCCCACTTGCCTTGGACTAGTAGAATTGACAAACCACTTCTAGGAAAGAAAGCACAAAACTCTCACAATTTTAATGCCTAAAAAGTGCTATACCGGTGTCATCCATTCATCCTTGATAAATTTACAGTATAGCATTTAAGACACTAGTACACATTTGTAATCACCAAATTAACTGAATAGGAACCTATTCTAAAATGAAACTGAAAAAGACCAAGTAACATAGATAAACAAGACTACTAAACCTTAAAACACAGAGTATAATAATTGTCTATATCAAATATCTGGACAATAAATGTTACCAATATCAATGAACATGGAGACCCAAAACCTACTCAAAGCAAATCAGCATGGCATGCCACTATACTGAGACAATATGATGCATTGCAGTTTTTTATGGAAGTATAACAAAGGTAGACTAAGATCCAATATCCTAATTTCTTTGATTTTGATGCTTCTTGAGCTTTTTAATGTCATGCACATAGGTTTTTAGCACTAAAATTCTCTATAAGAACTGTGATAAAGTACCTCATTAGATTATCACCAGCAACAAAGATTAGATCCTTAGAAAACCATGACCCCTCTTTCTAAGATAATTTCTATTATGTTCCCTGGAGATAGATCTGGTTATTGGTCTGCGAGAGTTGTGATTAGATAGGGTTTGGGTAGTGTTTGATGAATGGATAGGATATTTCCTTTGGCGACCTAGAGTTATAGGCTTAGGTTCCTCTAAGAGAACCAGAATTTTTTGAAGTTTGAAGTCCTTAGACTGCGATGGAATTATGCATACCTTCTTATTAACTTGGCCCCTTTAAATACACAGCAGAGGAATAACCCACCATAAGAACAGGAAATCATGGGAAAGTGGAGGCTAACCTCCTAACAACATGGAAAGAAAATTCAAATACAAAATAGCAACAGAACTGATAAGTAGGAGACATGACAGAAAATGTCCATAAACTTAGGAAACATGATCATATGTCTTCATCTTGTTGTCGTGTCTAGAACTTGCCATGAGTGAATCTCTGGTATACACTTATAGTGCTAACAATTTCACTAAGTAATGAGTTCTTCCCCTCCAAAGAAATTTATTTTAAAGAAACAACATGCACAAAAGAAAAAGTGATTGGATCAAAAGAAGAATCTTTTCAAGGTTCCAAACATTAGCACACAACATAAGACCCATTTGAAGGAAAAGCGTAGCATCTGTCTGTCTGGTAATAGTTTAAAAAGTCAAACTACATGCATATACGAGGAAAAGTGGGAGGGGAACAAAGAAGTGGCTTAGCTATTAAGCATAATGATTAAAAAAGTACCTGTTTCTTCTTCCAAAGCTTCAGATCCAGGCACAGAAGTTAAAGTAACAGTTCTATCAACAAGTTGTTGATCATCTCGCCTGGCAAGCCGGATATAAGCCGATTTCTCTTTTCCACCAGTATTTTTGGCAGATTCCCTTAACACATACTGTCACCAGACAAGAGAACATGTGACAAATTTTCCAAACACATATTCCAGACTAAAATTTGGCTAACTAGAAGATCAAACAAAGGTTGAGAATGAAAATTCAAAGCCAAATATTCATGATAAATTAACCTCGTAATCATGATTGCTATGTAAATAACATAGATCAAAATATGTTGTAGCCACAAAAAAGCCACAGCCAGAACTTTTAATGAACACCAAATCACCAATAGAAACAAACAAATAGAGTAAGTAGCCTTTAAATATGTCTGACCCAAACATTTGCACCCACGAATGTACGAAACCATTAATACCATTCTAGTTGATGCCCTCTTCTTTTCAGAACCTCGTTTGGAGGAAGATGAGCCAGGGCTCCCACTTCCACCGGATCTTCGGCTGATTTTGCCATTGGACAATATCCTCTGCTACCAAATTAGTTTAGCATTGTCACAGATTGTCATTAAAAGGCCAATAGAATTTTAAAAAATCTAATGAAAGAAACAAACAAAAATTGAGAAACCTAACCCAAACTGAACATGAAAACACAATTTAACTTAGGTGCAACCATACATCAGATTGGAGGAAGACACCTTTACTGAATTCAGGGATATACTTCAATCATCCATATACCATCTCACTATTCAGGAAACAATCAACACCAAAACTATATTTCGGAGCCCATACTAAATTCTTGTATCAATAGTAAAAAGAAACACCAAGAATAAAAGTAGATTTTTATCAACGCAAAATGATAAGTCTCTTCATCACAAGCAGCAGTATCAGCATAATCACCAACACAAACCTTTAAAAATATTATCAGAAACCAATCCAACTTTCCCTTATGAAAGAGCAAAATTTTGCATTAGATTTCCAGTGTCTCAAATTGGTATGGCCAATTTGAGAGTGGGAAGATTAAATTCTTCCCTGAAGCCCAAACAATATCCTCTAATGCAAATGTACTCAATCTCATTGCTCAGACTCATCAAACTTGAGAGTGCTTGATTGGGGGAAAAAACAAACTAGTAAACATGTTAACAACAAGAAACCTAAATACGTAACTTTCAAAACCATGGCAAAACAACTAGAAACCCTACGACAAAAAAGGACGCGATATAAAGTTGCAATCCTACAATAAACTTCTGCTATAAATTATAGTAATAGAAGCAATACCCGTGATCCACTCTTAGCAGCTCTTTTCTGACGGACAAATTCCATCAAAGGCGTAACAACAGTAGCATCTTTTGCAGCACCTGTACGCATCAGGAGAACACAGCAATTTTGTAAATCTAATAAAACAAAAGCCATGCTAAATTCAGTGAAATCTACATCTTTTTTCCTTCTAATTATATTGCTTTGAGATACTATATATGTCTGCACTGACCAGCTCTTTCCGCTTCTCTTCTCTCCAATTGTATTTCTGCACTCGGAAGATTCTCAACAGGCTTTCCAATAACTTCAAGGAACTCCAGATACTCAGGATCTGAATTTCAACAAGGAAATATATATTTATCAAAAACAACCATCAGCATATGTTCATATGGATCAAACATTTATCATCTTCCTATATGAACCAAAGCAACTGGTACCTTTGTATATAGTGCCTTCACGAACATCTTTCTTAGATGACTGCTTTGGAACTCGTTGTGAAGGTGCATACTCAACAACAGCTTTGAACTGAGTTCCTAAATGAAAAAGTACTTAAACGTTTCAGAAATTCATGTTAGCACCTACAGAGTTCTTCATCCAATATGAAAAAAGTATAAAAGCCAATGAAGTATTCTGAAATGTCACCCAACAGCTGACATATCTTATGAAAGGACTTTTATTGCTCAAAGGCAACAAGATATATAGTAACCCACCATGAATAAACATAAATAGATGTGTTTGGATGTTATGCCCAAGAATTACCCTTCTCATTAACAAAAAGATGCCCATTAAAAAACTCAGCAAACTCGATAACATCCTCAGGACGTCTGAATTCAATGTAGGCTCTAGCATAAGATTGATGCTTCTGGCTGCAATTCATTTTCAGAAACAATCATAAGAGAGCTTTGAACCACACAGTTCATTTTTAAGTGCAGGTACAAGAGCTTAAGGACCTACATGCATGTTTTAACTTAAATTTGAGTAAGTAATTTAAGGAGCAAAATTGTAGCCAAATGCATTCCATATTCAAAGAACAGTACATTCCAAAAAGTATAATCACAGACAATTCCTATAATGCCATTGGCTTCTTTGAGAAAAAAGAAATATTAGTAGTGATACATAAAGATAGAACACGCATAATGCTCCGATGACTCAAATGTGACTGACAATTAAAAAGAGGAAACAGGACAACTGACAAATGTGGAAGTCAAAGAAGGGACCCATATAAAAGTAACAAAAATAAAGTTTCAGCTACAAGTATCAAAAGTCTTCTGACTACATGATATTTAGACAACGCTTGAGCAAGGTCAGCACTTGATTATTGCATACTTTTTATCCAATAAAGACCAAAGAAAGAGGTACATGATCAACCACATTACTCCTATATGCTGTGCCCTAAAAGAACCTCTGGTTTCCTCCCTTTCTGTTGAATAGCATATGCAGAGGGACATACCAAAAAAAAAAAAAAAAAGAATCATCCTAAAATAAAGGATCTCACATCACTCAACTTTGACGTCTAAGTTACCAATATATTTTATCCAAATCAATTTTTATTTAATAATCCAAACCAGTTCCTCATCCCAACAACTAAACAAAAAGCATGATACTTGTTCTTCTGTTTCTGTCAAAAATTTCAGCAAAGAATCCTCCATCAACTCTCATTCAAACACACAGAATCTTAAGTACTAGGCAGCTCAAGAGAGCACCAAATTCGATGCCTAAAATGCTAGTATTCAAGCATTACACAGATTGTAGATCTCCAGTCTATTCCACACCCAAATCCAATAAGGACCCAAAATACTTCACATAGCATCAGCAGTTAACAGAGAGAAACCCCACCATTCGTTGAACAAGTTCAAGAAAGAAAAAAGCATAGAACATACATTTTATAGATAATAACCCAGGTCTATTCAATTGGACCAAAAACCCAAAAGAAATCAACAAAAAACTACTTCCAAAAATAACAACGACAAATAGAAATAACATATAAAATAAACAATTATGTCCAAAATCGAAGGACCAAATAAACAGAAGCTTTTACATTCATGAAAAAATGGCCGGTCCTTACCTGCTCTTGCCCGAACGGAAGGAGAACCAGTTATAGCGGCCGACGAAGGCGACGTTAATTTGCTCCATAAGCGTCGCCTGAGAAATCGTCGGCGGCAAGTGCCGAACCACCACCTTGGTCTTATCAAAGTGACCTTTCATTATCCTCAAAGACCTAAAGCGAAGAAAGAAAGAAAATCCAAACTAAAACCAGAACCACGAAATCCCCAAAACGAAAACAAACACAAAGACTCTTTTTCTATCTAATTCAACTACTAATTCCACTCAAATCACAGAAAACGCTCCATCACCCCTTGGAAATTACATCTTCTTCGTAGCGTATGGGGATAGATCAAAGAGAGAGGGATTAGTGTGCCCTAATTTTGGAATGCAGCTAATCGCCATGTTTAAAAATTATGAGAAAGGGGAGATAGCAGAGCAGGAGAGAGAGAGAGAGAGAAGGTGACGTAACCTTCCTAAGATTAGTATTGCATCGAGAGTTTTCAACTAATCAAAAAGACCCATAATCTTATCTTCTTTAACAAATATTACAATTGTTACGTGAAATAAAAGTTCAATTTTTCTAAACTAATTAAAGATAAACTTAAGTATTACATGTTAACAAAATTTCTATTGTTGTTATGTTTAACTTTTAAACTCTAATTTAATATCTCATTCCTTTTATTCTTAAATTTTCTTTAAATGAAATCTTAATATTAAAAAACTAAATATAACCGTGAACTTAATTTATTTGAAAATTCTAGTAATAAATTACTTGATTGATTAAATCATATACATGGTTACATTACAATTTGAGTTATTAATGTGTTTGACCTAGTATCCACATTTTCATTGTTTTTTAAGGTAAATAAATAATTAGTTAAAAACGTTAAAGTATCTTATATTGACTAAATATGAAAATATTAAAGGATTTATAAGTGATAAGGACCAATTATACAAATAACGAGTTCTAGTCATTTTGACAATAGTTGACTCAAGTTTAATTCTAATATAGTATCAGAGCCGATAGTTATCCGTCTGGATGTCTAGTCCTAACGGTTTGGTCCGATTATTATTACGTTTATTTCAAGTGTAATTGAGAAGTGACAACTGGATGTCCAATCTTAATTGCACTTAAGAAAAATATTAGAATATCTTATATTGACTAAATATGAAAATATTAAGAGTCTATAAGTAGAAAGTAAAGGTCAACTATCCCATCAATGTATCGCCAACCTAAGTTGCATAGGACGAGACAGCTTGTCATGCAGCTTACTTGCTAGGCAACTTAGTGAAGTTTGGGGGAAAGTCTGCACAGTGCTTCTTTTGGAGGAGTGGTATCTTTTTGCATATTATGCTATTCCTAGCAATCCATATAAGGAGAATAAGAGTTCCAAAATCAATATTGAAGAGTTTTCTTATCCTACCTGTTGTTTAGTCTAATTGCACTAGCCTAGTCCAATACTTGATGTCATCTTGTAATGTTACGATGGCTGCTAAAAGATCAAAGAGATAATTCTAAAGCCCTTGAGAGTAGGGACATTCGAAGGATAAATATAAGTGACGTTCTAGAACTACACCACAAAGCCCCTAGTCTTTACTTTCAATTGCAAATTTTATTCTGTCTCTGATGGATAGCCTTTGTCTTATTGCTGACCAAAGCAAGACAGTTTTTCAATGTTCTTTTTTATCTTCAACTTAGTCATAAATACTATTGAGGTGTAGTAATTCTTTCATTAATTTTATTAAGATAATGACAATTTCAACTTCGACTTTTTTTTTTGGGTAAGTAAAGCGGGCGAAATCCGAAAAGAAGTCTCTAACTAACGAACATAAGTAACACCAATAATATCATGAAAGAGTCACGAATTTATCGCATTCGGTGGGCTACCTAAAGAATGAAAACCCGGACTAAGACTAAAGTCATAATTTCAACTTCGACTTTAATGAAGCATTTTTTGGCTTAGTTTTTGTTAAGCAACCATTTCACCACAATAGCTTAAGCTATTGTGTGAGGCCAACTCAATTGGTTTTATATATTCTCTAACACACCCCATCAAGTGAAAGCCCTTTAGGCTTGAAACTTGCACAGGCCTACTTTACCTTTTGCTTAATTTAATTAGAATAGGTGGGTAGTAGGATTCGAACTCATGATCATTTGGTCATTGAGGCTCTGATACCATGTTAAGCAACCATTTCACCACAATAGCTTAAGTTATTGTGTGAGGCCAACTCAATTGATTTTATATATTCTCTAACAGTTTTCAATGTTCCCCTTTACTTTAAAGTTAGGTACTCCCATTTACAATTTTAGAAAATCATATTTAGTACATGAAAGTGATTTGGTAAGGATATTCGTCACTTGTTCATATGCATAATCAGGCTACAAAATGGGGTATATCTCAACCTTGAAAAGAAGGAATGAGTTGAAATCAGTGGTGGTGATGATATGCTATCTACTATACATGATATTGAAGAATGCTCTAACACTAACTTGCTAGCTACTTTACTCAAGACCGTGGTAATTCTCATAAGGTGAATATTAAATTTTTATATGATGTAGGTGCTAATTTGCAATTTAACATATTATATTTTCTTTGAAAGATAAAAATTCGATTCAAAATTTGCTTCGTCTTAACATTTCAAATTTCCTCATTATGCAAGACCAAGATGCAGCTATTAAAGATTCAAAAGACTATGCCATCAAGATAAAGTTCATAAAGAGTTTTACAACCCACTAATCGTTATTAAAAGTTTAATAAAGGTTTCACTTTTACTTTTTCTGCTAAATGATTGTATTAGCAATTTTAAACGATTAAATATTGTTCCTAACAAAATTCTATGTAATATCAACTTAATCATATAAATTCTATGATATAACTTTATGTTTATATTTTTGCAATTTTAATAAGGATAATATTAGAAATTATATCAATGCCACGTATATTTCAAAAACATATAAAATATATCTGAATTATATTGTAATGCATATTATTCCAAACTTAAATATAACAATAAATTTTTATAAATCAATTAAAATTATGAATTAGAACAATCTTAAATATTTATCCTAATAATTAAATAGTGAGTTAATTATACGTAATTTCTCTGCGATATTTACTTTTTCATTTGTATAATTATACTTGTAAAAAGTTAAATACATTGGGCTCCTTATATTTAAGATTACTGCAAGTTCATGAGTTGGTACGAGGAAACCAACTTATGGAAGAATGACGTTGGGATGATTTAGAGTAAGAAAATCCATGAAACACATATCATTGGCTTGAGATATGGAAGAAAAACGATTACAAAATATGAATAGTTTAAAAAAAACAAAAGCATCGTAGGAAGACAATGATGCAGCGTCTGGCGCGTTCATTCTGTAACATCCGGCACGTGTTCTGCAAGCGCGAGACGATGCTTGGCCTAAACATAGACACACGCGCCAGACGCTGCATCTGCTTGGGCAGATGCTACTGCACGGGCCAGACGGGCTTCCAGGCTCAAAGATCAACTTCTGGACTGATTTTTTGAGCCTTTAGGCCATTAAAGGTAATATTAGGTTAGTAAATATTATAGACTCTAACCCCAAAGAAAAACAATTTAGGATGAAACATAAGGAATTATTTAATTCATAATTGCTTTATTTTCTATGCATAATATAATTTTGTAAATTAATGTCATATTATATGTTTTATTTGGTACTCTGAATATTTTATATTATGTAATGTTTGGAATTAAATTTTTCTATTATATGTTGAATGTAATACATGACATTATGGAAATTTAGAATTGTTTGTTAGTCACCAAAGTGATCAAACTAATTATCCAATTAAATGTTTGTTGCATGAAAAGCTTGTTAGTCACCAAAGCGGCCTCGCTTGAAAAATATTAAGCATTTAATTGTGATTTGTTTAATTGGTCAATATGAAATGATGCTAAAATGACATAAAAGTTGAACTGAACAGTTGAGATTATTAATTATAACGCTAGGAGGTCACCCAAAGGTGGACCATTGCTTATAATTAATGACATTAAAGTGACTTTATCAACATATTTAGTTAATATGATTGTATATCCAAAGATAACATGCATGTTGATTAGAATATGATTGATTGTCCATTATAGTAGATTATATATATGCATCAGAATAGATTATTACTATGTATTTAAATTTCGCTCAAAGGAGAATTTAAATGCATAATCAAAGTGTATTAGTTAGTTTGAATCTATTTAGGTTTACTCAAAGTATTAATGCATGGGCTATATGTTGTATGTGCAGCATCTACTAATTTGTTCGCCTTAAGAAAATGGCTTAATTAAGTTCGATGGTCTGAACTATAAAAACTGGTCTGAACAAATCCAGTTCCAATTGGGTGTAATGGATTTAGACTTGGCTATAGTTTCAGACGTAAGACCCGCAGCCATAACTAAGACTAGTTCTGAAGCTGACAAGTCTTATTATGAGACTTGGGAACTGGTCTGAACAAATCCAGTTCCACTATGGACTTGTTAGTTGATGTGAATGATAATCACAAAAAATGTGAAGCCATCAATGCCTAAGACGGATAATGCAAAAGAGTTCATGTTAAAGCTTAAAGAATACTTCCAATCTAATATAGCTAACAAGTCCATAGTGGGGACTTTAATGAATGAGCTAACGACCAAGAAGTTTGACTAGTCGCAGCCCATTCATGATCATGTAACTCATATGTCAAACCTAGCTGCAAAGCTGAAATCCATGGGTGTGGATGTGAGTGAGTCTTTTTTGGTACGGTTCATTATCAACTCCCTTCCTCTAGAGTTTGGCCAATTCCAGGTAAATTATAACACTTTTAAGGAAAAATGGAACGTTCAAGAAATAAAAGCCATGTTGGTTCAGGAGGAAAGGAGATTGAAGAAAATAAAGGAACACTCCATTCATCTCACATTTCATCAAGAAGCTAATAGCAGCAAAAATAAACCAGGAAAGAAAGGTAAAGATAAGGACAAAGCTCTCAGCAAAGTTAATGAGGGTCGAATTCATAAGGATAAGAAGTGTCACTTCTGCAAGAAGCCTAGTCATTTTAAGAAAGATTATCTTAAACGAAAGGCTTGGTTCGAAAAGAAAGGTACATACTATGTTTTAGTATGTTTTGAATCAAATCTTATTGAAGTGCCTAAAAATATCTAGTGGTTAGATTCTGGTACAACTACTCATGTGTCACATTTGAAACAGATATTCTTTTCAATCCAGCCCATAAACGGAACTAAAAAATTCTTGTTTGTATGGAACATAATGAAGGCACAGATAGAGGGCATTGGGACGTACAGATTGATCTTGGATATTAAATGTTTCCTAGATCTAGAAAAGTATCTTTATGTTCCTAAATGTGCTAGGAATTTAGTTTCTGTTGCAAATTTGGATAATGTAGGATTTCAAGTTAAGATTGGACACGGTATTTTTTCATCGTATAAACATAAGTACTATTATGGTTCTAGTACTTTAATTTATTTTTATATCATTTCAATCAAGAATTTGCTGAATCCCTATTTCATGTTGACCATATTATAGAAAGTAAACGTAGTGCACAAAATGAATGTTCTACTTTTTTGTGGCATAAAAGATTAGGTCATATATCCAAGGAAAGGGTACAAAGGTTAGTTAAAAATGACATCTTACCTCCATTGGATTTTGTTGACTAAGATATACGTGTGGATTGCATTAAAGGTAAGTAAACCAAACATATATCAAAGCATCTAACCACAAGAAATAGCACATTACTGGAATTAATACACACTAACATCTGTGGTCCTTTCGACGTTCCTTCTTTGGACGACGAAAAATATTTCATTGCCTTTATTAATGACTCACGATATGGATATATTTATCTGCTACATGAGAAGTCTCAGTCTGTGGACATCCTAGAGATGTTCATTAATGAGATAGAAAGGTAGTTAGATAGAAAAGTAAAGATAGTAAGGTCTGATAGAGGTGGTGAATATTATGAAAAATATGATGAAAGTGGACAATGTCCAGGTCTATTTGTAAAATTTCTTGCCAGTCAAGGCATATGTGCGTAATACACAATGCCTGGTGCATCACAACAAAATGGTGTAGCTAAAAGGTGGAATTCTAATCTTATGGAAATTGTTAGGAGCATATTAAATAATAATACTATACCTTTATTATTGTGGATGCATACATTAAAGACCACTGCCTATCTACTAAATAGGATTTCTAGTAAAGCAGTTCCTAAGACTCTTATTGAACTGTGGACAGGAAGAAAACCTAGTTTACAACATCTTCACACTTGGGGTTGTCTGGAAAAAGTAAGGCTGTATAATCGACATAAAAAGAAGCTTGATGCAAGAACCGTTAGTGGTTATTTCATCGGCTATCCTGAAAAGTCAAAGGGATATAGATTCTATTGTCCTAACCATAGTATGAGAATAGTTGAGTCTAGTAATGCTTAGTTCATTGAGAATGATCAAATCAGTGGGAGTGGAGAACCACAAAAAGTAGATATTCACGAGAATCTAGTAGAAACTACTCTAAGACGAGTAGACACTACCACATCAGACGTGATTCCACCAGTTGTTATTCCTCTTGTTGCATCACGGATGCTCAACATACTGGAACAACAAATTAATGTTTCAATTATACAAATTGAACATATTAATAACAAACCAGCTAATAGTGATCAAGTTACAAATGATCAAGTAATGTCACAAGACGTAACATTATGAAGGTCTATAAGGCAAAGAAGACTAGCTATTTCAAGTGACTATGAAATTTACTCACTTGAACATGAACGTGACTTGAGCATTGATAAAGATCCAGGCTCGTTTAAACAAGTCATGGAATGTAACAATTCTAAAAAATGGTTCAATGTTATGAAAGAAGAGTTAAAATCAATAGATGACAACAATGTCTGAGAATTAGTTAAGTTGCTAGAAGGTGCAAAACAAATAGGTTGTAAATGGGTCTTTAAAACCAAACGTGACTCACAAGGCAACATTGAAAGGTATAAAACCAGAGTTGTTGCCAAAGGTTACACTCAAAAGGATGGTATTGACTATAAAGAGACCTTATCTCCAGTTTCAAAGAAGGACTCCTTAAGAATTGTTATGACATTAGTGGCTTATTATGATTTAGAGCTTCACCAAATGGATGTAAAGATCATCTTTTTAAATGGTAACTTAGAAGAAGAAGTATATATGGATCAACCGGAAGGTTTCGTGACCACAAGAAAGGAACGATTAGTGTGTAAATTAAAGAAGTCAATATATGGACTGAAACAAGCTTCCCGACAATGGTATCTTAAG
>JANPWT010000005.1:19568720-19579688 GCA_024678245.1 Erythroxylum densum
GCTTTGAGGCTACAGTTCATGGATTGTGGATGCGGAACTTTATCTTAGGTCTTGGTCTTGTCGACAGTATTGCCAGATCGTTAAGAATTTATTATGATAATTCTGCAGCTGTATTCTTCTCTAAGAATGACAAATATTCCAAAAACACATAGATTTGAAGTATTTGTCTGTGAAAGAAGAAGTGCAAAAATATAAAGTGTCAATTGAGCATATTGGTACTGATCTCATGATAGTAGATCCGTTAACGAAAGGCTTACCGCTCAAAATATTTATTAGTCATATTAAACAGATGGGTCTTATAGATAAGCCCTTGTTAACATAGCGTTTTAACATGTATATATATATATATATATAATTGTCTTGATCTAATTGTTATGACACTTGTGAATTCAATTACAGTCATATGTTTTTGCTCACTTACTGGTTATCCATATTATGTTATATACAATAATTACTGTTTGTGAGATAACAATTATCGTATTACCCACTTAAAGTTTGTTGAGTTGAGTTAATTATGTGATACATGGAAGGAATTATGTTATATAACTTGTGACCGCCATGTTCCCATCAGCTTAATTCAATTAAGGATGACTTGATCGATTTCATGTATTGTGTGCACTTAAATTTTTATTGTTGGATCACTAAGTCGTAACATGGGCCAAATGGGAGATTGTTAAACTATTTAATGTCCCATGTGACTTATAGATTTGAATCCTATAAAAAGAACTCAAGATAATGGTTATTGAGTATTAAATGATGAAACTCAAATAGGTCAAAGACTATTTCCCTCTCTCTTTCAAAACTAAATCATCATAATGGTTGGTGAATCATCATAATGGTTCGTGAACCAACATATTAATGGTTCGTGAAGTGACATGATGATTGGAACAATTCGTATATAAGTTTAAGAAAAACTTATGAATGAAATACTGAATTATTATCTTAACCATTGAAGAAATATTAAAGTAAGAAAGAAGAGAGGGAATAAAAAGCTTGACAAAAAGAACAAGAAATCATGGATACAGGTATGTCTACAAACATCGATTCATTAATGTCTTACAGCTTAGTCAAGTGTTTCATACCTTTTTATTGTGTTGATAATATGATATGTCAATATTGTTGTTGATCAAACTTATTTTATCCTTATTTCTCCTTATTAATTCAATTTCTATTTTTTTAAAAAGTAATATATCCTATCTACAACGTGTGACGTAACTTTCTTCAAAACTATCTTAAAGGAATGGGGATCTATTACGGGGTTGATTTTTTAGGCTAGCAAAACCCGACACTTTCTACCCTGTAATGCAACCAAATGCACCTACTTTGTTACGAAGGTTTTTCTTGGACTCGAACTTTCACCATAAGTCGTGCCCACCTTCGTAAGGCAATCTCACTTAGGTCTGCTTAAGCAAGATTCAGCCTTCTTACGTGAATGCCACCGAACAAATCCGTTAGCCCTCGAATACCTCACGTGCACACAAGTGTTTAAAGTATTTTCCTCACCCACATAAAGAATACAAGTGTAGCAGAGTAAAGAAAGCAACAAGAGATTTTTAAATGTAGTCGAAGCTACTCTTTCATTAACTCTCAACAAGATGTTAACAAAAGATATGAGTACCTCCTACTTGAAGCACTCAAGGAACTCTCTAATCGAAGCCCTTACAAGAACTCCTTACTCGAAGCCCTTATAATGAGAACTCTCCCCCAAAAGCTCTCAACTCTGATCTAATATGATGAATAGGTCTCAACTCTAATAAGCTATTTATAGGCTCCTCCAGATGACTAAGAGTCTTAGTAGAACGCTACTAGCTAAAATCACAATCTTATCTTATCTAATAAGATTACATCATATTTAAAAGATTTACTCTATCTAGGAAAGATTATCCTTATCCACGAAGATCTCCTCTATTTTCAGATGATCCTTCCCCATGATATTTATCTCTTAAAGATGATGTTCATTCACAGTGATCTTATCCGTCATGTCATTATGTGCCACATCATCCACAATTGCCACGTCACTGCTGATGTGTCTTCATCACAGCCTATCCGCATATAAATTCATCAATGCATGTCCATGGACAAGTCCATCTTCCATGATCAAGCTCATTCATGATGCAGTCTCGTCGCTCCATGATTAAGTCACAAGTTACAATTCTAGTTAGTATAAAAATCTCGTGCATATTACATACCTTCGACCTGCTTTGCCGAAATTAAGTGTTTATGTGCTTCGTCGTGCTCACATGCCTTTGCGCATCCTCACAGGGTCTCTAACATACCTTTGTGCCTTCTCGCACACCTTCGAGTCTCGCATGACTTAGTTTTCCAAATCCGCGCAACCTCGCATTCGAATTTCACGTCTCGTTGAAGATTTCCGCCAATGCGCGTCTACGCATGCCCATGTGTATTAAATCTCACCTACTCTTGAGATCTTGGTCGATACTTTCCACATCCCTCGCCTACATCGCAAGTTCCTCGGGTTTTACTCGCCAACTCGCAAGATTTTGCTTTGTTACTTTCTCAACACGCCTTCCTCGTGCCGATTTGCGTGCCAAGCATTGGCCAAGGCTCGTTAATATTTGCACGATCCCGCGGTCTAGACTTAGGGGTCTAACACACTTCTTCCCCAATGATTAACTAAAATAATGCTGTGGACTACTATCAAATACGGAACGAAATTCTCTCTCTCCAAGAGAATCGAAAGACAACGTTGTAGTGGCTATTAGTGGGATAAAGTTGAATAAAACAAAAGTAGTAAACCAGTAGCATGTTACATGAACAAAGTGATTTTATTACAGAATAATGAAGTAACAACTTCCTGCCCGGCCTGAAGGTTTTACAACCTTTTATAACCTTCAGACAAGTTAACTAATTAAAAGATAAATACTGTGGCTGTTACAAGTGGTTTTGGACAGTTTATGAAAATTTTCTAGACAATTAACTGAAGAATAACGTCCTCCTTACATGCAAATCATGCATTCATATGTTGTAAATCATTTGACGTTAAACCATGCAATGTCCAACTTGTTTAGCCAATTAAAACTGTCCATCAGCACACCAATACGCAGCATATCAAGAAGCCACGTTGTTCAAAGCCATGTCAATTACGACCAGATGCATGCTGTCAAAATAATTAAATGACAATTATGTAAGTAACACCCATGTTTGTACAGCCATGCAATCCATCAGACCATGCCACGTTACCAACGCTAGAAACCATGCAACCATGCAACGTTACCAATGCTATTCACTACCGTAGCTTCACTTCCCAGCCAACTTATATTAATTAATTCTAGCCTTGATAATATATGGTTTTTGTCATCACCCATGACCAAAGGAACATTACAACTTTGCCAAAACATACGCCTGTTATGTTGCCAAAGTTGTGCAATATTGGTGTTTACCTAACACCGAAAAGGTCTCATGGGATCCCAGAATGGGTTTTATGCTACTTTGCTGTTTATCCAAATGCTTGTTGCTTCTGTTGTGATTAAATGTGTTGCAATAAGGTATATAAACTTATAGGATGGTGATGGGAGAACAAAGTAATGTATGTCTGTAAACACAAGTGATTTAGTCACAGCTGGGCAGGAACCATAACCGGTGCCCACCATTCTCAACATCATTACGCCCTTGGGAACAAGATGCATTGAAAGCAGTCAATGTTTTAGTTGTTGAAATAGTTGAGCCATCTTCCCTAGCATTAGTGTCATCACCTTTTCTCTACTTTTTCACTGCACTAGCATGGGTTGGTGTTCAGAGAGACCATTTACGAAAGCTAACGACTTCTTTTTTCACAGACAATCAAGAACAACATATTAGACATTTCCTACCCATCCGCATGTTAGTTAAGTCACAGTAAATGTACGTCCATCAACCTTGCAAAAGACAAATACAAAATAAATACATCGATGGCTAGCCACAGCAATTGTTTTTCTGCTGAATTGGCTCTCCCCTCATTTGAACCGTCCCCGTTGACTTGTCAGCTGTTGGCTGGTTACCCATTCTGCATTTGTTTTGATAACAAAATGATGAGCATGCGTACATAACCATAAAAAGAATATTTTTCTATGAAGACCCAAAAGAAAATAACAAGCTCCATCAGAATTAGAACACTGGATTGCCATATAAAGATGGCCAAACTCGTCACGAGTTCAGAACATAGCAATTATAAGAGAGAACATAGCCATGTTCCCCATACATGATAAAAGAATTGGCTGCCAAATGCTATTGCCGTGAATATTGTATGAATCTGTCTTTGTTATACAAAATATGCTTCAAATGTCTTTATGCTTTAATGACACGAGTGGTACAGTTCAATGGATATCTCAATGCTAATTTGGTCATAACCTACGAGTTATAACCAAATCTCTCAATATACATATGTACTACATTTAGGAATAAGTAAAAACTAAATCTCGCGGTCTCCTAGTGTGAAACAACTTTCACCATGTTCAATTTCTGACATGACAATTCACCAAAAGACAAATTGAAGTCCAGCTCAATCAGTAAACAAAAGTTTTCTTCCAGATTCTAACACAAAAAGCATATATAAGCAGTGATCAATCGAAGCAGAGAGAATAAAGAACTATAAAGAAAAGCAATAGGATGTAATATTGCACTTAATGCAAGGAAACATAACACATTTCCAAGTGTAACCAACTTTTCCAGATTGAACTCACTAGTAATGATGTGAATGAAGATCTTGATTGTTCGAATTCTATAAATGCAAATTGGTCACAATTAGTTTCCCCTTTTTCTATAATTACTGGAAAACCAAAAAGCTGGAACCAAATAATTGTCATACATGGGCTACAACTCCATCAATAATTGCAAACGCCAGCAGGTACGTGCAAACTAACAAGATAAGTTCTTTTACTTATGTATAGTAGAAGTGATTCAAGTTATACTTTTTCTTAATTTCGCTCGCCATGGTCAAGAAAGCCTGCTCCACATTTATGGCATCTTTAGCACTCGTCTCCAGAAATGGGATCCCAAGTTCATCTGCAAACACCTGCAATTCATTTTGGTATCGTAGATCACAATCAGCATGAATGATATAAAGTCAAATTTCACTTAACCACACTTCTCGACATTTACTGATAATTTTCTCATCTTGTTGCCATCAATCGGCGAGATTCATCAGATTGACCAGCAGTTCATTCAAAGGCAACTAAACAGCTCAAGTCGGACACATGGGTGTCCTAGTACACATGAACAATGTTCCCTGGAAGATAGAACACTGAGATACAGACTATTATCATTTAATATTTTCCCGCTTCAATTGACCTTTACCCGCCATAACGAATGGGAAAGCTTTCTCTTAAAGTGTGTACAGGCACAGGACAAATATAGCAGACAAAGAAAACGCTGAAACAAGAAACTTGTAATTGAACTAACAGCTAAGGGAAAACCATAACGTACAGAATATCAGCATAAATGGTATATGGCTAACTTAGTGTAAAAATTTATTGCACAAGCCAGCTAAGTTCACACCGATGGTTGTGCACTATGAACAAACTCAGCATAAACAATAGATGAGCATAAGTTCAGATACATAAAAGCAATAAAGCAATCAACCATAAGTAACTATACCTTTGCCGTTTGTGTGTCAACAACCTTGTTCTCAACAAGATCACATTTATTCCCAACTAACAGCTTGCATACACTATCATTTGCATATCTATCAATCTCATTAAGCCACTGCTTGACATTGTTGAAGCTCTCCATCTCAGTAACGTCATAGACTATCTGGTAAAATTTCAAAATAAATGTTACATAACTGTATTCAACAATGACTTCAAATGTGTATAAACACCTTGAGCAAGCATATAGTTTCCTGGAGTATTAAAACAGGAGAAATTTCTTAAAAGGCTAATATTTGAAATTAGGTGAAAGGGGTGACTTAATCAATGAGCAACCACATCGCAGCCTCCAATGGTGAATGGAGGAGAATGGGTAAAAATTGGTTGCACAAGGCAATTATCACCAACAGAAGTAGATCATGAGGTAGAAGGAATAGTGGAGACATTGCTTAAAAGGGACCATGACCAAACACATTAAAACCCAACTAGGCACGCATATCAGGCATAAGTAACTTTTCATCTAGTCTATAGCCTATACCTCCTTTTGACTTGACGATAGAAAGTCTATTGCCAACTACAAGTTTTTAATCCTTAAAAATGATAGTTACATCTCCTTACTATTATCCCATGAGCTCCTCTGTAATAACTGCTTGTTATAGTGCGAAATCGTTCCTGTCCAGCAGTGTCCCACTAAACAGAAAGGAAACGTAAACTGATCAATTGTAAAAAACTATAAAAAAATTATAGGCCAATATCAGCTTATGGTTAAGCAAAAGAATTATGAAAAAGAAAGGATCATGTTCTTTTCTATCATTCTTACCTCGATGGGAAAACCCAGAGAAGATATAAGACAGACTCTAAGCAAAATGTTTCCATCAAAAGACTGCTAACATTCATGTCGAGATTGGTCATGATATCTTTCATATTGGAAATTAAAAAAAAAATGCCTTCAGAAAGCTCCTTCAATACATTGAGCTTGTTATCCATATTGTAAACGTTGAAAAATCAGAAAATAGTGAGCTTTGGCACCAACATATAGATTCACAGTTGCAACACAGGCACTGTTTAGCACCTGAAATCAAATTGGTTCACTTTGTAGACAAACAATACAACAGTTTGATTACAACTGTTGCTAGAACTGACATTTCTTAGGTTCAAACACTTAGACATAACTGAAAATGAATTTGGGCAGCAATTGACAAATAGTAAAAGCACGTCTAGGGTTTGTCCTTAAACGGAAGCTGTATTATCACATGAATCTTAACATGTCATTCAAGCAAAGCATTCATATTTTGGGCTTGGGTTTATAATCTATCTCAGCCTAAAACATGATCAGATCCACTTGGTCATCTATCTAAATATATTTATATTCCTTCCCTACGAGCAATGCAAGCGAAATAAACTTTGACATTGCCAAAATCAACCATTCTTTCGACTCGTCTGCTCCAGCACTAACGAACAACCAGTGAAAGACGATGTTGTCTTGAGAAAAAGAATAGACCCAGAAACATCCCCAAATGAAGATCCCTGATACTTACAATTTGCAGCTTAATTGTCTTGCCATCCAGCTCCACAGTCCTGATTTTCTGCAAAAATCAGGAAACATTTATAACCTCCGACAGTTGCAAACAAACGCACAGAAGAGAAGCAAAGAGGCAGAGATACTCACGAAGTCTACCCCAATGGTACTAATGTAGCTGTCCACATACGAATCATCCTAAAATTTGTAAACCAGAATAGAAGTAAAAACTGACATTACAAAAAAGAATACAGTAATCGATCTTCAACCCCTAAAAGGAATTTAAAATACACAGGCTATAAATAAATGAAACATTAATGAGAACAGCATTCAACAGAAATATATATATAGAGAGAGCGCGAGAGAGAGAGTGAGCTCACAGCAAATCTTAGAAGCAGACACGATTTACCGACGGAGGAGTCTCCGATTAGCAAAAGCTTAAACAGATAATCGCTACAGAAACCCAAAAAAAAAATAAGAAAAAGGGAAATGAACTTGGAAGAAAAAAGAGAAAGAAAGAGTAGAGTTGAGTAATGAGCTTACTATTCGTTGCCCATTATTGACGACGCGAAATACAAAATTGTTGCGAGAGAGGAAGATAAAGCAAAGGAAAGCTAGGGAGAGAGATAGCAAGTGGAATTGCAATATGCAAGCAGGGCTGGCTGTACCCCCATCACGTCTCTTTCTAATACTTTCAATAAATTCACCTTTAAAATTGTCCAATCCAACTCAACCTTTAAAATCTATTTCAATTAATTTAA
Source organism: Erythroxylum densum (assembly GCA_024678245.1). Taxonomy (NCBI): domain Eukaryota; kingdom Viridiplantae; phylum Streptophyta; class Magnoliopsida; order Malpighiales; family Erythroxylaceae; genus Erythroxylum; species Erythroxylum densum. The sequence continues at coordinate 19,576,583 of JANPWT010000005.1, forward strand.
AGAAGAAAGGTCGCCAACTTCAAGACGTTGATGACTTGATTAGTAATTTTTGGCTTAATTGAGTTCACGAATTCAACGTTGATGACTTGATTAGTAACTTTTTTAGCTTAATTGAGTTCACGAATTCAAACCATTATATATATATATAGTTGTTTAAAATTAAAAATTAGAGTTTTCTTTCTTACAAAAAATTTATCTAATTTGAGTGAGGATTAATCTAAGAGTAGATGACTTAAAAATATATTCTCATAATTATAACACTCTTCAAACACCTTGTAGAAAAAAAAAAAGAAAAAAGTTTACCAAGTTACTTTTTATAATTGCCCAATTAAACTCTAATTATTTTTATCATGTTAGTACCACTAATTTTGCGGTCACTCATGAACTAATTATTGGTTTAATTTTGAGCATGTGAAGATATTTTTTAACTTAAATTTTCATTATTTTAAATTCACCTAAACTTCTCTAAAATATAAATAATGCTTAAAAATCAAACTATTTATATAAATTAACTGAAAATTTTTGAAGAAAGATTTTAAGATAAAATAAAGTAATTTTAAAATAAAATTAAAAATAATAAAAATTCCCTTTTCATGTTAATAATATTTTATTTTACTTTTAAAAAATAAAATAAAAATAGAAATGAAACTCATTCTTTTATAACCGGAAGATCACGATATAAAGAGAAGGCTACATATAATTTCTTTCTCTCGACTCTCACAAAATGGAGAGTCTTGTATATTAGGGCAACACTTTTTATTAATTTTTATAAATACAATTATAAATATAATAAAAATGAGCAATTTAGAAATATCTACTAATTGTCTTAAAAAAGCTTATAGAATATTTAGGATTTTCAAAAAAGTGAGAAAAGAGAACTAGATAGGCACTTGGGGGTTCGATTGAACTTAGAAGACATACTTAGAGAAGTGTTCAAGCTTTGGATTACAAACTAAAATAAGAGACCTAGAAAAAAGTTTAGGTATTTAAATATGAACCTCGGGAGGTATCTAGGTTTAGAGCCAAAGAAATAAGATAGAGGACTTAGAGAGGTATTTATGTGTTTAAGTATGAATTTAAAGACGTATTTAGGATTTGGATTGAAAACTAAAATGAGAGACCAACTTAAAAAGAAACCTAAAGAGGTATATAAGTTTTAGATTGAAAATTGGATATGAAACCTAGAGAGCCATATAGGAACTTATAACTAAACTGGTATACCTTTAGGAGCTTGACCTAAAAAATAGGCCTAAATAAGTACCTAGGTATTCAAAACTCAATTGGGATACCTAAAGTGTTTGAGGTTTTGACCCAATAATTGAAAACATAAACTTTAGGAGGTATTTAGATATTTTAAACTAAATTTAGATACCTAGAAACTTTGAGAAACATCTCCACATATAAAATGAAATTGGAATGCTTAGAGAATTTTGATCTAAAGTTTGAAAAGAAAGTCCTAAAGAGATGTCTATGCGTTTAAAACTAAATTGTGATACCTAGAGAAGTATCTAAGATTTTGACCCAAATTTTGAAAAGAAAGACCTAGAGAGGCATATAGACATTCAAAACTAAATTAACATTCTTAAAGAAGTGTCTCAGATCGTGACCCTAAAATTTAAAAGAGAGACCTAAAGATTTAAGATATATTTAGTTATTTAAAACTAAAATGGAATGCCTAGATAAGTAATGTATGGTTTTAACCCAAAATTTAGACATAAAGACTTAGATTGATTTCTAGTTATTTTAAACTAAATTGAGATACCTAAAGAAGTTTTTATAATTTTGACTTGAATTTTAAAAAGAGAGAGTTAAAGAGGGATCTAAACATTTAAAACTACATTACATAACCTAAAGAAGTATCTAGGATTTTGACCTGCAATTTTGAAAGAAAAAGGAAGGCATCTAGGAAATTAAATCTAAATTAGGATTCTTAGAGAAAAGCATAAGGTTTTAACTTGAAATTCTAAAAGACAGTTACGAAGAGATATCTAGCAATTTAAAACTACATTGAGTTACCAAAAGAAGTGTATAGGAATTTAATCCAAAATTCAAATAGAGAAATCTAGAGATGTATATAGGCATTCAAAACAAAATTAGAATACCTAGAGATGCATCTATGAATTTGACTCAAAATTAGAATACCTAGATGTCATACCCACATATCCCCTGGAAGGATATATGAATGCTACACAAAACAGTACAAACAAACCAAAGCAGACAAAAACTTCCAATAAACAATTCAGGCAAACATACATTAAAATACATAGTACTTAACACAAACTCACTGAAAAATCCAAACCAAACAGAAGTATCGTTGTTACAAACTTACAAATAAATTCACATATACATATCATATACAAGCCCAAAAGTCAAACAAAATATTTTACATTATTTTCAAAACAACACTCAGGCTTCATTGGCTATTATGGTTGTCTCATCCCAGTCTTTATAAACGTCACTCAAAACCTACACGGGGCAAATCCACCGTGCTAAGTATATAGCTTAGTGAGTAATAACTAAACTATGCAAATATTGATATCAAATCATATTGAAACAAGTTATAACATAAGCATACATTAGAGATTGTCTTAACGAACAATTTAGACATATTGAATCTTTTGTTGAATAGTTTACATAAATAACCGAACTGAATATCAAAAGAAGACATAATCCCTTCAGATCCAAATGTAATAGATCATAACATAATTTTTTTAATATCAAAACCAAACGTATATCAAAATACAAAACCAAATGATTGCTAATCCGTCAACAGCAGTAGGAAACGGGACTTATACAGGAGATACCATATTTGGTATCATGTCACAGGAGAGACTTACGTCTCAATAACAGGAGACATCGAAGTGTCGTTAATAAGAGACACTGAAATGTCACAGGAGCAGATGCAGAACCTTTTAGACATGCCTATTTACCCACGACTAGGACTTAATAGTTTCAAAAACATAACAGATTTATATATTCAACAACTCAGACATTCTCAAATCGATACACTCATATAGCATATGTCAAATCAATTCAGTATCAGACAAAACAAATGAAGATGAAGTATCTTAAATTACTCATAATTGCTCATTTAACTGAATAAGCC
>JANPWT010000005.1:19617519-19628298 GCA_024678245.1 Erythroxylum densum
CATCGGTTTAATGAATTGAAGGTATAGTCATTACGTATAATAATAAAGCTCTATCCTTCGTTTTTTTTTAAATAAAAGTCCACCCTGTCAAATAAACTGTCTTTTTGATGCAACTTACTTGTCCCCCTCTCTTTCCCTTCTTAGTGCTTTTTCGTGCTTTTCTTTATTTCTTTTCATTCTCATATATGTTTCTTCAACAAATTTGTTTATAGTTTCATATGTTAGCTTTGAATTTTCTAGTTTCTTTGATGATCTTCTTGGGTGAGTATTTCCTTCACTCTCCAGTGACTTGAACTCTTTACCTTGTTTCTAGCCGGAATAGGGGTTCCCATACTACATTTTAGGCGTAAGATACCAATCTGTATATTGACTTGTAAGTCTCGATTGTCCTCTTTGCTCGGAAGGAATAGAAACGTTGTTTTATCGAAAAAGAAAAAGAACAGCTACAATATAACAGAGCAAGTGTTTTGGACCAAACATTTCATACGCTTTTGCAGACCTCTCAATCTTTCCACATTTAACTGAGCTGTAACTATCAGCTTATACAATATTGTGGCATCTCCTGTATAACCAGGGAGACATCATTTGTTCTCACTGACCGATCAACCTGGCCACCAAATGAATCGACGCTCAAATAAACAGCTCACTGGACTGGAGCAAGTAGTTACACTCTTATAAAACAGGCTCCATCATTTATGCATCCAAAGTTAGCGAGAAGAAACAATATGAGAACTAAAGGAATAAATGAACATACAAACCCTAGCATTACAAATAAAAGTTGACCTACTTAATTTCAGGATTCTAGTTAAACACACTAAAAAACATAGTGTATTAAGCTGTAAAATAGTGACGTGTAGTAGAAGAAAGGAAATCAATTGTTTCTTTCAATAGCCCCCACCGAATTAGGAGCGGTCGAGCCAGTGGATTCAATTGTTAAATGACCAAATAAAACATGTGCTCAGTCACACAAGTACGTGATCGAGTAGTAAATTGCAACGTCCATACTTTTTAACATTTCATCCCAATCATGTTCAGAAGAAAGCTGGGACTATACAAGAACTTCAACAATCCAAGTGGACATGCAAAAGAACTTGCCCTTTACTGGTGGCACTAATTTTAACCCGTAAAGATGAAAAATGGACACCGAAATAACCTTCTAACCACCAATCCTTTAAATCATCCAAATCATTTGCATCCATTCACAACATGTACCAGCTCTTTAATGCATTCTGATCCTTCCTACCCTCTTCCCGTTTATCACTTATGTATCTTCACCTACCTTTCCTTTCAATGGTAAAGTAAGAGGCGAGGAAATGTTTCTACTGATCTGCTTCTAATTCTTCATCAGATAATACCACAGTCAATAATGAATACTTAACTCGTAGAGAAATCCTCCCCTTCTCAACAACTAGTCTTGCCCCAGAAACTACCCAATACCCAGGAGTATCTTGAGGCCCTCTTGTCATTTCTGCTGTGTCAACCAATTTCAAAAGTTTAGGAGCTTGAACAGGCACTGGAGGGCCTCCGGGATAGACTGCTGAATTTATGTTCACGTCACCTGGCCTTGGAGGTGGCTTCTGAACCGATGTGAAGTGATGACTGATTAAAGTTGATATCAGACCAGACTTGGGAGCCAAGCCTGGGGAACCTTCCCACTCTGGATGCTTTACAACTGTAGCTCCTATAACGGTTGAGAAACGAAGACGCAAAAAGAGAACATTTCTAAACCCTGAATTCTCAACATGTAACTGCGCTCCAGTTACTATAGAAAGATCCTCATCAGACTCAACAGGTGCAGTGCAGACATGAGAAAAATGCTTCCATTGTACTTTCTCATAGTATTTTCGATCATAAGAATCCGGACGGAAATTTCCATGTGGATCATCTTCAAGTTGGAAGATTTTTGGAAGAGAAGAAAGATGCTGCAAGTGAATAGCTAACCGATTGCTCCTTTTACCTTCTAGATAAAGCCGAAGGCCAGTGACTGGCCTCTTACCCACATCAACCTGTTGCAGAATTTATGGATAATAAAGAAGCAGATCTCCAGTGTTGGAAGAAAACTACAAACAGAAGCCCCATTGGAGGCACAGCAGTTTGGCATTTCAAGCATCAGTATCAACTTTTGGAGAACAGAAAATTAGAGCCTAACACCCAACATTTTCCTGTCTTCTGAATGTCTATAATGAAGAAAATAATGATGGAAACTTTGATAAAGTCATGTCCTATCTCATTTGCTAAAGTAAAGATGTATACTAGTAAACAAAACTAGGCTAATACAGATGGATGGGAGACAAAAAAGATTATCATATCTGTCTGACCATTCAAATGTGTTTTTAGTAAAAAGAATAGAAACTAACTTTGGTTTATATCATCCCATTTAACAATATAAGGAACAATTCCTAGCTAAGCACTATTTCAAACAAATGATGAGAATAAGCAGGAAAAAGCATTAGGGAATTACAGCTAAAAAGGATTAATAAAGCCAATGAGAACAGAGAATTAATTTAGAAAGACAAAAAACTTTACCGGTATAGTGTTGACAAAGAGTTTGGGTCCCATGAGACTGAACTGTAAACATGCTGTATTTTTTTGTTTTCTTTGTGGACCAAGGGGAAGTTCACTAAATACTGGTGCCCACTGCCGTGGGAGCTGAAATTCAAAAAACTGATGTAGTTCTTCAATGGGGGGCTTGTCTGCTTGAAATAAAGGGATGAAAGATACCAGGAAAGTTAAAATTATCTTGCAATACATGATTAAAGTTTAGTACAACATAGGTCACAGTCAATATAGATGTGAAATTGAGAGAATTGTGAATGGGTTAATCTCAAATATCAAGAATCTACTATAAACATGAAATTTAAAAGAGAAACAAACACAAGCCTTGTTGTATACATGTACATTCTCAACAATATAAAAGCCAAATTGAATGAAATACCAACAAAGGGGATTTTCTGGATTAGTAAATTGAGAACTCAACGGTCTAAAAGAGAACTTCAGTATACTGGTCCAACTTATGACCAGATAACTGGTCATAGAAGGTTCGCAACCCAAATTAAGGAGAGTTGTAAATAAGTTCATAACCAAGCAGAATATATAGTTAGAAAACAACTTACCAGGTTCATAAATAGTCATGTAGTTGACTATAACTGTTTTATTATATTTGGCTGAGTTGATTTGTTGACACAAGCTTTTTCATTAAGGAGCATATAGATTGTTCAAACAACATAAATCTTTGTTTAGTGTCGAAGAAATAAGGGATTGATTGTCCCAGAGCACAAATTTTTATATAATTCAACAAGATCCAAATCTCATACAGAATTCACTCACATCTTAGGTAGAGATTTATCGCATGACTCAAGAATCCACAGCCTGGAACTCCATTTAACAAAGAGGTAATTGGGATAAAGGACATTGAGATCACATCAGGCTCATACTGAACAGTGTGTAACCACTCACTATGGGAAAGGTGTCCATTATCACTTCCACCTCTCCTCCTGTAAATTCTCACAAGATCCTGCCAGTGTAGTAGTTAAAACGTTGGCTATGATCTTGATATGAAAATTCAAATGAGAACTTCAAAACCCTTCAGGGGTCTTTGACAATGGTATTAGTAAATATCAACAATGTCAAAGTAAAAGCATCTTTGAAAACTACTAACATGACAAGGATACCTCTTTGTGAGAATAGGAACTTGGACTGGTATTGGCAAACCAGAGATGTTCCCTGTTTTCAACCTAAAGCAAAAGTGATCAGATAGGAAACATAAGAAAGATTTAAGCTAAGGGTTCTCTCTCCTACTTTTATTTTAGGCCTACACAAATAATTTACAGTCCATCACAACTTAACCTAAATTATAGATTTTGATTTATGATGGTGACTAAATTTATTTAGGTGATAAATAAACAACAACATCCAGCAAAAATCCCCCTGAAACGCGGGGTCTAGGGAAATTCAGTTCTACCTGGTAGACAGGTAGTTTCCAATACCTAAGTAATAAATAAGTACTTTAAAACAAGTATAATTTCAAATTCAGTTGAAATATGTAATTTGATTAAAATAATTACTGCTTTTAACAGCACAATATATAACATAAAAGTCACAAAGTTCTTAGTTCTTTCTTTTCCAATTAGCAACTAATTTCACAAGTCAAAAACTATCAAAATGATACAATAGCTTGTTATCCTAATTTATCCATTTCTACATCAAAATCTAGCATCCAAAAGTTTGTCACAATACCCTGTTACTTTGGTACTGATCAGAAGGCATGCCATACTGCTCATTAGTATCTGCAAACCTCTTATCTGCAATTTCTTTCAGCCGTTTCTGCACTTCAGCAGGTTGGAGATTTGATGAATGTTGCTGCTTCATATGTATTACATCCTTCCCACCCATCTTCAGACCAACAATAATATGTGTCCCAAATGACTCAATAAACCTGAAAGAATAATCATGCAGCACAATTTCAATCAAATTTGAAATCCTAAGAATATATTTTGTCTAAGCAAGAAAATTATTGCAAGGAGGATGAAGAAGCACTAATATGCTTACTTCAGCTCATTTAAGTAAATTTGCTAGCATAACAGATTTAAAGTTGCTTTGATAATCCAACCATGTTTGAGTAAGTTTACTTTGACCTATTTAAGCTAAGGATTAGTTTGCTTAGGCTTTCTCCATATGCTAAAATGTGAAGTTATGTTGTTTTATTAGAAGCATAAGCAACAGATAATTGTTAGAATATTCTCGACATTGATTAGTCGAATTTTATTGGAGTCAACATCTGATCCAAGTACTATACCCATCCAATAGCCATTTGTTTGAATGATTTCCTAATATGATATTTAAAGCCTTTATGCTAGTGAACTCATGCGATTTTCATCTTCTACTACAGTTAATTTCCAGGATCAAGAAAATGTGTAATTTCCCCTTATACCTGACCCAATTCTAGCCTAATAACTTCTGCCTCTAGGTTGAATAGTTTCTTGAATTGTGTCAGAGATTTTATAACCAATGATTCTCAAAGCTCAAGTTACAAGATCATCATCTACCATAGTTTACACACAAGGCATGCCCGATATTTTCTAATTCACACTTTTAGGCCAACAGGCATCATTCTAATTGAGCATTTTAAAGTTAGCAGATGATCTAATCTAGGTCTTAACCAAATAACATAAACATTTGGATTAAATGGTATTGGCATTCTTCAAGAGTTACATTTTTTACTCTATTTTATTTTTCCTTTTTTAATTAGGTTATAAGCAAAAATCGATAATTTCAATTTCTTGCGTTAGAAATGAGGATTTCAAATAGAAGTTCGACTCATTTGGATACACATACACACACACCAATTTACACAACCACGTTTGAAGAAAGGTTCAAATATGCGTGCTCCATTCTGATAGACAAATGCAAGCTTGACTGCTAATTCAAGGCTCATTTAATTTTGTCCAGCCTCAACATCCAAAATACAGCCAGAGTTCAAGAATCCTTTGTCCTATTCAATACGGATCACATATAAAGATGTTGAAGTAGATACACAAAGATGTAAATAATATATGTTGCACTGTTTTACTAGAGTAACCATATGCATACATAGTCATTAATAAAGAATTTGACCTTAATGTCTGTTCTGCTTCAGCTAAAGTATAAAGGCCCAAAGGAAACTAAACATTGGGTAAGCTAAAGATCAATTGCTCCATTGAAAATAATTCTTAAATTACTGAAGCCCTATTGTACGAATGGAGCCACAAGCATCACTTACTTTGCTAATGCAGCAGGATCCCATGAAGATGGAACAGCCTTCTTAACATGATCACAAAGTACCATCTGAGACTTCTCTAAGGCAACTGTATAAAGTGTGATAAATATGCCATCAAAAGCAAGGGTTTTGGTGTTTGCTGCATCTTTTTGCCAGCAACCAGAGTACTCAAACATCGCATTGAACAGGCCTGATGGAATTTTTCCAGTCAATGACATTTCCTGGTTGAACTGCTCTGACATCTGAAAGAAAGGTAAAGAAAATAAAATGAAGGAAAGGAGAAAGATAATGAGAGCTTTAAAGGAAAAAGTGCTCCTTCAAACATCAAAGCCAGTATCTTAGACAGTATGGAAGAATGAGACTTCTTGGAAAATAGTCAACAAAATGACATGCTGAAAGAACCCTTACTCCCATGAAATTAGATGTTAATATCCAACCTCTGCAAATGATACTATTATTAACAGACAGGGATAATCGCTATGATCATAGTTGTAATGGGAAGTTGTTAGAAAAAAGCACAGTGAAGGGAAAAAAAATTAATGCCATTAAGCTTCCATATCTCCTCAGAAAATAAGTGCACACAAAGAATGTTTGACAACAATCAATTGACAACCACTAAACAACAAGAAAGCAATCATTATGAAGTAACTGCAAGTACCTGGTGGAAGGAAAGAACATCGGACCTAAACCGTATTCGCTCCCCTTTGTCACATTTTATAGATTTGGAAACATTTGGGATGCATATCCCACCTGGTAATACAACCTCTCGGCCTGTTTCCTCATCAATCTCAATTAACCGGGACTCCTTTGGATCCCCCTTGCAGCACTTCAACCGCAGATCAGATGCTATATCATAACCACGTCCTATGGACCCAATTGCAATTTCAGCTGCCTTAGGAGCTGCAAGTTTGAGTGCCATTGCTCGTCACATAACGGCAGTTTATGATAACCAGGAACAAGGCCTACACATGATATATCAGAAAACACAAAGTTTCAGCTCATCTAATCAACCCGGATATGCAATATCTAAAGAGCACACATTCTTAGCTCAAATGAGGCCGAATAACTCATTCTGGTTCAAAGAAGCAATACATATCCTCAAGCAGTCAACAGATATCAATTTTCGAATCGTAACTTAATTCACCATCCAGGTGTCAATAATCAAGCTAAAACCGACAAAAGCAGATACATGTCTGACTCAAAAAGAGAATCAGACATAACTATAGATGCTTATTAAAAACTGAAGGAAGGCAAGTGTCACCAAGGGCTAAACGATTCAAATAAGTTCTTTTAAATCACTTTGAACTGTGAAAAGTTGAAACAAGGCAATCAAAAAATAAAAACCCAGATCTAAGTTGCCCGCATGATCAAATACATTTATATTCGGGTCAGAATGAAGCAAACTTCATACATTTCCTAGGGAATGGAAACAGCAACTTTCCCAATAACCTCTCCCGAGTCAGCCTCAAACTGCATTAAAATTAAATCTTTAGAGAAGCTCAAAAACCAGCTCTTTTCATCCAAAGGAGAAAGCTTTCAATCGCAGGACTCCACTTGGGCCGCTATAAATTGTAGAATCGGATTCTCGAGAAAATGATAGAAAGCAAAGAAAGAGAGAGATATAATTCTTGTGTGTTGATTTTGCGATAACAAACGAAGAAAGTTAGAGAGAGAGAGAGAAGCCCTAAGACAAGATGGAAATTTAATATTTTAATTAAACAATAATGATACAAACTACAGAGATAGAGATTTGACCAGAAAGGAAGGAGGAGACTAAGGCAAAGAGATTCCACTAGCTGTAGGTTTTGCTCCTCCCTTGTTTTGTCCTGTGAAGGGATGGATACAAGGACTTTTAACATTTTTTCTCTCAGCGAACGCAAAATAAGTTCTTCAATTAACTACACTGACAAGCAATTAATTATGTTTGCCAAACAAAACAGTGAAATTTTAATTTTGATAAAACAGAATCATCTATCATAAGGTTAATTGTCTTAGAAAGGGTTATTGTTTAGTCTCTCAGTTGAAACTTCCACTTTCCTCGCGCCCCTCCGCATTTTGTTATGTAATATGTAAGCGTAACAATGCAATTTTTGCCATATCTGCATTTTGTTATTGACATATCCATTGTTGTTTTGTTTAGCAATCCTATCGTGTTATGGACTTTATTTCCTACTTATCATAGGACTTAAATGTGTTAAGATTTAAGAAAGAGCCAAAAGACTTGATTCTCGTTTATTTCAATAGTTGAATATATACACGATTGAATATGCTATATATAGGAAAATCCTATGTCTAAGTTAATGAATTCCTGCAATCAAGGAATATGCAGAGAACCGTTGGAGATAAGCATTTGACTTTCATATAAGGGAAGTCGACGATAATGGCTGTGATGCTTCAGGAATCTCATCACTCCCCCTCAAGTTGGAGAATGTAGGTCGACACGCCGAACTTGCTAACGATTCGAAGGAATGCTTCTTTGCCAAGAGGTTTAGTGAAAATATTGGAAAGTTGAGAAGATGACGGGATAAATGAAGGAGTAATCAAACCAACTTGTATCTTTTCACGTATGAGACGACAGTCCAGCTCGATATGTTTAGTACGCTCGTAAAAAACTGGGTTAGTTGCGATGTGTAAGGCAGCTTGGTTGTCGCAGAATAATGTGGCAGCTTGTGGGTGATCGATGCCAAGGTCATGAAGGAGATATTTTAGCCATTGAATCTCGCATGAAGTTTGGGTCATGGCGCGATATTCAGCTTCAGCAGATGATCGAGAGATGGTGACATACTGACATGTTTCTTGCTTTTCCATGAGATAGGAGAGGAGTCAAGGGAGACACAATAACCTGTGGTAGAACGCCTAGTTATTGGATAGCTTGCCTAATCTGAGTCACAATAGGCAATTAGTTGGAGAGAGCTAGAAGCAGACAATAAAAGAAAGATGTGAGACATGTCAATAAATCAAAATTGAAACTTTAGCCCCATCTATACTTCTACATCCACTACCCATCCTATACTAAGTATAAGAAGACATTACCCTTAATTTTATAGAAGGACTACCATCCTCATAAAAGAAAGAAGCAATAATGGCAATTATAGATAGACTTAGCAAATCAATCCATTTTTTGCCACTGGTTCACCCGTTCATAACAAAAATAATGGTCAAACACTTCTTTATCATCATCATCAAATTCCACAAGTTGTCTTAAACAATTATAAGTGACTAAAACCCTTTCTTTTTCAGTATGTTCACAAAGGAATTTTGTCAAATGTCTAGAACCAAGCCATAATTTAGTACCACCTTCTATTTGCAAATTGAAGTTAAAATGGAGGTAGTTAGTGGATTTTTTGAGTAGTATCCATGTTGCTTCATTCATCAATGGCCATGCAAATGGTGTTCATATTTACCTTAGACTGAGTATAGTACTAAATTCTATACTTCCACTAGGATGAACCCTTTCTAAACTCTATATGGCAGGCATCCTCCCCCTATTCCTCTGTACCAATTAGGGGTTAAGTAATAGATGGAGTTGAAAACTTTGTTCACTAAAGATAAAGTGTTGTAACAAATTAAATAAATTTACAATTGTCCGATAATCAAATGATGCAAATAGTAGACAAGAAGAGAAAGGATGTCTCCTTTGTAATAGATTATATGATGTTTCTTAAATTACATTCGTATTAGCAATAAAGTCTACAAACATGCACATCAAAAGCTAAAAACTCATTTTTATGGTTTCTATGTAATCTTAAAAATTTGTCTTGAACTAAAAACGTTGATAAATTCAAAATAATTAGTAGTTGGTGGAAAAAGCATAAAGTATTATGCCAACTAAGAGACTATTTAGGATATTAGTTAGCATCACTTTCTCTTTGTAATTCTTCTGATTTTTATAAGATATTTGCTATTTTTTTAGGTTGGAATGTTGAACACATATCTATAAAATCATTTGAGTTGCTAACAAAAAATCATCATTAAGGGGGCGCTTGGTTTGAAGGTTTGGGAATGAAGAAATGAAATAATTGTGTCCGAGTGAACACCTTTTAATTAGACAATTATTATTTTATTATATATTTTATTGCTTGTTCTTTCACCATGTTTAATTTTTTCTCTCTCAAACTTATATTTATAATATTCATACTAACACCTCCACTAATGAAATTTCTATTAGTTAGTTTCCATTTTTTATGGGTTTGGTAAATTAAATTACAAAAATATTTATTTAAATATGAATAACAAAATCACATCCAACTAAACATTTATTCTTTATATGTTTCTTTTACAGACAAGCGTAGCGTAAAAAAAAAAGATTAAAAACACTCTACTACTATAAGATATCAAATAGTTTATTTATTAATATAGGGAATGTTAGGTCATATAAAGGATTTTCTAGCGTACATGTCATTTATCCTTTCTTTCTTCAGAAACAGGTCACCTTCTTATATATACCATGATCTATCTTTATCATATTTTAGTGCTTTGTCCTTTTCCTGCTTTGATTGGCATGGAGCCAACCATTACTTTAGTGATTATGCTATAAGAACGATCAAGACCATGCAAAAGAAATAAAGCTCTCGTAACAAGAGCATTATTTAACCATAAGTTCTTTTGCAATATAAAATATACAATAGCTTATGCCATAATTTATATTTTCTGCTTATGCCATTATTTAAAAATATTTCTCGATTAATGCATGAATTTTTAGAATAATATTTAATGAAAAAGTAAAAATATAAATGATGGCTTGTTCTTTCTTTTAACATTTTTCAAGTATGATCCTAAATTTATCTCATTGTAAGATTTAAAAAGTTTACTTAAACTTCATGAGAGATATTTTTAAAATCAAAATAATAAGAAAAAATTTATTAGGTTTAATAGTTTTGAAACTATTGTTACTCTTAAAAAAGGAAACTTAACATTTCTCTTGTTAACTCTATTCGAGTTATTTTTTTATTTTTATATGAAAGCTCTTATTTAATATAACACAATTTGGCTTAAGAATAAAAATAAAATATATACCATCTGAA
>JANPWT010000005.1:19675375-19698954 GCA_024678245.1 Erythroxylum densum
TTATGAAAGTTATCTGATTTTATAATACTAGTCATAACTATTTAAAATATTATTAAAATAATCAAACTTCTAATTTGTTACACAACAAGTACACCATTAATCATATGAATAACAATGTTGATGTAATCCTCTATACAAGTAAGACCCTTTGAAATATTATTAAAATAATCAAACTTCTAATTTGTTACATAACGAGTACACCATTAATCATATGATTAATAATGTTGATGTAATCCTCTATACAAGTAAGACCCTTTGACATTTAACCTTTTATTTAGATAAGGTTTTGATTGAAAATTATTAAAGTATCAAAGGTTAAATAAAAAGGATTTGGTGGGGAAGTTTGAGAGAGACTAAGGATTTTAGCTATATTGGGTAGATAAATTTTTAAAAATAATTTCAATTTATAAATATTTGTCAAATGAGATTGTTAACATGCAAATGCCTCTAGTTATGTGGCACTACAAGGTTTACAGTAGGCTAATTTTGTAACAAATTAGAAGTTTAAATATTTTATTTCTATTTTGAGTATAACAAAATTAAATAAAGCTCAACATTTTAAATATAATTTAACCTATATATAATTGGAACTCCATTATGGGATGTTTAATGATCATATCAAAAGAAATAGAAATATTGTTCTTTGACAATATATTCATAAAAGAAAAGAATAGAAAAGCATGAGAGACTAAAGAAGGAAAACGATCATTTACCGATTGTTTGGAAGAAAAAAGATGTACATAAAAAAGATATATTTATGTATACATGAGCTTTTATTATAAGGAAACTTTTGATATTTTAATTTTTAATTTTAGAAATTATTAAAATTAATTCAAACCTTATTTTTGATATTTTAATTCTTGAACTCTCATTTTTAATAAAGATCAATGTTAACTTAGGTAACATAACTTGGAAGATAGACTATTTAATTAATTTATAAGATACATGACTTTAATATAAAGATTGATATAGGTCCATATTAATCTGATTGTCAAATAACCCCTTTATTAATTTTGCATTAGACTAATCTTAAAAGGTTATCATCTACATACGAAACTCCACTATACCAAGTCAATTGCTGCCACCTTCACACAAGTGCTAAACCGCAAATTGCCATCTTCACCATTAAGAGAAAATAGTAATCAAGCCATCATCTCATAGTTCACCTTACTAATTTCCCACTATTGCAACAATATTTCATTTGACCATTCTTTAGTGAATACATTAATTGCTTATGTTGTCACCTTATTCTTCATGACATAGGTGATCACCTAGCTTCTCCAAACTATCATTATCAGCTACCAAGTTGTTGAGGTTATTAGTTATTAAGTGAAGTGCTCAATACTAATTCTTTGCTTTTTATAGCCACGGAAATCTTTGCAAGGATACAGAGAAACATCACTATGATCTCATGAAGAGGAGATGTGGCCTTTTTTTAATTTTTGTCTTATTAGTCACCTTCTTCAATAATAGCTCCACTAATGTAACCAAATAAACATCTTCTTTAGTAGCCCATAATCATCGATCATCACAAAATAACATGCATATAGATGGTATAGGTCTTTATCCTATAGCATTAGCCATTGCAAGGAGAATAAAAACTAGAATAATTATAGTCGTTTTATTGTAGCAATTAGGAGTAGGACAATCAGAATTAGCTTCAAAATTCAAAGATATTATGCTTCCAAACTTTAACATCTTAATTCTTGTTTTGTAATTGTTTTGTTTATTTTTTATGTTTTCATCATCTTACATAGCCAAGATTTTTCTAAGTACACGCGTCACAAAACTGAGAAAGTAGAAAAAATTGAATACATGATGTAGAGAAATAAAGAAATCGAGAAGGATTTCTTTGTATTTCTATACATTTCAACTATTATAGAAGTTAGCCATTTACACTTGCTTTTGGTTATAAAATTAATAGAATATCCTCAATATCTGCTAATTGTATTCCTAAATATATTCTAGTCAAATCCTTGAATATATATTATGATTCATTTATAGAAATATGAACATCCCTCGTTAAACTCAAGGTGGTAAAGAATTGCACATCTTAAGTTTGGAAACAAGTTCTTGAAATTACTAAGATAGGTGTAACTTAGTGAAAATGCATGTGATTTAAGATTGTGATGAATTAAGGAAAAGTTAGATAGTACTTTGAAGAACATGATGTTACACTAGGTGATAATCATATCAATATGTTGGGTACCCCTATAGAAGACATGATTTAGAGCAAGTTTTATGAAACTATATTTATCATAGAAAAGAGGAGACAGAAGAAGAGGGAATACTTATATCTCAAAGTAACCAATGTAGTTATCGGAGCTCAGAGGTGGTGTCGAAAAGAGATCAATATTATGATTCTGTGCTAGAGCAAGAGGTAACTATTTATTCCTTAATTTGCCATGAAATTAGAGATATGCCAAAAAAGAAACAACTACTAATAGTATAACAATGATCACCTGGATATTTAGTACAATCAACAATAGAGTGTGCTCGATATCTAATATAAATGAATAGAATAAACAAAAATTTTGAAAAAGAGTACCTCTAATGTACCAAAATATATGAAGCTTACCATATAAGTAAGTGGTTTGAGGTGTTGATATAAATTGATTGATGATGAAAACAACATGTAAACGAAAGATATATAAGACTGCTAACTTATTAACAGTAAATAGTGTCATTATTGACAAAAAGTCTCATTAATAGGAGAAAGATGAACTAGGTTTAAGTAAAATGCTAGAAGCCATATTATTAGTGGTACTAATATCAGAGATGAAATTGATGACTTGTTTTACATATGATAAATGAAAACCAGAATCATCATATAAAACTTTTAAGACCTAAAAAATAACTCAAATTATCCAAATATTTAATCTCAAAATGTTTATTTAGAAAATATTTGAACATTGGAGATATCATGAGTATCATCTCCAGTGATTATCATGTCAACGACATAGAGGAAAAGAAGAATGTAAAATTGAACTATTTTGTAAAGTAATAAGCCATAATCATAAGGACTAGATTGAAAACCCAGAGGCCCATTGGTGTAGCTAAATTTGGCAAAACAGAATTGAGCAACTTGTTTCATTTTATACAAGGGTGTGTAAAGATGATAATTCTTATTATCATAATTAGGTTTATATTACATACATGTATTATTTACAGGATCACTATTGAGGAAGAGATTCCCGATATCCATATAGAATAATGGTCAGCAATTACTAGCAGCAATTATAATGAGATTATAGATTGAGGTTAAATAATCTACATGAGCAAAATCTTCCTTATTATCAATATCATACTATTAAAAATAAGTTAGACTTTGTATCATTTAGTCGAGTCGTCAACCTTAGGTTTTGATTTCATAAATCCATTTGCAACTAACAATAGACTTGCCTAAAGGTTAATTAACCATGTCCTAAGTATGTAGACTAGTAACGTTCTATAATTCTTTTACCATTACTTTTTTCCAAAGAGGATTAGAGATTGCCTAGCAATAGTTACAAGGTTCATATAGAGAGAAAAAATGAACTAAATATGAAAATCTCAAAGACAAACATAAGGATAACTTGCAAGATCTGTATGACAAGGAATAAGATAAAAAGTAAGAGGTTCTAATAAGTGTGTAGACAGAGAAAGATCATTTCAAGTAGCTGATAAATCCACAACTAGTAGAGATATATTAGAATTAGATCTAGACTATAATGAACCATTAGAACTGTTAGAGAATAATTCTATAAGAGAAGTGTAAAAAAAATGAAATGGTGGGATCAAAGAAAAATTGACGAGAAGGTTCATTGACTTGGCACATTGAAAGAGTGAAAAAAACCTATATTCTTAGGTCATATGCCAAAAGAGACGTAGTGTTTGAGATAAGGGATCCTAACACTTATAAATTTATGTTTTAACCTATACCTTAAGGTGCAATATAATCATGTTCATAGTTCTACTTTGATAAATTTATTTAGTTAGAGAGGAAAAAAAAGCTACTAAAGACTTTAAAATTTTTGTAGTTAGGAGCATAATTATACAAGTGTTCATAATGAGAGATATTACCTACAGTAGGAATAGGAATAGGAATATGATTAATAGTATAGACAATATTAATAATAACTTCTTTATAATTTTTTGGATAATAAAAAGAGATTTAAAGAGATCAAATAGTATCAAGAATGTGTTTATGATTTCATTTAACCCTACCCTTATGTTGAGAGGTACTCGGACAATATCTTTAGATAACAGTTCCTTATTGATCAAAAAGACAGATGAAAGATTTATCTTTATATTCTATTGTTAGTAGTATACACAAATTTTAATTTATAAGAAAACTAATTCTAAATCATTTTTCAAAAATAAAAATAAACAAAAAATAATTCATACCTATAATAGAAGATAAGTCCATATATATCTAGAGAAATAATTAAAAAAGATTACATAATATTACAAATCACCTATAGTTTCATGAGTAGCAAAATTAAATCAAAGAGTATCAAAGAAGCAAAATCTCTATTAAGAAAAGTTAAAATATGACTTTTAGAATGTTGATAGGAAATGTATTCAAAATTTACAAACTTGACCTAAACTAAAGAACTATTATAAATTATAAATGTAAGGCTAAGATTGGAAATAATAAAAAGAGAGTGCCATATTTTTATATGTAATAACACCAATAACAAGTTTGGATGGAAGGTGAATAACAGTGTGTGCAAACTGTCATCCAAACTTACACTATGTTGTAAAGAACTTTCTTATTTATGGATCTTATATAGTGCAACCACGTCGCAAAAAGGCATGTTAATACAAAATTAATATAATTTTTCAATAGAGATGAGATTTAAGTAAAATTTTAGAATCAGAAAAGTATTAGATAAATACAACTTAGGTGTTTTAATAATGGTTATACTTTGAACTTGATTTTTAGATTTATTCGTGGACACATATGAAACATAAGAATTTGTTAAGGAATCGTATATAGAGGTGTTAAAGGTCATGTAGTTTTGAAAAGCAGAGTCAAAGTAACATGATGAGAGATTACCTGATGTAATAAATAAAATTACAGAAAAACCAATATTAGAATATGTTTGAAGTTATTAAGGAAGGGCATAAAGATCTTTCAAAGAGAATTTGGGAGATGTACTCTCTATTAAATCCTTTTGGTAGCAACAATATTAGTAGTAGGTTGACAGGAATTGGAAAAGTTACCCTATCTAAAATTTTATTAGGGTCATTTTCTATAATCAAAGATGTATTGGCCTTTTTTTTGCAATAATTGTGAAATAACTTATGAGACTTCTTAGTAGAAGTATGATAAGATAAAGTCTAAGTAGAAAAATTACATTAATTGATGGAGCTGATTTTTCCATTTAAATAGTATAAAGTTAGGTCTCATACATGATTAATTCTTTAATCGTGGTGTCAAAGTTTATAAGAGAATGCGAGTTATAGATGGACTCAAACTAATCTCTAAAAGTCATCAACGTATACTAAATATGTTATCAATTATAAAGATCAATATAAATTGTGGTAGTTTAAGCATTAGGCCATGCAAAATCTCCAAGTTTCAACATGTCTTAAAAAACTTGTAATCTAAATACATAACTATAGACAGTTAGGCCAGGAGGCTATTTCTTATAATGAATTCATTTATAAAGCTAAAATTGATTGATATCATCATATATAGAATAATGATTTTTAGAAAGTTCTGTATCTCTATAGTATTATCAAATTGTCTAAAATTGAGATTGATTACTTTGACATAGTTATTATGAATCTAAGTTAAGATTTGATGATTCATATCATCCTAAGTTATTAAATCTTCTATGAATATAGTTTCTACTTCATACGTCCTTTGATTAGGTTTGGGTATTTCCCTAAATAATTTGTCGAAGAAGTCTACATTTAAGAAGCTTTTTCTTTAATGGATCTTCCTTTCACTTACTGAACACCTACCTAATCTACACCTTTTTAATTAGAGGCTTGAAAGTCAATAGGATGAGGCTCGCTGATAGGAAAGGTAAGGGCTTTTTTAACTGCCTAATTTTGACTTATTGTTTAAATGAATCCCATGGCAGTAGTCCTTAGAAATGATCAAACAAAAATTCTTATGCCCGTAATTCTTCATCCACCAATGCAGAAAAATGCTCCAATTTTCCATTCTCATATGAGACTAAAAAGTTTATTAGAAAGAGGTCAACATAAAGTGATTCATCATGCTCAAATATGAGTAGATCGTTCCTTAGGGAGAAAAGGATCGAACCATTTCTTCTGACTCTTTTTCAAATTTCATAATTGTTGTTTAATCATATATTTTATTACAAATCTATGATTTATAGTATCATTTCCTATTTGATCTCTTAGAATTTCATAGTTGAAGTTGTTATATATTTCTTGAGCCCACAAGTCATATTTGGGTCTATCAAAGATGACATTGTTAGTTGAGGAATATACTGAAGAATTTCAGAAGTATTTATAGTACATAAAAGAATAAGTTTCTTAACAAAAAGACTTAAAAAAAATAAATCATAGAAACTTGTTTGTAAAGAATTTAGCCGATGTTATCCAAAAAATGAATTTAATCACCTAAAAATATTGTAAACCAATTTAAGTAAAAAGAAAAACAATAATAAAGTAGTTAAACTGGTTAGTCAAGTTTGTTAGTCAATAGTTCAAAACTAAATTGACTGAGATGAATTAACAATGATGTGGTAGAAAGTAGGACCTAACTGATGACATAGATGCTAATATGGCATTGATACAAATGATAATATGGTAGCTAATATGGCACAAAGTAGGACCTTAGTTTTGGCATGTCTACTAACATGATAGTTTGATATGGAGACTAACACAGTAGAGTCAAAATGCCATTATTTATATCATCTTCTTCATTAGGCAATAAAATACATAATTTAGATAGTGATTTCTAATAGCTTGTGCAAAGGAGATTTATTACATGATTTGTATATTCATGATCTTCTTAAAAAATATAAGAGCTTGATATATACCAAATAACTATTAGACAGTTGGAGTATCTCCAATTAAGTATGTATAAAAGGCTCTAATACTATAAAGAAAGATAACATTAAAGAAAGAATTATTTATATTTTTGTGCATTTCAATTATTATAAACGTGGCTATGTATATATGTTTTTATCTATATAATTAAAGGAGAATATCTCTTAATCATACTAATTGAATTTTTGAATAGATGCTAATCAAATCCCTTAAATATATGTTATAATTAGACTTATAGATACGTTAACATTTGATATGTTATGTCAATTTAGTTAACAGTAGTCAATAACAAGGATTAATGTTAAGTTATAATTAACATTTTAAAATATCAAGAAATAAAATTCAAATTAACTACAAAATTAGTTTAAAATATTCTATTTTAAGGCTCAAAAACTTTGAAATCTAAATGTAAGCGTCTAGATGTAGGCATCGGTGTCATGAAGAGCTTTAGTCCCGAAAAAGATGATTTGGCCTAGCAATTTGTATTAAGTTAAAGGAAAAAGGAGGAATGGAACCATTAGGGAATACTAATAATAATAATAAATGTGACTGCATAACAAAAATAAGGATAAAAGTAAAGAGGAAAGACCAAAAAATAAAGAATAAAGCTAAGATATATGCATCTTCTACCTTATATACTAAACAAAAAATTTGGTATATAACTAGTTTGGCCTCTTATCATATTAACAATGAGCTGTTAATACTATCATTGAATATTTAACTTTTAGTAATGTCCATTTATAATTTCTAATGAACTAAAAGCATAATTATTTTCAAACACATTTTTTATAAGTTTTTTCTTTTATAATTCTATAAAAATTTACTAAAATGGAATAACCATTAGGAAAGAATTTTTAATGGGAAATTTTGTTTGCATCAAACTTTTTAATGCTTAAATTTATTGTCTTTTCGTTTGGTCTAAGATAAAAGAAAGAATGCAATGTTAAATGCAACAAGCGATTAAACCTTTAATTACCTAAGAAAAACAAGTTAAAGAACTAAGATTTTATAATAAGGATAATAAATGCCCATTTAATTTATCTAACAACACAATTAATCATATAACTATAACTCTATTGTAGTAGTCTTATCTAGTGGGGTAGGTAGTAATGAATAGTTCTAAAAAAAAGAGTGGAAACTTAAAGGATCTTCCTTTTATCATTTTTCCTTCTTTCAAAAAATAAACAATAGGTTATATATGCACTTCCATACCCCATGACTGAAGTATACCTTTTTGGAATTTATTTATTAAACCTAATCATTTTATTTGTTTTTTGGAAATTAAAATTTTATATTAATCAAACATAGGAGTACAGAAATCTCTTGTCAAGGATAGAATAAGATCCATTTTGCATCATATCTAAGGAACTCCTTGGTTCAGGTCGAAGAAGCAATGTCACTCGATCATTATCAAACCACCTGCAATCTTTTTCTATTCGCCCAACTCAATTTAATGTTTAAGCTAGGTTTGTGCTCCTAATTTTGTTTTAAGTTGAGATCCTTCTTTAGAGCATAAACTATAAGAAAAGGGAGACTGAGAGATCGTATATTATTCCATAATGGGTAGTAACAAGGTACTTTAAGTGCTACAAACCTTATGGACTCTTTATATGATTTTGTTATGAATACACTAGTGTAGTGCTTCAACCATTAAATTAAGCCCGTCTTTGAAAGGTTTGGTGTATATGGGGGAGTTTATTTATGTAATATGGTTAAGAATTTGTTATAGTAGTTACAACTACCATAGATAATCAAGCCGCACATTATTGCTTGAGCTAAGTAAAATATCCTTAAGGAATTGTAGCTAGTGTGTAGATATAATGGCCCTAAAAACTCTAATTATTGTTCTATAAAGATGCATCTAAGCTATTAGCAATTCAAATTTAATCCATAAGAGGTCAAATTGAAATTGGTTTGGAAGAATTATTGAATGAAGATCCTCATCTTTGGAATTTGGGCCATTATCTATGAAGAATCAAATCTCGATTTGATCATCGAGATTCTTCTACTCTATAAATAAAAGCTATAAACCCACTTTAACCATAAAGAATTCTTCTCATGTGATATTCTCCAAATCCTCTTTTCCAAAAATGCTTTGTTAACTAGCTAAAGGGATAAAATTCCAAGCCCTCATTCATTCTTTAGCAAGTAAGCTTTCCCCCCTAGCTGACCTTAACTTAAGGTTTTAAATTTAGATTCCTAGTCCATGAATAGTTTTTGATCAACTTTTCTATGTCTAGAACCACTAAAAAAACAACGAATGAAAGGCCCAATCGGTTAAGAGGTTGCTTACCACTGAGTTGACCAGGTGAAGTCTACTTGTGAATTTAAGGCATCTAGAAGACTAGGAACCTACTCTCTTTTTGATTTTATCAAGGCGTTCCTTGTAGTCTTGGTAAGTAATCTTCTTCAATGAAATTAAATTTGTATATCAAGATATACAAAAGGTAGAAGGTTAGACTTCATACCTATAAGTAACTCCCATTCCCATAGCTTATTTTCACAATCTTTTGAGATGATGGGGAAGATTTTCTCCCTATTTATTGTTAGTCTAGACAGTGAGCTAAACTCTTCTAAGGATTGCATCATGCATTGGATTGATGCTCGACACGCTCTATTAAAAAGAAGGATGTCATTTGTGATGGTGAGGTGAGTGATTTGTTGTGAGGAGCATTCTTATAGAATTTGAAACCACATCCCCTTCTAATGTTTCTAGTTAATATTAAAACCCCTCAATGTAAATTGTGAAGAGGCAAGGGGACAAGGTGACCACTTGATGAATATCCCTTATTCCTTAAAACATTTCTAAGGCTTCTCTATTAAAAATGACATAATAGGTTTATGTAGATATACACTAGTGAATCTATTTGATAAATACATTTACAAACCCTATAGCTTTTAGAGCTTATAAAACGTAACCCTAGTGTACTATGTCAAACGCTTTTTGGAAGTTCACTGTTAGCATGCAATTCTTTTTTTACCCTTCATATGGTAATTATTTAGTATTTCCTAAGTAAGTAATATGTGTTATCTCTAATACACCTTCCTTAGATGAAGGAATTTTATGAATGATCATTGATAACATACATAACTTATTTTAACCTATTTTTCAGGATTTTGGAAATAATTTTGTAAAATAGTTTACAACATACAGTAGGCCTTTAGTCTTTTATAGACAATGAGGAACTTGTTTTATGTACTAAATATAAAAGTGTTTTATTTCAGACCCTTAATAACCTTAAACTAGTAAAGAACTTTTTCAATGCATCACCTATATCTTTTTTAATGGATCTCTATGCTTTGTGATAGAAAAAACCATTGAATTTTTTAGGTCTCAAGGCTTTATATGGATTGATACTAAAGATGTTCTTAAAGTATTCCTTGACATGGACCAGTAAATCATCCTAACTAGATAATTCTACACCATCATCAGTTTTGATTGCATTAATGTTGTTTTTATTTCTTCGAGTAAGTAAGGATCTACAAAAAACCTTTGTGTTTTGAGTCACCATCTTTTGGGCTTTTGAGCTATAATGGAGTTATAATAATATAAGATTTCAATATACTTCTTCAAAACTGATTTCTTCATCTATTTCTTGTTTAAGTCACCAGGATCGTTATAGAGTTCCATCTAAGCAAGCTAAAGCGTCTCTTTGGCTTTGAAATAGATTCTTTGGTACCAATTTGAACATTTGTTTAAGCTTTTTGAGTTCCTTATATATAATTTGTAATTTTTTATGAAATTTGAAGGATGTGTACCTTTACAGTCCGTTCTCCAAACTTTGAATTATAGCTTCCTTAAACCTCTCTTTACTTGCAAAGTAGTTGAAGAATTTGAAAGTAATTTTTCTAACCCTAATAAATTGCAACCTATGGTGTTCAATAGGATTATGTTCAAAGAATAAGGACTCACTAAATTTTATGAACAATTGTGGTGTTTTATTAGCTAGTCCCTATTCCCTAAAACTCTATCTAACTTCTTTCAAATGGTCCAAGAATTCAATTATCTATTACTCCATGTAAAATGGTATTTGATGTTAGTGACCTCTAGCTTGGAGTATAGGAGAGCATATACTTACATAGGGTTGTGTTACATCGAGTACCCTTAAATTCATAACCATAAAGAGCGCAATTGAAATCTTCTAGAAGTAACCATGGTCTTGATACCTTGCTTTTTATATCCAGTAGCTCCTTCCATAACATGTATGAAGCCGATCCAATTTGTTATGAAAGTAAAGTTGGAAGTATGTATGAAGTCGATCCAATTTGTTTCCATGTCTATTATGTCCACCTTCATATTGATTCTTTGAATGAAGATATATGTGAAATATGCTTTCCAAATTAGGGTTGTAAGCCACTATTATATTCCTTAGATGATGATTAGAATGGTTTGTAAAAATGATCCAATTCTTTGCCAGGAATCCAATTTTAGAACAAGTATGTGACCTCATAATGGTTTCTAAAGCCCAATCATCAATAGTTTTAAGGTTTTAATATAATCAGCCACTAGTAGTTTCTTCCTTAAATCATTTAACCCCTCACATTCTATGGAAAAATGACCATGTTAAGAAATTATTTTAATTATTTCTTGGCTTTTAAGCCTGAGTTATATTTGTCCACAATGGTGAAATCTTCTTATAAAACCACTGGATTCGATGTTTGAATACTCTCAAAATTTGATTTTTTTTGTCTTTGGTATCTAAATCTTCTTTATAGAAGCCCTTTAACTATGGAGTCACCGTTTTTGTCTACTAGCAAACTTCCATCGATCTACTGTGATTGGACCTGTAAAATTTCCTCTTAGGATTATGAGGTTCTATTATTTTAAGCTTCCTTATCCAACTCATTCAATTTTGTTCAAATCTTTTGTTCTTTTAGGAGCTCCATTAATTCCTTATGATCATCCCTAGAAACCTTCATATTGGATGCCAAACCTTTCCCTACTGGGTGAAGGAGAGCTTCCATTGATAGGAGACCCTGATTGTATCTTTGATTAGTTGATCATTTCTCCTAGCATAAGGAAAGGGACGTCATCGAGGAGCGAGACCTCATCGAGGAGCTTAGTTTTTAAGTATACCCCACATAGATGCGAGTATAGCCACTTTACACTTGGTTGATGTTGCCTTATAAATGTAGAAAGGTTTGCTCATTAAACTCGTAGGGGAACTCAATATATTAATTAACTAATATTTAATGTGGACTTTATGATCGCCACAATGGCACCTATTTCTGTTATACATCTTCCAATTTGTATTTATAGGAAGATAGTTATACTATTTAAATGCTAAGGTCCTCCTATATAGTTATACTATTTAAATGCTAAGGTCGTCCTTCTATATTCTTTTATGCCAAACTTTTATTTAATAACTTGTAGAGGAAAATGGAGTTCTCATTTAGAATTAATTCATAAAATCCTCAACTTTTCCATTGGTTGTAAGCCTATTGTCTCACAATTGAGAATGCCAAAATTTTCTTGATAAAGAACCACACCATTATTGATGACCAAGAGCTTACTCTCTATTTGAGAAAATCTAGAGGGGAGAGACAGTAAGTACTATATCTTTTGAGTGATGGGGACTGTAGTGAAGCTCTTAGTGGGATGTTTCACCTAAAATAGATTTCTAAGTCAAGGGAGGTTTAGGAACTTCAATAGGTAGCTGGGATTGTTTTTGAGGTTAAGCTTAGGTGGTTCTGGAGGCTCATGTTGAGGGTTACACAAGGGTTTAGAGGTTAGAGGTAGGAGTGTGTAGGAGCATGCTTTTGAGGGAAAGGTGAAAACTTAAGCTTCATCCTCTACCTAATATCTACAAACTACTCACACAAAGCCATGCAGGGAAAGAATACGACTCAAGAGAGATCAATTTTGAATGATAGTTATCCTAGAAGGTTAAGTTGAGATGCAGGAAGAGTTGAAATTCGAAAGATACACTTAAATAGCTAGGGTTTCATAACTAGCACAACTAAGATGAAATAGAGAAGGAACAATATGAACGTCACGGAAGTTAGGAAAGGTAGTACAGTGAAAGAAAAAGAAGGGGGAGGGAGGGGAAAGCTTCATCTCTCTATCCCATGTCTCTTTAACTCATTTTGGTTAATTTCATATACTTTATCATTCCTCCATACTTACTTCCTTCCTTATTTATAGAACAAAATAAATCTTCGAAATTCTAATGAATAATATGAGTTTGATTATCTTTTGTAATTATCCAACTATAAGTAGTTTATTATGATGGTTATGACCCTACCATCAACAATTTAAAATGCGATGCTTTCATTGCTGTTTTATTCTCACTTTTTTAAAAAATAGTGAATCATGTATTATGAGAGTTTAACTTAATTGCTTCACATGTAGTATTTACTAAACTCTCTAAGATAGTAATGGATAACTCCAATCTTTAAGCAGTCAATTGTAATTTAAGCGTAGTAAAACAAGATTCAATGCATATCTTTTTTTAATCATCAAGGGCTTCTTGTAAAACATTTATCAAACTAAAATAAGTTATCCCATTATTATAATCATCGATGAGGTGAAGATAAGATTCCTAAATTTTGCTTTTGCCTATCTAAAATTTAAGTTTGGGTTGAACATGAGCTTAATTTAATTTCTTAAATATAAGAGAATGATAGATGAGGAATTTTCGTTTTATGGTACATAAACAAAAATCTGCCTTTATATGCACATAAAGAATTTTGATTCGATGATGTTTTACTTTTATGTCCACGGCTATCAACCTCGGGTCAAGTTCCATGCGGCATTGGTTTTAACAACTTTTGCTGTGTAAAGAAATGGACACTCAAACGCCTCAAAAGTGCAACCCCACTCACTTCAATTCCAAATCAAAAGCAAATCTAAGTGGGAAAATCTTTTCGAATTTTGTCAAAAGAGCACATGTTGCTGAAGACAAGAAAATAAAACACCTCATAATCCGCGAAGCATTTGTCCTTTTGCTCGGTCGCTAATATTTATCATTCAATATAAACTTTTGCTGCATTATAAATAAGGCCTAGGTCATCTCTCTTTGAGATCGGTTGGACGCTCTTTTCAATCCTAGATTTTTAAAAAACTATATAAAAGTTAGACTACCTTAAAATGAAACTGATTTTTTTCTTTTCTTTTCTTTATGTGCAAGAAATCTCATGCTTTTAGAGCATTTCTAACAATCGAAGTTTTACTTATAATTTTAATTTTATTAAAACATTATGTCAATTATTGCATAATTAAGTATTTATTTTGGTACTTCAATTTTATTATATTCTAGTTAACCATTAAAATCTTTTAGGAAATATTGATATTAATACAAAATCAATGTGAGTTAGGACTATTATTACATGGTAAGCAACTTTGTTTTGCTTAATCTTTTTTGTTATTCTTCCTATTTCTATTCAGAAAAAATAAGTTTTATTTACAGTAAAAAATTTAACAACTCCATAGATAGAAAGTGGACATTAAAGAAATTGCATTATTGATATATGAGATAGGTTCATCCGTCCCACTAATTTTCTTCCTATTCCTAATATCTACTAGTTCTTCTTTCAAGATGCTTCTTATCTTGTTCCTACATATGACTCTCTTTTGTTTTTTTCCCCTAAATTATCCCTAGTTGTATTTTTTATTTGCCTCTTTAAGTTTTAGAGTACCTTAGGCTATTTGTCTTGTGATTTTCTTCCCTTCCCCATTGTTTAATGTTAATTTGTTATCTGTTGTATTGAATCCCTTTCTTGGTGAGCCTCTCCTTTTCCATTTATTAAGTCCTTTATTTATTACTAGACCCTTTAGTGTGTAATTTTAGTTTCCCTCCTTTCCTTTTTTAACTATACATTCTTCTTTATTGGCTACTATCCTTTTCTAGTATTATGTCTTAACCCCCTGTGACCTTATAACCAAACTATCCTAAATCCCATTTGCTTCCCTCCACTCACCTCTTTCCTCTCTAAACCTCCACCTCTTCTCTCTACAAACATAGGCCTTGCTAACTCATCTTTCCCTCATGCTCTTGATAATAACAGCCTCGCTAACTTTTTTTTCTTAAAGCACCTAGAACTTTTCATCCTCTCAGTTGGCCTCTAAGGGTAAATATTAAGAGATTTCTCTCCTCTCTAAACATGCACTTTTTCCCTTTTCTCAGTCAAAAGGTAGCTCTATAGTAGCTTCTCCTCTTAAGGTTCTTAATGAAGGTGCTTAAGATGGGAAAATACACTTGCTGAATTTTTTTCCTTAGACAAACATCTAACTTACCCTTTAATGAATTACTGATCTTTTCATTACTATAAAAGTTTGGGATTGAAAGAGGAATTGGTTAATGATGAGAACCTTTTCTTTTTAAAGTTTAAATATGAAGCAAATGCTCAACTTATCAACTCTAATGGGCCATGACATATTAATTGAAAACATCTCTTTTTGCAAAATTGGAGATCTGATATTATTCTTGAAAGGTTGTAGAAAAAGCTATTCCAATATGGATAAATCTCCACAACATCCCTTTAGACTATTAGACCACTAAGGGGTTGAGCTACTTGATAAGTTACATTGCAAACCAATATCTATAGATGAAGCTACAACAAATATAAAAGGGTCAATTATGCTAGAATTTGTAAAAATTTTTGACAACCAACATAATTTGTTAGACTAGATCAGTATGAGATTTGTAGATGATGGCAACTTTTAAGATGTTATAAATGTCTTATCCTGGAGAACACCATATTTATGTCAACAAAGTAAAATCTGAGTTGTAACTGGTACAGTATTAACTATTGATGACTATTATAAGTTGATGAACATTAAACAATATAGAGATCCTATTATTAATGTTGATAAGACTCTACTTAATAAGTGCTTAGAAGATATCTTAAGGGAACTTACTCAACTATATGTCGCTAAATGTATTGTTAACATTTAAGAACATTTATAACATGTTATTTGGTTATGTTAATTGGACCTATCAATCGCTAAATGTATTGTTAACATTTAATAACATTTATAACATGTTATTCGGTTATGTTAATTGGACCTATCTATTCTTTTGATTAATTTTGGTGCTTGAATAGTAAAATAAATATTTACTTTTTTAGGAGATGACAAATAGAGATTGAATCAAACTAGATCAAAATTAGTCAAAATAAAAAATTAGAGAAAATGAAAAAAGTATTGTTGTGCACAAGGTGAGATTATGCTTAATGTCTTCACCCTAAAAGTTTCAATTCTATTAGGAAACTTATTCGCATCCCTATTATATGGAGATTTGGATTTATATATAAAGGAATCTCAATAAGATAGAGGGGAGCTAGTTTTTGAGTAGGAAAAGGAGAGGGAAATGTGACACACACCTTCTTTATCATTCTCTTTTGTTTTCTTTATGTTTTCTTCATCTTTCAATTTTCATGTATTTTTGGAATTGGAACTAAATTCATGAGTGGCTAATTTGAAATATTTTGATTGAAGGTCATTCAAAACTCTAATTATAACTTTGTGAGGTTTTCCTGTAAACCTAGATTTTTATTTTAATTCAAGTATTTCTTGTTTTGTGTTCTTTTATTCATGAGTAATCAATATTGATTAATCTGACAAATCAATTTGATGTTAATTATTTTATAACTATTCATGAATTTAGTGATCCATAATTATCATAAATGATTGGTATAAGTAGCAAATAAGTTATTTATGAATTTATTTAACTTATGAGAAACATGGAAAGTAACTTAAATAGTTGTAGCTTATCTCAATTATTTAATTTAGGATTTAGTCTTTCTCACTAAGCTTATTACTATCATTTAATTGATATGGATTGTTATCATACCCAATCAATTAATTGTAAGTTTTAGTTTAACTGCGGAGTTTGAATCAATTAATTTAAGAAAATTTGAAACTTATTATGGTTATCCTAATAGGTTTCAAACTTATTGCTTAAATTGTAAAAATTATTTTTTATAGATTAATGATCAATGTTACAATTAGGTGAGATATTTCCATTGAATCATAGTTAATTAAAATTGAATTTCGCACTTTTTTAATTTTTAGTTGATTATTTTAATTATTCGTTAATTTTAGGTCGTTAGTTAATTAATCATAAACCCCTACTTTGCTGTTATTTCTCTTAGGATTCAACCTGATCCTACAAATACTATAAGCTTTTAGAGAACTGGAATTATTTTTCAGGGCTTTAACAACCTAATCAAAATTTTGACGTAGTTACTGGGGAACTAGTTTAGTTTTTACTTTTTTTCATTATTTATAGCTTACTGCTAATCTCTTGTTTTGTATGACTCGTTCTTATCATATAGATGACTTGTAATATAAGCCAACAACTGAGAAGAAGATGCATCGTTTAAGGAGAAAGAGTAAGCAACGGGTTTGTATGGTTCATTCTCAAAAAAACTTACTAAGAGTACTCTTTGACTACTTCTCCTGTTCCTTGGGAACTAGAATTATTATTCTTCATCTCCAATAATCATTAAATTTATCATCTATGAAGGTATTTTTGACTCTAATGCACATAAATTGCTCTCACTTTTTGATGAGACAAGTATAGGGAAAGCCCTATTTGAACTAAATGTTGATAAAGTTTTTGGTGCAGAGGATTTAAATGTTTTTCTTCCAAAATTCTTTGATATTCACTAAGGAAATTTTACCTAAAGCAATTATTAAGTTCTTTAATAAAGTTGAAATGATTTAGGAGCTTAATAAGACATTCATTAGTCTTATCCACAAATCTCCTAACATTATATCCTTAAAGAAATCAGGCTAAATCTTCTGTCTCAACACTATTTAGAAGATTATGACTAAATGTTTAGCTTTCAGACTCAAAATTTTATTGAGTTCTACCATTCACCACTCTTAAGGAGCTTTTATAAGTCGAATAAAAAGTGGTGATAACATTTCACTTGCTTAAAAACTCTTTAGGTATTATAACAGGAGGAATTCTTTCAAGAGTTGTGCCATAAAAGTAGACTTCTAGAAAGCTTTTGAATCCATCAATTGGCAATTTATCATACAAACTCTGATGGAACTTGATTTCCTTATTCAATTAATAAATTGGATTGATTAATGCATAAGTTTCATATCTTATTGCATCTTGGTCAATGATGAACCTAAAGCAATCATTAAAGGTTAAAGGATTGAGATAAGGGGATCCAATTTCCCTATACTTATTCACTCTTTGCATTAAGGTTCTTAATAAACCAATTTGAAAAATAATTGGTAGAGGAAGGGTTTTTGGTAATATAACAAAATGTAAGCTATTTTTTTAAAAATCTTTTGTAGATGATCTGCTCCTCTTATTATAAGCTAATCTTAACTCCATCGTAACATTAATGACCTTTATAAGAACTTTTAAGGAATTTTTAAGCCTCTTTATGAACAAAGAAAATAGTTATATTATCGTATCATTTGGTGTAACACCTTTTGATATATAGACATCTCATTTGACAGATTTCAAAACCAAGGAAATCCCTTTCACCTATTCGAAATTCCAACCTCCTATAAAAGGCCAAAATATAGAGAATTCATCCTGTTGATTGAAAATATCCAAAGAAGAATAAGTTGCAGGTGTAATAAAAGTCTCTCTTATATAAGAAGAGTTTTAATTATCAACTAGATAATCAATTCCTTACATATATACTGGACATCATTTAATTGCCTTCTTAAAAGATTAATCAAATCAATATGAAGGATACTTAGATCCTTTATTTATTCTAGTTAAGAAGTAATAAATTCAGTTACCAAGGTTAAATATAGTGATGTTTATACTCTAAAAAAAGAAGCTACCTTGGGAATTTTTCCAATAAAACTCACTAACAAGGCTCTCATGATCAAGAGAACATGGATATTACTAAAAGATAAAGAGGCTCTATAGATTAATTGGGTTTATGTATAGTCTATAAAGGGAAAAAACTTTCGAAGTGTCTATTACATCATGGACAATGTTGCATATCTTAAAATTGAGAGAACATATGAGACTTAATTTAAAAGCAAGCTAAGTGATGGAGCTATTATCAGTTTTTGGTTTGATAATTAAATTAATATGGGATCCTTAAATATAAATAATGGATTATCTAAAATTAAGAATATTACACATAGGTAAGCCACTATTAAAGAAGTCCTTAATGTCAACATTCTACAATTTAACTCTTCATCTTTATCAACTATTTTGGAACTTACTTAATGTTTCTCTCCAAATTTATGTATAAATATCAAATTCTCTTAATGAATCATTCTTTTTGCATATTCTTCAATAAGTCTTGCAAACTACTTTTTAGGCTAAACTCACCTAGGGTGCCTTAGTTTAATATAGTGTGGTTTAAATAAGTCTCTTTTAAAGGTTTCTTTCTTTTTATGGCTTACTATCAAAGAGAACTTTTCAATTCTTGATAGGCTTAATAGATCTCAAAACAATACTAATTATTTTCCCAATGTAGATTAGGAACTAAATTAATTGCTCATATATTCTTCCAATTTGTTATTCGTCTTACCTTTGGATGGAAGATAAAGGGCTTGCAATAAGAGTAAGGATTTTTCCCAATTATATGTCCTAGATAAGTAATAGTTAAGGAAGAAGTAGAGAGGATATCTTGAAAATTAAGATAACTGTTGGATGCTTAGCTTATGTAATATTGATGTATGCTAAGCACATATTATTTTTAACATTATTTTTATAGTATATTATTACTCT
The DNA here is from genome assembly GCA_024678245.1 of Erythroxylum densum. Lineage (NCBI taxonomy): Eukaryota > Viridiplantae > Streptophyta > Magnoliopsida > Malpighiales > Erythroxylaceae > Erythroxylum > Erythroxylum densum. The sequence continues at coordinate 19,695,058 of JANPWT010000005.1, forward strand.
ATTAGATTATTTTGAACGATTTGATACTTCATTTCATTTTTTTTGTTATTTCATGTCTTATTGCTACCATATATAGAAAAGAAGAGATGCGAGTTAGATTGAATTAAAGTAACTTTAGAAGATTTTAAGAATTACTATATAATATGATACTATATACAAACCCATATTGAGGATTGTGTTAAGATGTGGTTGTTTCTAATTCTATAATCTGCCATACATGTCTCATGTAATCCATGTAGAACACAATACATCACACGGTCCCATATATGTAACAACGTTGGAATTATTATTTTTTTAAAAATTTGTAGAGGACACAATTAGCTACACTACATATACCCATATTGGGGGGTTATATAACTCATTAAAAATTAGAGTTTTAGGAAACATTAAAAAATTACTTAGAAGATGTTCTTCACTAGTCTTGGTCAAGAGTTCATCTTTCTTTGGAGATAGAGGAAAGATTTCTTAAGGCCCCACCTCGGCTTCCACCAAGACAAAACATGTGAGCATTGGATTATGTCCCCTGGTTCTAGGAAACTACCCTTTTGGAGATTTCAAGATTCAAGAGCATGAATTATTTACCTTATTTTATTTATTATTTTTATGTTGATATTATTTTTTTATTACAAACTAGTAAGGATATAAATTTAGGTGGGTAGATCCTAGGATCTGACAGGCTTTAATTCATTGTTTAATTTAATAAAAGTGTAGTTTTCTTGTTATGTTATCCATCTTTTTATAATTTATTAAATTGAAATAGCAAAAGTGGAAGATTAATTATTTTATTCAAGTAATGAAATTTGAGAGATGGGATGTGTGTTTAGGTCACATTATGGATAAAGAGGGTTAACCATAAGTTATTCGAGAGAAAACTATAGATCTTCCTAGATTAGGATAAAACTTATAAAGAGTTTTCATAGAATGAATTAAATATTTTTTAAGTTATCTAGATTTGACAGGAATTTTGGTTAATTAATCTTTGAATAGGGATTATATGTATCGAGAGAGCATATGATCTAAGTTAGGAACTTTTACTAGGACAAGAAGTTAGAATAACTATTATTTAAAGTTGAAATTGAATATATTAAAGTCTTAAGAGAATATAACCTAAATCTAGTTAATTTATAGCTTTATTTATTCTTGATCATTGTTTTGCATTAGTATTTAGATTTGTTATTTGTTTGATTTTCTTTATCCAAACATCTATAACAATTGATCTAGCTTGTTAAGTTTGTTGGTAGTGACTAATTAACTAGCAATCCTTGAGAGATCAACCGATACTAGCTAGTGTTAGCTACAACTACACTATACACCTGCAAAAAACAAATAGAATAAGATCTAGTGCCATATTAATGGTCAGGTGTTAATATTTGTAGATATACAAACTGACTAGACTAAATCTCTTTCTTTTATTTTATTTTATTTTAGTTTTACTATTTATTTACTGAAAATTTCTTTATTTTTTTTAAATCACTTGTTATATGTAAAATTTCAACAGTCTTGGAAATCTTATTAAGTTAGATCCTGAGATCGAGAGAACCTTGCATATAAGAAGAAGACTTCAGAAGAGAATATAAGCTAAGAAGCAAAGATGGTATGAGGTCACTAAAGGAATTACAAGGCCTAATGTTGAAACTACAAACATTAAGCTTAAGCCATAATTGTTGTCTAGAGTGTAGAAAAATTAGTTCAGAGATTTACCATATGAAGAACCTAATCTACATCTATCAATATTTTAGGAGTATTGTGACAGGTCAAAGTTAAATGACATGTCTCCTTATGTTATCCAGGTCTAATTATTCCCTTTCTTTTTAAGGAATAAAGTGAGTGTATGTCTATAAGACCTCTTAATAAGATTAATCATTATTTAGGATTAGCTCTCCTATGTATTCTTAGCAAAGCAAGATTACATATATAAGGAATCAAATCACCACCTTTACCTAATAGGAATGTAAGTCGTTATATGAGGTATGGGAGAGATAAAAGGAGTTTATGGGGTCTTTTTTACAATATAGATTGAAGAAGTTGCTAATAGTTCAAACCTTCTATAATAAAATGACATGCAACACTAGGGATATTGTTAATAGTAAAGCCTTAATACTAAGACAATTGATTAAGCATACTTATTGATTGAGGACATAGACCAAAACCATTATTAATGGTTGAATGAGAGAGCCTCTTAAGAAAATTCAAGTAAAGTATAATCTAAATGCCCCTAATCTTTTAGTTTCTAAGATAAAAGTTTTATATTAAAAGTTCAATCATATGAGTGCTAATACTATAGGTTTTACTAGCATTGTTGTTAACATATATAGATATGCTAGGATGCATAACTGCAGATTGCCACTTAAAGAACTAGTTTGTACATAATCTTTTTACAATCGTTTGACTTCATTAACAACCTCAATAAAAACACATTTTCAAATAACCATAATCCTGGTTGGAGGAATCAATCCCCTTTTGCCTATGAAAATAAGTTTAAAAACATATTTTCAAATAACCATAATCCTGGTTGGAGGAATCAACCCACTTTCTCCTATGAAAATAAGTTTAACCTTATACTTTAGAATAGACAACCACTTAGTTTCTAGCCTAGGCCATTCTACTCCTCTCCCTAAAAGTGAAAATTGCAATACCTTTTAGAGAACTTCCTTACCACCTAAGCTAAATGGGATGAAGAATTCAATAAGGAGATTAAAAATCTCCACTCTAAGGTGGATTCATTTACTACCCATAATAATATGCATGAGTCTTAAATAGCTCAGTATGCTAATGGTCTAAGGTAGAAATATAATATTATAATATTGAGGGTGATAAACTGATTGAGAGCCCTAGATCGAAGAAGATCAAAAGAAAATGGGATCAAGGGAAAAGGAGACCTATTAAAGAGGAGAAAATGTCTAAAAGAGAAGACAATGAAGAGGAAGAGCCTAAATGCATTCTCCCTACACCATATAAGACAGCTATACCATTCCCCTAAAGATTAGGGAAGGTGAATTTGGATAAGGAAATGCCTTCTTATTCTAGGCTTATAAAGGATATTGTATCTAATAAAAGGAGGCTCAAGGAGTATGAAACTATGGCCTTGACTAAAAAGTGCAAAGTTAGGACTTATAATAAACTATCTCTAAAATTTAAGGACCTTGATAAGTTCTTCATTTCTTGCACTATTGGAAACATGAGTTGTAATCACATCCTGTGTGATCTAGGTGAACATGTTAGCCTCATGCCCCTATTGATTTGAAAGAAACTTGAGTTGAGTGATCTTAGGCCTACTACTATCTCTCTATAATTGTTAGGTCACTCTTTTAAACATATGTTAAGACGTGCCTATAAAAATTAGTAAGTTTCTTATTCTTGTAGATGTTATATTATTATGTGTGATCTAAGAGCAAGTCTTAGACTCATGTCCCCATCCATTTGTAAGAAGCTCACAATGGGAAATCTTAGATCTACTATTACAATTTTGTAATCAGTAAATTTCTCTTTTAAATGTTCAGTAGGTATATAAAAAGAAGTGCCCATAAAAATTGTTTATTTTTCTTGTAGATTATATGATATTAGATAATGATAATGATAGTCATATGCCTATAGTTTTGGATAAGCCTTTCTTATCCATTTCTAATGTAGCATCCCACTCCCGCAAGACCTGAACCCGACATCGATGGTGATATCCGAGCCCGTGCCTCACGAGGGTGGTATGCTAGAGCAGTCAATTCAGTTTAAAAACTCATTATGACATTTTTCTTATTGAAAACAGTCGAGTGCGCAGAAATCAGAAAACAAGTTTGTGCCCACGATACGAACATATTTTCAACCAAAACACTAATTCAGAAATCAAATTACAATTTTAACAATATCCAATCAGGGCCCTAAAACAAGACAGTACTATTCTGC
>JANPWT010000005.1:19699054-19711692 GCA_024678245.1 Erythroxylum densum
TACCTATATGTGCATGCGCCAATTGACTCATGACCTCAAAAATTAGAGGCCCAAACAAACGCTCAGTCGATAATATGTGGCAAAAATCTTAACCTGTCCCAATTTACCAATATAACCTTCCCATCGGTGGCGGGATGTTACATCTAAGGCCCTAAATTATGTTTATAAAGGAAGGCTAACCTTAAAGGCCATGCATGAGAAACTAGAATTCAAAAAATTTAAATGCCATAATCCTTGATGGTAAGGTTAAAAAGTGGCTCTAATTTGATATAGTTGATAAGAGTCAACTTGTGTTATACAAGAGGTGAAAGCATAGGATGCAAAGGGGAAAGATTCAAATTTGAAATAAATAAGTGGAGTGGGTAGATATACCATAGAGAAACATGAAGTGTTCTTAAGAATTGATCATTCTATTACGAAAAAGAAAAAGAGTAGAGCTATAGGTGGATTTTAAGGTAACCTATACCATAAGTAGCAATCCACCATGTTGACATTAATGTAAAGGGGTCGAGCTTGTAATCTAAAACAAGTTCTTATTTGAAGGCACTTAATCTTATTTTGTTGAATTTTCATTAAATTCTCTCACTAAGTATTTCAAGTTAGTTTTTTTTGTGGCTTTTAAGCTATTAGGTCTTTAACACACCATAATGTTTAGTCCTATATTGACCTACCTAGAGAAAAAAATAGACCATTTTTATATATAACTTCTACATGGTATATTATAGGTCGCACGCCCTTATGTTTCTTTAAAGGAAAATTTATGTTTGCCTATATAAGAGGATCAAAAGTTACAGAACGTGCCAGATTTTAATATGATTAAGTACATGGTAGGGTATTCGTACTTGTTTAAAAACATGTCCCAAGGTAAGTATACATGGAACCATATTATAGACCATGTATAGGAGACCCAAGAAATAGAGAGTGCCACTTTTGTACATGGAAACCAAATGGTCTAATGTAGGCCTTGTGTAGCTCCATCTTTCTTTCCTTATTACCTAAGAACATTTGATTCAAACAACATGCTCCCATGTTACCTACATAGCCATATGTACTAATAGTAAATAGCACTTACACACTCCCACATAAATGTCATATAGGTTCTATAAAAGGTGTATACCCCTTGTGTTTTCTCATTTTTAACCATGTTTTTTTTTTGTAAAATTTAGTTCTTCTTTTGGTTTATAGAGAGATAAACCACCCTTAGTCCTCTTAAATCATATATAGAATACCCTAATGTATGTCTAAAGTTATCTTCACCAAATATTTAGCTTCATCTAGGAATTTTCTATAAATATCCATATTTTCATTACTTAGATTCATCTTGGAATATTTAATGATATGAATTATGTTTTGTATTTATTGGATTATTAGATATTTATTATGCATTATTTTTAAAGTGTTAGAAAAATGACTTGGATGAATTAGGACTTTTAGGTGAATTGGGACTAAAATGTGCTTTTTATGGTCAGAGATTTGTAATGTGAATTAAATGGGTTAGTAGCTCAAGGTTTATGATTAACGATTTTGATGATAACTGTATAATATTCCAAAATTCAAATTGAATTTATTTCCTTGTATAATTTACAATCTTATTCTCAAAAGGAAATAAAATCATAAAAATATGTTTTCTTTCTTACAGGAACTTTCATGATAAGCTAGCCTTATTAGAAATGGTTTATCTGAAAGTATCCTACAAGTTATGAAGGTCATATATTAGCTTCCTAATTATTGGAAGATTTTTGACAATATGACATCAAAGTTATTCAAGTTTAAATCTATCTAGTTGACTAAGGATGCTAGAAGAAGCAACAGCTAGTTGAAGAAATTAACTATTTAAAAAAGAACAACAACACTTGTGAAGCAACGAACATACACAAACTTTCGAAGCATTTTAGTTGTAACTGTATTCTTAAGAGTTATATCATTCTTATTATGCCTTATAAAGTGAAATCACTCTATCAAGAGAGAAATTGTTATTTGAGAACTTACTTTTGATTTTATATTTTTCTATGAGCTTTTAAAAGCTTGTTATACAATTCGAGTGTGGAAGGTTGGAGAACCTTGAAAACTATGTACTCGTGAGCTTAAAGAGGCTTGTCAAATTACTACTTGATTTTATAGTGAAACACTAAAGTTGGATACTTAGGGATTGGATGTAGGCTAGAGTTGTAAGTCGAACCAATATAAATCGACCGTGTCGTTCTTCTCTCTCTCCTTATCTTTTATATTTGCCCATTATGTTGTGTGTGTGTTCATTTCAACAAGAGGCTCCATCACTTTTATAATATGTCCCTTCTGCTTTCAACTTGCAAGAGGTTCCTTTCAGTTTTAACAAGAACACTCTATTTTTAAATTGTTTTAACATGATTCATCATTCAATAGGCTCCGTTCGTTTAAACAGGGTCCTATTTCACAAAAGGTTTCTATTGCCTAACAAGCTCATGTTGTTTTAAAAGCTTTATCATTTGACAAGCTCCTACTTTTTTATTCATTAACTAGGATATGTTTTTTATACGAATTGAAAGTAATTAGGGAATTTTTAAGTCACACACAATTCACTCCTTTATTATGTGTGTTTGCTTTATTATTTAGTATCCGAGCGAGGTTTCACAATTTTTAATGACAATTCACCTCAAAGCCTCCTTACTTCAATGGAAACAACTATTCATACTGGAAAGAGAGAATGACCATATATCTCTAATTTATAGATATCGAAGTATAGCAAGCAATTAAAGTTGGAGCTACAATTCCCACTTACGATAATGTAGAAGTATGGACTGATGCTGATTGGAACTAAACGTTAAGGCAAAACATCACTTGATTTATGTGTTGTCTCCAGAAGAATATGAAAAAATATCCTACTGATTTACAACCATAGAAATGTGGGACAAACTTCAAGTTAAATTTGAAGGAACGAATGAGGAAAAGAAACATAGAATAAGTATCTTAGTGCATAAATATAAACTGCTGGTAAAAAATAGAGAGTTAATAGACAAATTCTTCGGACACTTCAACAATATCATCACGGCCTTAAAGAACTTAGGAAAGATATATCCCAATGATGAACTCGTAATGAAGATTCTGGGGTCACTACTAAAGGAATAGAGACCTAGGGTGACAACTTTAGAAAAGACAAAGGATCTAGACACCATTTCACTTAACTGGCAACGAGGAAATCTAATGATCTATGAAACTGAGTTTAGTTAAGATGAAGGTTCCTCCTATAGAAAAGGAATGACACTAAAAACAACTGATGAATCAAATGGTGATGAAAGTGATATTGAGTTGCAAATAGATGGAGATGATGAATTCAACTTTATGGTCAAACAATATGCCCGCATTTATAAAAAGAAGTTGATGAACAAAAGGGAAACAAGAAAGTTGGAAATAACAAGTTCCTATCAAAAGGCAGCAATGAAAATAATAATACACAAAATAATTAAATCATATGCTATCAATGTAAGAAGTCTAGACACACAAAACTAGAATGCCCTCTTCTTCAAAAGGACAAGTCAGAGAATAGAAAATCTAGAAAGAAGTGATGACTGCAGCCAGGTCAGAAGAGGATTTTTGAAACTCTGAATAAGAAGAACCAAAAGAGGTCAACAATGTTTATTTCATGGCTGAATCAGGAGACGATGGGGTATATTATTCTAACTTTGATATTGAATTTGATGAATTGAAAATGCATATCATGAATTGTATGTTCAATATAAAAGGTTAAAAGTGAAGTATTTCAAAGAATTTGAGAAGTCCAAGAGTAACGATGCATGTCTGAAGAGTAAGATTAAATCATTGGGACTTGTAAATGAGAATTTGGCAACTAGGAATATATCTCTTGAGGTTAACTATAAGCAAAAAGTTTGTAAAAAAGAAGTTATGGAAGAAAGAGTAGCTAAGTTGGAAAATACATAGCTAAAAAATGATTATAATAAGGTAAGACAATTAGAAAAAAAATTCACTGCCTTAGAACTTGAAAAGGAGAGAAGTACTGTAAAGATCTTATCTCGAGAAAAAGATCAGGAAAATTTCATTGATGGAAGGAAGAATCTTGATGCATTGCTTGGTAGTGGTAAATGCATTTTTGGTAAGGCCATAATATGATACATTGAAAATAACAATATTAGGCCATACAAAAACTTTTTTGTTAAATCCAACAGTAGTTATACCCAAGCAGCAGGAGCCTACTAAGTGACAAAAATTATAACAATTATCATTCATTTGTTTTTGTGCGAATACTATAGTAAACATGGTCCCATTAGTCATTCTTATAATTTGCGTGAAAAGAAATTATCTCAGATGTATGTTTAGAGACTAAAAGGTTAAATTACTAACTCGAAAGGACTAAAAAAAATTTGGGCACCTAAAATGAGATAATGCTTTTTTACAGATATGTTTCAAAATAAAGAAAAGGCAGAATCAATGGATGGTTAATACTAGTTGGTCGAGACACATGCTAGGTGAAATATCAGACTTTAACTACATTGAAAGGAAAAACAGAGGTAATGTTGTCTTTGCTGACAAAAATAAAGTAAAGGTCATTATAATTGGTAAAATTGGTAATTCTAACTCTACCTCCATCGATAATGTTCTCATTGTTGATGGTTTGAAATATAACCTGTTGAGTATGAGTCAGCTATGTGACAAAAGTTGCAAAGTCATTTTCTATACATCTCATTGTGAAATCGTTGATATTCATAATCATAATATTATGCTTGTTGGTCCTAGAAATCAAAATATATATTGTGCTCAAATGGAAGACATGTCCTCACAAAATGTTAAGTGTTTTTTCTCTTTAGAAAAAGTTTTTTAATATAAAAAAAAGATTTGGACATGCCAACATGAGCATACTCTCAAAATTGTCTGAAAACGAATTAGTAAAAGGACTACCGACCTTAAAGTTCAAAAGCAATCAGGTTTGTGAGGCTTATCTAAAAGGTGAACAAGTCAGAAGAATCTTTGCTCCTAAAAAATTATATCTACTAACCAACCATTTGAACTTGTACACATGAATTTATTCGGTCCAACTTGGACTCAAAGTTTTAATGGTAGAAATTATGGTTTTGTTCTAGTAGATGATTACTCCAGATTTACATAGGTTTATTTCTTATGATATAAGGATGATGTTTTTGAAGTGTTTGATAAGTTTAGCAGAAAATTTTAGATAGAGAAAGGTACTGCATCACTATAACTTAGAGTGATCATAAAGAAGAATTTAATAATAGAAAGTTCGAAGAATTATGTGATAGCAATGGTATAACTCACAACTTATCTTGGCGAAAGATGCCTCAGTGAAATAGAGTTGCAAAGAGAAAAAACAGAACTTTGGTTGATATGGTCAGGACCATGTTGTGTGAAGGTGGACTACCTCATGGATGTTGGCCATAAGCAGTATCCATGGTATGTTATGTACTTAACAGATGTCTTATAAGACCTATTTTGAAAAAGACCTCCTTTAAGTTGTGGAAAGGAAGAAAACCAAATGTTGCTTACTTTGAAGCATTTGGTTGCAAGTGTTTCGTGCTTAACAATGAAAAAGACAACCCTGGAAAGTTCGATGCGAGATCAAAAGAAGTTGTTTTCTTAGGCTATAGTACCGTTAGTAAAGGATTCAGAGTTTACAATAAAAGAACAAATAAGATAGAAGAATCAATACATGTGGTATTTGATGAAGCACTACCTTTAACAACAACAACTGACTTAGATGATGAAGAACACCATTTGATTCCTAAAAATACATCAAAGAATCAAACTACACCTATAATACCTTCATAATCACAAAATCAAGAAGGCCCATCTAAAACTAGGATAGAGCAGGCTCCTTCATCTCAATAGGAGTCTATATAATGAAAAGTATCGAGAGAATGGAGAGGTTTTAATACACATCAATATATTCTTCTAGATCCTTTTGAAAGTCTAAGAACAAGATTATCATTCAAGAACAACTTTATGGCTCTCATCTCACAATTAGAACCAAAGTCTATTAAAAAAGCTTTTACTGATATGAATTAAGTCTTAGCTATAAAAGACGAGCTAAGTTAGTTTGATAAGAACAAAGTATAGAATCTAGTGTCTTGTCCATAAAACAAGTCAGTCATTAAAACTTATTGGATATTTCAAAACAAACTTGACAAAAACGGTAAGGTGGTAAAAAACAAATCTATACTTATAGCTCAAGGTTACAATCAATAAGAAGGTATTGATTTTGATGAAACTTATGCAACTGTTGCTAGATTAGAATCAAGTTGTTCCAAATGGAAATTAAAAGTGCATTCTTTAATGGTTACATTAACGAAGAAGTATTTATTAAGCAACCCCTAGGTTTTGAAGATGAAAACTATCCAGATTACGTGATGAAGTTATCCAAAGCTCTGTATGGTTTAAAATAGGCTCTTTAAGCATATTATGAGAGGTTAAGTAACTTTCTTCTTGAGAATAACTTTGAAAGAGGAAAGATCGATAAAACCTTATTTATTAAGAGACAGAGAATGATTTACTCATAATGCAAATATATGTTGATGACATAATATTTGGTATTACTAATCCATCCTTCTATAAAGAATTCTCAGCATTAATATAGGGGGAGTTTGAAATGAGCATGATGGGAGAATTATCATTCTTTTTCGGATTACAAATAAGACAAACAGAAAAAAGGAGTTTTCATTAGTCAAGACAAATACACAAAGGAACTCATCAAGAAATATCATTTTGAGAATACCAAATCGATTGGTACTCCAATGTACGTTGGAACTAAACTTTATAAAGACGAAGAAGGCAAAGATAAGTACGAGACAAAGTATAGAGGAATGATTGTATGTTTAGTGTGTGTCTCTGCACGCGCTTTCAACCAAATCTAAAAGAAAGTCATCTTCAAGCATTCAAAAGAATCTCTTGATATCTTCACAGAACTATAAATTTTGGACTATGGTATCAAAAACTGATTCATTTGACGTAGTGAGTTATTGTGATGTAGATTATGCAAGTGATAAAGTCGATCAAAAAGGCACAAGTGGTCACTTTCATTTTTATAGAGGATTTCTAGTATCTTAGTCCTGCAAGAAGCAAAATTACACAATGCTTTCGATGATTGAAGCAGAATACATAGTAGCTGCTAGTTATTGTGTTCAAATCTTATGGATGAAGCATTAACTACAGTATTTTTCTCTAAAAATTTCCCTATATTATGTGATAATATGAGTGCTATAAATCTTTCCAAAAATCTTATGCATCATTCTAAGACTAAGCATATAAAAATCAAACATTATTTTCTTAAAGATCACGTTTTAAAAGGAACAATTGATCTTTTGCTTTTTAATACTAGGAATCAAGTAGTTGACATTTTCACAAAGCCACTCTCTGAAGATAGATTTTGTATGTTAAAAAAAGAGCTTGATATGTGCAAACTCTTTCATATTATTTTTGCATGAATATTCTTTGTAACTTGTCTTTGCATTTCGTTTAGTAGGCTCCTTCTATCATGATTCCTTTGAAACTCTCTCTTAGTTTGATAAGCCCCTTAGAGTTTGGAAGGCACTTTTATTTTAAAAGGCTCCTCTCAATTTAATAGAGTAAAATTAAACGTGTCCTAAAAATAGGGATTCATTAATGGTGCCATTTCAACCTCTAAAACCAAGTCTTGGATTTATAAATTCTCCATAGGAAAAATCCTCACTAACTGTATCAATTGGTTTTTTTTATTCTTTTTATTTCACTTCCTCTCTATACTCCTCTAGTTTTTGATAATGACAAAAGAGGAGAGTTTATGTGGATTTTTTTTACATCTATGATGATATATTTATCAATGCATATTTCTTAATTCTGCCTTGATTTTATATGTGATTGATTTTAATGTTAAACTTGTGAAAATCTGTGATATATAAACAATAGGTTCCTATCTTAAGACAGGCACCTCTAATTATGTTTGAATATATAAAATTCATAGGTATCTTTTAAAATCATCTTTTATCTCTTTAAATTTTGAAAATATATCTATTATTTCTTATCATTATTAGAAAGGGGGAGATTGTTAGCTTAAGGTTTATGGTTAATGATTTTGATGATAATTGTATAACATTTCAAAATTCAAATTAGATTTATTTCCTTGTATAATTTACGATCTTATTCTCAAAATGAAATAAAATCATAAAAAAATACGCTTTCTTTCTTGCAGAAACCTTCATTATGAACTTACCTTACTAGAAATGGTTTATCTGAAAGGATCCTACAAATTATGAAGGCCATACATTAGCCCAATGATTATTGGAAAATTTTTGACAAAGATGACAGTGAAGTTATTCAGATTTAAATATATCTAGTTGACTAAGGATGCAAGAAGAAGCAATGGCTAGTTGAAGAAATTACTTATTTAAGAAAAAGCAGCAACACTTGTGAAGCAACGAACAACATACATAGACTTTCGAAACAATTGAGCAGCATCTATATTCTTAAGGGTTATATCATTCTTATTATGCCTTAGAAATTGAAATCATTCTATCAAGAGAGAAACTGTTATTTGAGAACTTACTTTTGATTTTATAGAACGTGAGGAAGTTATTTTTGTTGGTGTTATTCCAACTTACCTATTGTTCTCTCTCTCTCTCTCTCTCTCTCTCTATATATATATATATATATATATATATGCTCCTTTGTTTTCATTTTTGTATGTGTTAGGTTGGGTTTTGTTAAAGTTAGGCCTTTTTGTGGGCTCTATAGTTCTCCTCCCTGAAAGAATTTCATCCTCAAAGTTAAATTATGTACCTGACAATCTAGACAAATGAGGGTATTGATGTCAAACTTTGCCTTCTAATTCCAAAATACCCTCTCTCAGAGAATGATGATAACTCTATAAAACTCGTACCATCAGAATGTCTCATCACCTCAATTTCCTAATATGTTTATCCAATATCTCCACTAGCTCCTCTTTATAAATAATACCCTTTGTAACTTCAATCTCAGGTCTCGATACAACTTGGCTAGGACTAATCAGTACCGTCTCAACATTAACACGTGGAACACACCATGAATTTTTTATAACTTAAGAGGTAAGGCTAATATACAAGCTAATGACCTATACATTGTACAATCTCATATAGCCTAATGTATTTTAGACTCAACTTCCTTCTCTTATCAAACCTCAAAATCTCCCTCTAAAGTGATATCCTTAGAAATACCATATCTCCCCATAATGTTGAACTACATAACTCTTTTGTCAATCTTGAGCTACCTTCAAATATCACCTTACCACTACTATTTTTTGCATTGTTTCCTAAATCAACTCCGGTCCCTTTTAGTAATCTAGCACCCTTTATATCCCAACATATTAAATCTCTACACCGTCTGCTGTATAATGCATCAAATGGTGCCATATTGATATTAGAGTGATAAATGTGATTATATGCAAACTCCATCAAAGGTATATATCTATCTTAATCACGCTCAAAGTTTAGCACACAATCTCTCATCATGTCCTTCAATGTCTTAATTGTACACTTCAACTGTCCGTCTAGCTAAAAGTAAAATGTAGTATAATCGTGCACGGCTATGTATAATCATGCTAGACATTATTCTCCAGCTTTTTCTTGACCTTTTCTTTGATTTTTCTTATCTCCACTCATCAACAAACCCATCAAACAGTCTTTCAAACATACAATCAAGATTAAATTCTAGCCTTAAAACATAATCAATCAAACAAAACACTTATAAGAACATAAATCTAAACAAAAACATAAATATAAGTCCGAAGTATATGGTTATTCTTTAAGAAAACACTGAAACACACTTTAATTTCTAGAAAACACACTATGATTCACTCCAATCAACATCCCCACATTTAAATCTTTTCTTGTCCATAAGCAAAACTAAAACTATAAAACAACAAAACACAAAATATACAAACACACAACCATACAACAATAAAATAATGGTATATTGCTTCAAATCTCATGAAATTAACTTAACCATAAACATTAATCACTTAAAAAGTTCCAACACACTAACTTATTCCATTCATGTTCAAATGTTTTGATTTAAGTATGCATATTAGCTAAAATATTGACACTTATTCATACAAGCTTGTAAGCATACACTCATTCTTAATTATCAATTAAAGAGGTATGCCATCACTAAATAACGATTCATGAAATTTATTTTGACATTTAATAAGAAAATCAGTAAGTCCACTTTTATTAACAATGCATATTATCAAGCTTCGTTGGAGCATCATTTTAGCTTGTTAATGTGAAGACAAACATTTTATCATAAATGCTCATGATTAATCAGTTATATCATAATTTACGACTGGCTACTAGCCCTATTTTAAACCCATTTTTTTAACAATTAGCCAAATAGGAAATTTATTTAAAATATTTATATAACAAACTTTTTTGTTTTTGATTTTTTTTTCATTTTACCTACATCACTTCCTCCTAGTCAATCACTCATATGAAAGGCTGCTAATGAAGTCTACCAATTTTAATTAATTGTTTTCAAACAAGTTTCAAAAAAATGAAAGATTAAGTACAATATTTTAATCAACATGCATGTTCACCTTGAAAACACTTAAGACATAAACTTCACAAGCTAATCTTTCTTCATAATTTAAATGATCATGTTTATAGAAAAGCTAATTCTTTCCAATTTTATGCCATTGACACATTCACATAATACACACATCATGTAACAAAATGTCTACACAATGCTAAACTAATAAAAAACTAAAACAACACAAAAGGCAGATTCACAAACTAAAAATATATATGTGCATATATGTGTGTGTGTTTTTGTGAGTATGTGTACGTGTGCACGCGCGCCTACCTTTGACTAACACATTATCCTTAATATGAAAAAGGACAAAAAAATTAAAAAAACAAAAATAAAAATATATTTAAAATAAAAGGAATTAAAAAGGGTAATAATACTTATGGGAATTATGGTGTTGATAGGATCGAAGAAGCAACGGGACACACTTCATACCATAAACTTCAATTAATTCAACTCACTAAAAAATCATAAAAATAAGGCAAAAAATGCACACAAAATTATTTTAAAAAGTTTAAAACATAACATGCTAATTTTAAGGTCACTAGCTTGACCATTTTAGCTTAATTTTTCAATCGACTCCTCTTTTGAATGTTAAGGTCCTATGCATCATCATATTAAGACTTATGTTTCTTACCTCTAAAATTTTCCATCCTGTGGCTCTCATTCTCTTTATAATTGTCTCCATCACTCTCTTTTCTGGTTCCCGATTGGTTTTTAACTCTAGAACGGATGGTTTCTCAATAGAGGGTGGCATGGGTGCCTCTATCCTTACTAATGATTCTTGCTTTCATTTGTCACCGAACTCCTCCTTTCTTAGCTCACCTTTATCTTCTATCTCTCCAAGAATCACTTCCATTAGGCAAGATGAATTTATACCTATATCCTAAAAGGAATAAGGCCATAGGAGCTTAAGAGAAGCTCCTCTAGTTCATGGTTTGTCAAAGATCTATTAAAACTAAGGATGAAATAGGAGAAAAATTAGCATTTAGAATTGGGTATGGGCAAAATACTTACCTCTTATATGATAATTTGAGCAAGTTAGGCCAGACTTTCAATAACCTAATGATAGAATTCCCCTAAATTGCAAAGTCAAAATATGAATAAATCACAACTAGTGGTTAGGAGTTCCTGATTTTTTGCAAGCATATCTGCCATACCATAACCCTAATCCTTTATGACATGATGAATATTTATGATCAAGTAATTCTTCAAAGATATGCACTAACTTATATAATAGGGAAGCACTAAGAGATAAAGGCCTTGAACTAACCAAATGGAGATTGGTTTGGACTAGGAACCTACTCCCTAAATTCTCCTTCTTATTGTGGCTCTTAATTAGAAAGAAAATGCTAACTCTAGATAGGATAAATTTCTTAAACATCAACAATATTTGTGTGATGTGCAAAAATGAGCTTGAATTAGTTAAACATCTTTATTTTTTTTTTGCAAATTTAAAGTCTTCAAGGAGATCTAAAACCCAATTAAGTCAAAAACCCTAACTGGTGGCCATAGCTGAAACTACTTGGATATCATACACATGTTACAAAGGAATAAGAGACTTATCAAGGGAGATTGAGCCATTTTAGAAATTGCCTTTAGATCAACCATTTGCTGCCTATACAAAGAGAGAAACAATAAATGTTTTCAAGAGTTAGAGAGGAAATTGCCATAAACAAAAAAGTAGCTTACCGATTGGATTAGAATACAAATTTTCTTGAACAAGTATGTTAACCACTATAACCGCAAACTTAGGAGAGATTAGAGAATCTAATAAAAACTTTAATATGTAAAGAGTTGCTTTGATGTGTCAAAAAACTATAGGTTAAAGATCACCATTTGCATGGATGAAACATGTGGAAAATAACTAAAGAGTTTTAATAATTATCTAGAATCATAGTTTGTTAATCAAGGTCAAATACATTTCAAATGTATATTTAGTAAAATTTAAGATGTATGCCTTGCCCAATTTATTTTGGGGAGACTGGTATGCACCCATTGTGTAGAGTTTTATTCTTTAATACATTTTAATTTCCCAAAAAAATAATAAATGGAAATTTTTATTATTTTGAATATAAAATAGAAAGTATTCTACACATTAT
>JANPWT010000005.1:19777247-19791050 GCA_024678245.1 Erythroxylum densum
CCACGGCATAAAGGTATTTTCGTACATCCTAAGTATTTTCGATTATACTTCATGTTGTTGTATGGTCTTTTCCGCAGAGAGACTTGTAAGTATCTACACTTTACACTTATATTCTGATTCTTTTTTTACTTTGATGTATTTTAATTTAATTTGATGTGTGAATTTTGGAATAAAATATGTGTATTATGGAGAATAATAATGTTATACATGTCTGGTGTCATATATTACTATATTGTTAAGTTAGTTTATTTGTTCAATAGGGGGTAAATATTATAAAAATAATAAAAATTCTGTCGAAATTTTTGTAAATTGTAGTTCACTTATAATATTTTATTCTTATAAGGAAAAGTCTATGGGCATGAAGCTTACACCCCGTTAGCTCTTTTAGCACACTCATACTAAGAAACATGATGGTGTGACCTTTGTCAACAACCGATTTAGAGAACTAAATGTATGTGAAATTTATGCTTTAATATTAATGCTTAACAATTATCACTTATTAATATAAACATTACCTTCTAATATGACTAAATGCAAGAAAGCATTCAATGACAATCTCAGCTGTTTGAAAATGTTGATGAGAGTCAAACCAATCTTTATACAGTGGGTGATAAGGACCGTCGTGAAAGGATATTTGACTTAGGTTCATTTACGAACACATATTATTCGCAATCCTCCACATCTAGTATAGCAGTATCTAGTAGGCAGTTTGCAACCAATGAAGTCCATAACTTCAGAGCACAGTATAGGAATTAGCAACTCAATTGCAACAGTCGATGGAGTACATAGCCTAACTTCGTAATGAAAGGGAGAAGGTAGCACCTCATCGCAATATTCAAAGCATCCACATTCACCAAATGAATAGTTGTTAAATTCTTATTGTTGTACAAAATAAATTTTTATTATCAATTAAGATGATTTTTACTTTATATAATCAATCAACTTTCTATTTTAACAAATTAAATGTAGAAACAAATCAAAATATTATCAATTCATAACAGTATAAATTATACATCAATCATAAGATTATCAAATAAAATTAAATGCAAGGAAAAATTCAAAAAACAGTATCAATAAATTACCAATGAAAAACTTAAATCCATCAGTAAAATGTTATCAATTTACCGACGAAGAACTAAGTTCCGTCAATATAGTTAGTCGCGAATTCAATAAAGCTATAAAATATGTCGGTAAATATATCGTCGCTAAACTTACTAACCGAAACAAACGTTCCATCAAAATTTACCGACATCACAAAATTACCGGCGCTAAATATAGCGCTGAAAAATAAAATATCTGTCGGTAAATTAACGATGGAACGTCTGTGCTTTATCGACAATTATTATTTACGACCGTTTCTCTGACGACTTATTCCATTGGTAAATTCCGTCGCAAAATTAGCTTACCAATGAAAAATCTACACATTTCGTCAGTAATGTTCGTTAAGCCCTATTTCTTCTTGTAGTGATAGGTTCTAATTCTATAATTTCTTATCATTAATAACGGTAAAGTTATTCAATTATATCACTGGAGTTCTATATTTTTAGCATCTAAACTACATATAAAATATATATGAGAAGTTTCCAGGTACTTAAGCCAAAATTTAGTTGGACATTTCCTTTTTCTCGTTTCTTATGAAAGGATGTCATTTTTGGGTGAATTGTGGGAGAAGCAAAAGGTATTGCTTGTGTTGGAGAACATGATTTGAGAAAAAAAGGGAAAGGAAGAGAGATGTATATGCTCCAATCTATTTTCAATTCCTACTTTATAATGCTTTCTTTCAACCAAGACAATTGGTTTTTTTAAAATTTGTTTTTGTCATGGGACCCCCTTCTTTTTCCAAGTGTCTTACATGAAAAGGGGAAGTACCCATCTTTAAAAACGATCGGCTGGGTTACCTTTATGCATGCAAGCTTATGTCTTTTGTTTCTTTGCGTTCTCTCAACAAAAAGGAAAAGACCTAGATTTTTATAAGATATTTTACTTCTTAATTATCAAGTGGAATGATTTTTATTTCAGTTAACACATACAAGAAGAAATATATAAAAATTGGATATTAATTTATGTTTGTTTGAAACAAGAAAGGGATGAAGTGGCTTGTCAAATATGGTAGGATTGTATTAAGATAGGTCCAGATAACCTTTCGTATCATTCTCAGACATGGTGATTGTCTTGTTGACAAAATAGTCTCACTCAATACCCTGCAAGTAAAAAGACTCTTCTTTATCTCTCTTACCCTTTTTAATAATTTACTTTGTAATCATTGCTCCAGAAATACTTTAAAATTTCTCTGTTGGTGAGGGGGAAAGAGGCTCTGTTGTTCCAGATTTTAAGTTTCAGCTGTCTACTGTGGCAAATGATGCAGCAGTTGGCATTAAAAATAAATATTTTGACAAAATTTATGGATATTTTGCAAAGAAATGTGTCAAGTAGAAGAATAGACCTTCTTTTATTAAATGGATAGATGTTCATGAAATAAGATAATTAAGCATAGATAATAATCCAAACCTAAGAATTAAAAGTGGCCTCCAACACAGACTTTTCTTTAGTTTCATTCTTCTTCTTCCTTTTTTCTGATATGAATTTTTAATGCAAATACATCTTCCTTCTCATGAATCATAGCAATTAGGTTCTGCATAGCTGTAAGGTATCAGACGTTTGTTTTCAATTTATTTACACCAATCTTCTCTTTTGTCCTCTATTATTTTTATGCTCTTTGTTCACATGCCTATGCGATACCAACGCCATTTGTAAATTAGCCTATGCTTATATATAGCTTGTAGCAGCCTTTTGGTCATTTTAATTGTGCATTTGAAGCAGCTTTTGCTTTCTTTAGCTTCACTTTTTTTTTTTGTTTTGGTTTCCGAAAGATGGATGGAGATTATGTGAAGATACTGCCACCTTTTCCATAATTACATCTAAATACTTATGTTGGGTTAGGCATTAATGCCATCAAAACAAGAGCTTTAACCTTTAATCTGGAAGGTAATACATCTGAATCTACACTAAGTAACAAACTTTTTGGCGCCTAACCCGTGTGTTCTTTCCTTTCCTTCCTCTCTTATTCTTGAATCTTGATGATAGTTATAATCATCTTCCATGTGAAAATTTGATCAATGCTTTGTGACTCGGTGCATCTAATTATTTCTTAGTTCATCATAAGTAAGAGGGCAATTAACCAAATATGTTAAATTTGTTTATGTTGTTAATGAGGGTTATTAAGATTAAGAAATTGTGCAATCTCAATATAATTCAGCACATGAAAGGTCACCACTTTTTAAAGCAACCAATTGGCCACACTTGTTTTCAGCTGTCTAGACAGGAAGGCCCCGTTCTTTTGATTTCCTCAAGTGTGCTTCTTGAGACAAGGTATAGTATTCAATAAGTTATGCATCAATATCATGAACATCAAGACATGAAAAAGGAGAAATTATACTGCTGTGCTGGGATTATCATATAACTTTGTCTCTACATTTTGTAAGAGGAATAAAGCTACCTAGCCTCTGCCAAACGGTTTAAAATATTCATTGAGAAGTGTGGGTGTCTTGTTTTTCCATGGCACCCTAAGCTATAGGATCTCAAACTCAGATAATATGTGTTTCAGCTTCTGAAGACCAAAACCAAATCTTTTCCAACTCTTCCTCTTCAGAAGGTTAGTTTTTTCTAACTTTGTATGGTTGTGCTGAATGTATAAGTTCTCAGAAGTTTGCATCTCCATTCCACGCTCTTGTGTGTCTCTGTAAGTGTCGTTTATCTATTGACCTTCTGAAATTGGAATATTGTTTTCAGTGTTTTAGCTTTTCCCTCAAAATCTAGCTAGAATCAAGACTAACATTAATTCATTATCTAAACTACTCAGGCTCATTTTCTCACCATTGTTATAACAGCTGCGCACATAAACTGGCCTTTCCTTGTCTAAATGGTTTATACATGTCTTTATGAACCTGATGTACGTCTGCAATTTTCCTTTCCTTGTCTCGTAAGAGACTGGTGTCGTGAAAACCAAAGATTCTGGATTTCATTTTACTAAACGCTAAAGTTACTCAACCCTTAAAGTCTAATTTTTCCTCTAAGCACTCTGTGAGTACAAGTGACTGGATAACTACATGATAGAATTTTGAATTTCCT
Organism: Erythroxylum densum; assembly: GCA_024678245.1. Taxonomy (NCBI): domain Eukaryota; kingdom Viridiplantae; phylum Streptophyta; class Magnoliopsida; order Malpighiales; family Erythroxylaceae; genus Erythroxylum; species Erythroxylum densum. Next base: position 19,781,376 of record JANPWT010000005.1, read on the forward strand.
ATAATGACAATTGCCAATCTCTCTTATGCTTCTGCGAATGGGTCGCACAACAATGTTTGAGTTCAACCTTTTACAGGATGGGATTACAGATTACATATGAGTTCAGGTGCTTGAATTCAGCAGACTTGTGATTATTATTAAACACCATATTGCCCATTTCCTTGGAGATTCTAAGTTAGATGCATAGCTAATATTACTATTCATCTCTTTTCGACTCTGTCTTTGAGTTTGTAATTGCTTCAATAACTTTTTCTTGAATTTTCATCGTGTGCCAGAAATTTCCGGCATACAGGATGAAAATGGCAGTTGCTTAAGTATGATGTTGATCAAAGGTCGCCAATTACTAAACTAGAGTATTTTAGAATTGAATTCATTTCTACGCTTAAAAGTTAGGCGGTGTAACTCAGCTTCGTTATGGCTTTTATGACTAGAAAAATGTGTGAATTTGGATCATAAATTGAGATGTTGATGGAATTTCTGATATTAAACCTTTTCAGGGTCAATGACAGACGATAAAAGCGAAGGAAATATCTACTTAACTGGCAATCACATATTCGACGAGTGCTGAGAAGAACAAAAACTTATAGTTCACCTGGCACAAGAAGCTGAAGAAAGCAAATTTAAGTACTATGAGCGATTTGGGATCGGAGAGATCGAAACCATGGAATATATACTCAGGTTCAGACCCTACCCCATCTCAATCAGGATTTGTTGAGCGGGAAGCTCCATGGGGAAACTTGGGGACATCAATGAGTGCAATATCTTTCGGTTTTGTGGCAACTGCTGTACTAATATCAATGTTTCTGATCATGGCCATCTTTGAGCACCTGTTTAGACCAAACCCTTCATTTTCTTCTCCTCAGCAGGTTTCCAACGGCCCTGCTACAGAATCAGGACTACTCAACAAGCTTGGAAACCCACAAACAGTAAGTACCAACTAGTTCTGTCTAGTAAATACGTTACTCATGTTCTCATCTCTGTCGTGGGCCGTCACTTGTCAGGTGGCAACAACATATGCATCAGATTTTTCAGTAGTGATGCCTGGACAACACCAGCCTACTTACATAGCCCAACCAGCACCTCTCCCTTGCCCTAGGGAGGGCATTTATTGGCCTGCCCGTGAACTTAATCTTGTATTTCCCTGACTCATCTCATGCACTACAACTTGTTCATAACAACCCAATATTTAATAATGTCAAGCTTCATGTCTGTTTCTATGGGAATTTCTGACCTCCTCGTACACTTCAGCATACTTATATTTATCTATTAGCTCATTTTATTCTATTGTTCAATACAAAAGTTAACCTTATGCCTTAATTATCAATTCAAAAATGGAGTTGGGAGTCATTTTCGATGACCGAGTTCCACTTTTAGCTGCACTTCACTGGTTTTCCTTTTAACGTTTCTTTATTTGTTTTGTTAGGTTTATTAATATTAAAATTTTAAATCCATGGTTCTGTTTAAGGCCCAACCATCAGCTTACCAACGCCGTCTTCGCTTCGAGTTGATCTTCAAAACAAAGTTTTAAAAAGGAGACAGGATATAGGAAGAGAATAAAAATATAAAGATATGTGAAGAAAGAAGATAAAGATTTAAAAGTTAGAGATTGTTAGTATACCGATATATTATTAATAAAATTATTGTATTAATAAAAATTTTTAAAAATGGTGATTTATATTTTTTTAAAAGGGTACAAGAAATAAATTCTCCTGGAATTTAAGAACTTTTAGAAAACTCCTTAATTTTTAAAATTTTAAAGACATGCTTATAATTTTCAGTTTTTAAAAAAATCATTTTTTTAAACTTTGGTTTAAAAATAACGATGAAATATATTCAGCATAAATATCAAACGTAAATTAATCAAACGTCACTAATATATTAACGTAAATTAAACTTGATTTAAATTAATAATTATAATAAAATATCAATATGTGTCATATTTATTTAGTTCGACTCAATTCTAAAGCTTATTTGTTTTCTATTTTTAACTACTTTAGTAATTCCTTTTTTTTGTGGTTTACTGCTAATTATGCTTTTTAGCTGACCTTATTTTTTCAAGCTCCAATCTTTGTTACTTTTTTAGAGTAGTCTAAGCATCATTTAAGATCTTGTTGTACTTGTCTTGTATAACTTGTGTTGGGTGTTAGAGTAAGATAACTGCATTGACTTCTTATGGTAGCAGTAGGGTTAGTCCTTCAATGAATTTTAGCAAACAGATGGATATTCCCTTGAATTGCAATTACTAGAGGTCGAGACATGGTCATCTTTGGCTTGAATGATATGTGCCACCTTCTAGGTGTTTTATTCAATACATTTTCATTTTCAAAATAAAGACAAAGGAAAACAACCAACTCATTTAACCCTTTCTCAATCTAAACTGTAAAGGAGCTCCCAGTTAGTTTGATGAACGGAAGCCAAATACACCCGCACAAAGTAATTTAAACAGAGGCCTATTTCATCAACATTTCAATTGCAGCATGGATGGAGCTTCCATTACCAGAACTCTGATGCTGAAAAAGTGAGTGAGACCCATTCCACACAGACCCACGTTTCTCTGGGAACAGAGCATTACACAGGCCAAGAAGCATGGGATTTGCAACATGGAATTTTTCAAGCATATGTGCCCTATTTCTCCTTTCTTCTAACTTCTGAAACTATACAAAACAGAATGTCAGCAAATTTACTCAAAACACTAAACCATTTATGAAGCTGTTTGAAGGTAACAACAATCCAGAAGAAGAATGTGCATCACCATGTAAACTACACCATGATCAATCAAAACACATGCATTGTACTTATACTATACAAGGTGAATGAAGATATAGAGGTATTGTGTCTCTTCGAAGTTTTGAGTATTCCATTCGGCAATAAAAACTTAATATGATCAAATACATAACAACCTTTCGATAGGAGTTCCAATTATGAAAGTCATTCGAGACAATAATATATTTAAGAACAAATTAATACTTAATAGTAAAGACAAATTTAAACATTAAGAAATCTTGCAGCTGGGGATAATTTATGGAGAAAGAATATGATATCAGCCTCCTCACAATAATGTTTTAAATTTGCATGCAAATCTGCCATATTACCAACCTGAAATATAATGCATTTATTGACCAGGAATTGACTCTACAATAGCAGCAGTACCTAGTATTCAATGTCAGGATTGTACAACAGAGCACAAAATTTGACATCTATAAAATGATAAGTGTTGGAATTTACATTAACATTGACTAGCATATACAGTTCTGTAAATTTGTATAACAGGTTGAAAAATGGTTACCATATCGGTCAAATGATAACTATCGACCAATTTGGTTTAGAAGAATGTCAATTCACTATTGAATGTATGAATGGAAACTAGAGTTGAAAGAACTAATGCCGACAGACCAATTTGGTTAACATTAATATCACTAGGAGTGAAGGGATGAACGGAAAATAGAGTCAAATAAATCAACAGCAAAAATTCATTATCCCAGTGTCATGAAGTAAAACATACAGATGCTCCTCTAGTTTTCTGACAACAGTAAAACATACAGATGCTCCTCTAGTTTTCTAGCTATGTTTATCTCATTGCCACTGTTATTTTTAATCTCAGTCAAGGCTCTTTCTTATCAAAATACATGCCTTTCTTGTCATCATTCCTTTTTTTCATAAGAAATCCTGTATCTAAATTACTCATAATTTTTATACATTCAATAATACACAAATAAATATGCAACATAGAAATTGGTAAACTTGATACCTTGAGCTCATGTTCTTGCACTATCACAATGTCTTCATCTACTGCATGCCCTTCTAATGTTTGCATTTGCATATTTGAACCCGTATTATCAGCTGTCTCCGTCAGTGATTGTTGATTAAGCTCTTCTAATCTATGACCAAAATGTAATTGCTCAGGCATTTCATCCTTCTCTTTCCTTTGAATCTCTACCCCATTTCTTTCTTCTTCTTCTTCATCGTCCTCCTCTTCTTCCCCCTCATCTTCATCCTCTCTCACATCCTCTTCATGCTTTTCCGTCAGGCTATCCTGCTGCTTGGTATTCTTTACCTCCAGTTCTGTTCCTTTTACCTCAGCATCAGCATCAGCATCAGCATCAGCATCAGCATCAGCGTCACCATCTGCATCTAGATCTACTGATTCACCCATATTTGATGATGAATCATCAGCATGAGGGCTTTCCCTAAGTGAAGAATCCTTCAACATACAAGAAATAAACAAGAATAAGAGTAAAAAGTAAGGTATACCAATTGCCATGTAAATGATGAGAAATTATTTCTACACTGAAACCATATGCCTCATTGTCTGGTTAAAAGACTTAGTTGATTGAACAGCACAAATGACAAATTTCATGTTTCTTGCTAACCATTATGCCCATAATATATGTTCAAGAGAAATAGCAACTAGCCAGGTGCATGCTGCAACCAAGTTGCAATAAGAAGGTAGACATATATGACAGAAGATGAGAAGACAAGAAAGAGTTAGGGACTCAAAATGTGATAGTTCCCGAAATGGTGAAAGAAAAGAGAAGGGCAATGCAACAAAAGCTCTCTTAACTGCTCAAAGTTTATTTGGATCCTTGACAGCTAGAGCTGAGCTATTACAATGATGAGGAATTAAAAGTTCAACGGTAATAGTTAGTCCAAAACATAGACACACCTCTTGCTTGAGCTGTTGAGCAAGTTTTTTCTCAGCCACTCCACTTTGGCTCTTAAAAAGTCTAGCATTCTCCTCCCGTTCCCTTCGACGTCGCTTAAGAACACATATTGCACATAAACAATCACCTTTATGTCGTCGTCTGCAAAAAGATTAATAAATAGTGGATTGCATTAAGCATGTTTCATATGAAAAAATGATAAGCTCTATCCTCATTTATGTAAATGCATACTAAAGTGACTGGGGGCAAATAAAACACAACCTTAGCGTGATAGCTGTGAGCAATGCATGATATATATCATGTGAATGAACAGAAGAAAAAAAGAGAGACCACCAGAACATACCCATGACGCTTTTTTGTCTTCTGCTTCGGCTGCCCACTTCTAGCATTTCCCTGACTAGAGACTGCAACATCCTCACTTTGTACTCCTTCAGCACCTATCAAAAGCGAAATGGAAGGAGTTTAAAGTGACAAACGAAAAGTCAACCTGTATCTTTAAATACAAACAACTAAAGATATTTCAAGACAATCAAAAATAAGAAGAAACTGAATCATAAATCTAGGTTAAAAGGTAAGTATTACTAAAAAGTTTAATCAATTAGCATGTTGAAGAAATGATAAACCATGTTATCCCTAAACATCTCGAGTTAAAAACTAAGTTTAAAATGTATGAATAAGGGACACCATAGCAAAGGAAATTTTAAAAGCAAATTTGTTTAGATACTGGATAGGAGCTAAAATTCCCAACAATCATAAAATTCTCACCGTTATTTCTATACCTTGTTCAGTGTATAACCTAGCTGCTGTCCAGTACTTCATGAAATTCTTCTTCACCCGTCTCATGAGATCCAAGATATAGTCCCCTTTGCTGTTATATTTATAACAGTTGTCCCATATATATTGGACATCCTTGTAGACATCCTCTGAATTTTTATACTTGTGACCTTTTTCAAGATTGCTACATATTGTTCCGAAGTCCATTGGTGTGTCTATGACCTCAAAATAATCCTGCTCCAACAATCCCCCCACCCAAAACAAAAAATGTTGAAAGCAAGAGTTAGTGAAAGAGAATCTCATTAGTAATGGAAAATAGCCACATCCTTAAAACTGTAAAACTTTAAAATCACTCTGCAACTCTTTGAATCCATATCCTACAACTTTCAAACCCCTCCCCGCTAAAGACAAATTCGATCCCATGAAAAATGGTTAGCAGTTTGGCATTTTAAATTTCACCACAGCAAGGTGATCATATAAACTTGAACTTCCATCTTAAACATTAAGGAGGCATAACGGACGGCAAGCTAAACAGATGAATATACTTCTTGTCTGTGAAAAACTGTGATTGACATATCGAGCTCAATCTTAATTTATATAACTGCACAGAAAATGCCCACTGGACACCTCCATACACTTCTTTATATTAGAAAGTCATTATATTTTTCTTCAGTGTCAAAGTAAATGTAAAGGGCAGTTATTATGATAAAGAATACAAAAGGGAAAAACAGCGAAGAGATATAAAAGCAGCGTTCAAGGAGGATAATAATATAATTCCAAGTACTTGGTGGCATAAGAACCATAGGACTGGTCAATTTCACCAGCTATGCACTCACAGGTATTCCCAAAGCTTCTGGATTCACAGGCACATTGAAGGGTTCAGCTGCATCCATTTTCATCACCTTCTTAATCACCTACAGCGGATAAACTGAATCAACTTACGTACTACGCTTACATCTGCAGAAACAGACTTAAAAACTACATATGTGAAGTAGCCATTAGCAATCTAGCTCTACTTTCAGCATACCGTCAATGCAGCATTTAACTCTTCCTTATTGTATCGAGAACGCTGATATGCTTTGATTTCTTTTGGTGGCAAACTGTCATCCGGTACTACTACAGTAGTACTGCTCTTCTCACTACTCAAAACACCCAGCCCCTTTGACGACTTAATCTTTATACTGCCGGGTGTCTTCGAAACATTTCCTGAACCACTAATCTTCGCTTCATGCAATGAACTGTCACTATCTTCCAATTTATCACCAGCGACACCTCGTTTGTCCACAACCACTTGTAGGCTACTCTTGTCAGTATCACTCTGTGATTCCATAGTCTTGGAAGTCTTGAGCTTAACCTTCACACGCCCAACGGATTTCCCAGTGGTCTTGTCGATGGATCCATCAGGATTGATACTTGCAACATTCAGTGGCTGGTCTGTCCCAGTAGAAGAAGGCGTATCAACCTCCATCCGAGCTGCATATTCATCAATATTATCCGACTCATCAACCCCAGAATTATCTTCGCTATTCAGTGTGACTATATTTATAGCTGCCTCATTCTTTGCATCCCCATGACGGCCCTTAGCTTTGCCTTTCTTGTTCCCTCTCTTTCGCTTCATACTCTGGTGAAAATTTCGAATCTTTCTGCATTCTTAGCAACAAATGTCAAACTAAATAACACATTGTCCTCGTAGAAAACGTCAAGAATTGAGGAAATATTTACTTCATTTCGCTAGAGAGCAGAAGTGCTACAAAGCTTTCAAACTATAACAAATGCATGCTTGATTAGTGTAGTCAGGCCAACAATTTTTCAGGGACCAGAGTAAAGATATCCATTCAATTCAAACTAACAAAACGAGCGCTGAACAACTTGGCAAATTGAACAAAACCCAAACGAATTTGGATAGGGAAACATTTAACGTGTGATTTGGTCTTGCAAAAGAAAACGAAAACCCTAAAATTTGTGAACGAGCATGAACAGCAAATTAGCAATACAATATTAAAAATACATCCTATGAAATATTGAATTACCGAAAGCTAACCGTGAATATGAAAGCCGATAAGTTGTAAAACGCGGGTGCGTTGGGATTAGGGAATTGAACGTAGAGCAGAAGAGCAGAAATCAGGTACAACGCGTAGCGCTAGAAACGGAAAGTAAAATATATAATTAACGTTATTGGAGCTTTTGGTCAAAAAGGTCTGTAATGTTTCTACCTTTTAAAGATGTAGAACGAAAGATTACTTTTTTTTTTTTGGGTCTTTTTAATTTTTTGTGGCTTTTTATTTTTTTCCTACTTTTGATTTTTAATATTTTATTAAAAATGAAAGTTTATCTTAATAAGATATTAAAAACAAACACATGTAATTAAATTAAGATTTTTTAACAAAAACCAAAATACAAATTTTCTTAATTTCACCATTCTTTTATTATTTTATTTTATTATACTATTAGGTGTTAGTATTAATTTTTAATTTAACTTCATATTTTAACATATCAAATTTTATTCTTAAATTAATTAATTATCATAATTATATTTAATATAATGAAAGAATTTTATGCATCGATTTTATATAGTAAGAGTAATATAAAGTATAAAAATCACATTTAACTCGTTATAGTTAAATAATTAGAGATATTTATCATATTACAATATTTTAAAATATAATAACAACATTAATATTCTAAAAATTGAACCGATCAACTTGTTCAATCGAAATAGTATGAATCGACTAATTGTTTATCAGTAAACAGGTCAGTTTTCCAATGAACCGGTTGGTTCTTCAACCATCTTCTATTCTCATCGTTTCTTTGTTTGAAACCACTCGTCCCTCCACAACCCACAAACCAACTTTACCCAAAAGCAAAGCCATGGGATAGTTGGTGCCGTAGAGGAAAAGCAAGCTTAAGGCAGCCGACAGAGAAAGTGGCAGCAAGCGAGAGAGTGTCCATGGAACAATGGTGCTTTTCTTCTTCCTTCCGGTCTCTTTATCGATGAGTGATCATTGAAAGAGAAAGTATGTTTCTCATGGGCTAAGTTTCTGTTTGGTTAAGTTTTTGGAGAGTAAATAAACACTTTTTTCCACGCAAAAGTTATTTTTAAGAAAAATGAGTGTTTGGCTATAAAATGAAAAAAAAATTACTTTTTAAATAGTTGTAACTTTTTTGGCAGCTAAAAAACAGCATTTTAGAAAACTCAAATTTGAAAATTTTCAAAAAAGCACTTTTTTAGGTAAATTTTTTAAATCAATTAATGAGGTTATTTTTTAGTCCCTTTTGTCCTTATATTTTGTACATACTTTATATAATATCCACAAACACGTTTTCACATTTATTTTGAGATATATATAATATTATTTGACCTTTTATATGTTTTAATATTTATTTTTGATATTAGCTTTACTTATGTTATAATACATATAAAAGATTTGTCATATATATTTTTATTTATGTTTCATATGATTTAAAAATATATAATAATTAATATATTATGATTTGCACATTGTTTAATATATTTTGAATAATTTTTATATTCATAAATAATTTTTATTATAAAATAAAGTATAGTTAAAATTAAAAGTGCTTTTGATTTTTATGTTACCAAACAGTCTATTGTGTGAAGCTCCTTCAAAAAATTTCTTTTTTAAATAACAGTCAACTGGCTTCTTAGAAAAGCTCTTCTCAGAAAATTTATACTGACAAAAGCTCTATTAATAAAAGCTCTACTAATATAAGCTCATCCAAACAGGTACTAAGAAAACCAAGGAATAGAAAGAAAGTGATTTTGAATTAGAACGACTTATATTTTACTTAAGTTTTCTATTTATCTATTAAGTATGCTATTAAGTAACTCACACGTTTTCCTTTTTTTTTCTTATTCCTTTTATATTTCTTATGTCTTCAAATTTAAGAGTAAAATATGCCACATTTTCATTTGATTTTATCTATTTAAATTTATTTTATGATTTTAATTACTAAAAATGTTATACTATTAAAATTTTAGAAAATATTTTTCATTAACTATGTTTCAACTAATTTTAATATTAATTATCATATAATTGATTGTATAATTACCTAATTTTACTTCAATAATAATTTATATTAAACAATTTACTAGAAGTTTTCATCTTTTTTAGATGTTCACATAAATCCAAGGCAGAGATGATAAAATTAATATTTTGAAAACCAAATTGAACCTAGCAGTTCGATTAAAAATATGTCATTCAATTTATTATTAGTTCAT